>OX333074.1:53261459-53678669 GCA_946863875.1 Alloplasta piceator
AAAATTATGACAATTGAATACTGAATTATGGCACAAAGAAAACCCCATTAAGGTTTTGCCAAAAACAAAAACACATTTCTAAAAAGACCAAAAGTAATCGTGGAATAGATGGACTTTGAGATCTACCAATGTGACTCCCGTCAGTGGGATCATGATTTTCCGATCAGTGGGAGATTAATTGCCCATATAATAAACTTGAAATTTCCATCCGACTTTTCTTAGAAAGGGCTAAATGGAAGTTAATATAATTATGACAATTAAATGGTGAATTATGGCACAAAGGCAAACCTCATCAAGGTTTTGCCATGGAAAACATACATTCATACTTCATCCGATTTATACTTGAACTTTTAATCAAAATTCATAATATTCATTCACGTTTATCACACCACAAGAATTTTCAATTATAAGTAATTCGTGAGTACACTCAAATAATACCCAATCATATTTCGTAATACATTACATAAATCCCATCAGAAATTTTCTCGAAAAAAATTAGAATTAAAGAACATATGAATATGCTAATGAGATTATAAGTACGTGTCTCGAAGGATTTTTCATTTCGGAAAATTGAAAACTCGTTATACCTGATGTAATTAAATATCGAATAATTCGCGTTACGTGATACATTTAAGGAAAAATGGGAAATGTGAAAATCGCGCGTTTCGACGTGCAATCAATAATACTTTCGATGCGAAAGTTTGTCGATAACGACCAAGATTTTTGGCCAAGCTCTATTTAGCTTCTGGAATAGCCATTCACTAACTTTCAAAGTATGTAACACGACCAACGAGAGAGACTTGTTTTTATTTATTTATTTTTTTCGTCTTTGACGAAAGGATATACGGGATAGGAATTCACGTGTACTCGAAGTGCTACTTCGAGTCTATGTACTCCAATACATTGGACGTTGTTATATGTGCCAACTCAAAGACCAGTTATCGTGCGTAAAGCGTGCTTGACCAGAACCGGATATGTAACGATATGCGTTCTGCTATATATAGGTATGTAAGCTAGTTTTAATTACAAATTTGTTGATGCGAAATTTCTTTGGTTAAACGAAATTTCAACGAAATCAGCAAAGTAGATAGATGTTCCTAGATAAATGATCCTAGACAGAGGTTTCTAGACATGTTCCTAGATAGGTGTTCCTAGATGGATGTTCTTAGATGGATGTTTCTATATATATGTTCCTTGGTAGATGTTCCTAGATAGATATTCCTGGATAGATGTTCCTAGATAGATATTCCTAGATGGATGTTCCTAGGTGGATGTTCTTAGGTAGATGTTCCTAGATCGATGTTCCTAAATAGATATTCCTAGATGGATGTTCCTAGATGGATGTTCCCAGATGGGTGTTCCTAGATGGATGTTCCTAGATGGATGTTCCTCGATGGATGTTCCTCGATGGATGTTCCTCGATGGATGTTCCTCGATGGATGTTCCTAGATGGATGTTCTTAGATGGATGTTCTTAGATAGATGTTCCCAGATAGATGTTCCTATATGTTGATAGATGGATGTTCTTAGATGTTCCTTCTGTCTGTGGCCTTGGTCCGCATTTTTTTTTGGACTTGAAACTTTGCAGAATGGTGAATAGATGTTCCTAGAATACCTATCATCCATCCACGAGGTGATTAAATAATTATTAACAATTATTTATCGCCGCTATCGGACTAGCCGCAGCACTTCTAGGTCTGTGGTCTAAGTTAAAATGACCTTAGTCCTAAAATTACCTAAGGCTAAGCTAAAATTAACTTTCAATTTGAATCAGAATAAAATACTATTAAAATTTGAATAAATTGTAATAGATTTACATAATACTAAGGTTATTGTACTTTATAAAGAATTTCAATCTTTCAACTTTATAAAGAGATCAACAAAATTGTCCTGAGCAGCAGAGATAGGTCGTTGAAATACTTTAATAAAAAAAAAGAAAGGTCGATTTTGGAATAAATACGTTAAAAAGGGTTTCTGACGTTTTAAAAGATGATTCGTTGGGAATTTTAGCATCGGAAATAGCATATTTGTCTTGTCCACATAATTTTGGCTCTCAGATTCCCTCGATGAACTTCTAGAAAATAAAAAAAAAATAGATATCTCCATGATAGTCAAAAATTGTTTTTTCTTCCTTGCTCAAGTCCTCAAGTTTTTTGATATTTCAAATACCTGAAAGTCAATATTTAATTGACATTCAGGCCACTCTCTAAATTTGTTCTGGGAAAATGAAAGAAAAATAATTTTTGCCCATCTTAAAAGGTATCAGTCAAAGTCGATTTGAAGGTGAATGCCTCTCATAATGGAGATCAATATTTTTTTCCCGATTTTTTTGGACTTTCAAGTACAATATCGATTGGAAATCGCTTCCTTATCACTAATAGACAATGAAATTCAGTCTAGGAAGAAGAAAAAACAGTTTTTGAATTTTGAAAATTTGAAAATAAGCACCGGAATCAAATAATAAACAATCATTCAATTATTGAACTGTTATTTTATTCAAATTTTAGTATATGGATTAATTATATCGTAATTCAGGACGAATGCGATAAAAATGTAGCCTTTTGAGAATAGTCTTCCTTGTTGGGAACTTTGGCGTCATAATATAAACACATTCGAGACATTAAGGGGTTAACGGCTTATGTTCTCGTGGCAGACGGAAGATTCAACGAGCACGGTGCGTTGACACAATCTCCGTTATGTAAACCCTCTCAAAATCTCTCTTCCTCGCGTTCTCTCACATCCTCGCAAATGTTGCTAAATACGGAATGGACAAACATTCGTCTGGTGCGAAAAATACACGTTCTGCCTCAACCGCGCTCCTTATTCTTCCTTTTCGTATCTTTTTTTTTTTTTTTTGAAAAAAACAAATATTTAGGCTAGTACGATTTTTCCACAATTGCGTTAACATTTGAATTCGAAAAAGGACGTTTTGCGTGAATTAAAAAATCCTAAAATCCTTTCGTGGATTTTATTGCATTGTAGCGAGATGATCGGTATATTAATTTTAGCAATCTGGAATTATTTAATTATGCATATTTTTTTTCAAAATTATATTCTATAATTTTTTTTTGGTCCTTAAAATTGATAGATATTGGAGCTGGATCCTTAGTTATCAGAAATGAAGTCAGATATTGAAAAAAAAAATGTATTGACATTATTAATATACATTTATTAATATTATCAATATATTATGAAAATGAAATAAAATATTAAAAAATTGAATAAATAATTAAATAAAACAGTAAAATGAAAAAAAATGAAAATTTCTACATCAATTACTTGTCCAGATAAAAAATGAGAAGATTTTACTTTTTTTTCTGTGAAATTAATTTTTTGTGCAAATGAAATCATAAGTATTTTTTTTTTTTTAATTGCAAAGCATATTGTAACGTAGCTCGCATTCACCACTGTGAATGTAATACATAATATATGGGGCATTCCACACCAAGTCGACCTGAGTGTGACCCTCGACCTCGCTGATTTCGTTTACGATTTTTGATACGCTTCTTTCAACTCAAAGTAGCATTCAGAATTTTTTTCAGATTTTTAAAACCAAATTTGAGAACGTTATGATATTTCGAACATTTTTTTCGAAAACCTCCAGGGCCGTAATTGAAAAATCTGAAAAAATGCTCAAAAATCCGGTGTCGAAAATGAAAATTTTTTGACCCAAAATTCATGATGTCTAGGCTTTCGCTTCCACCTCGATTTTAGGTTTTTATGAAGAAAACGTAGAAAAAAATAGATGCAGAAATTAACCAACTATTTTTGGAAATTGTTGGTTAACGATAAAAATATTCAAGCCACTTTTCATGGTAGATCAATTTCTGCATCTATTTTTCTTTTACGTCTTCTTCATAAAAACCTAAAATCGAAGAGGAAGGGAAATCCTGGACATCATGAATTTTGGATCAAAAATTTTCATTTTTGACACCGGATTTTTGAAATTTTTTTCAGATTTTTAAATTACGACCCTCGAGGTTTTCGAAAAAAGTGTTCAAAAAATCATAAGTACTCAAATTTGGTTTTAAAAATCTGAAAAAAATTCCGAATGCTATTTTGAGTTAGAAGAATCATATCAAAAATCGTAAACGAAATCAGCGAGGTCGAGGGTCACACTCAGGTCGACTTGGTACGGAATGCCCCATATATATTATGTTTCAAGACAATGTCCTGAGTATCATCAGCCCACGCATGTAATAATTACGGCAATTAAATTGCGCTCACGAAATCTCCGCTGGTTTGCTTTTTCTTTCATGTTTTTTCCCTCTTACTGTCGCGCACCTCTACTTTCTGAGAATAAACAAAATTACATCTCTGCAAGTGTCAGAAACTGCCCTGTGACCCAAGTATATCTTTTCAACAATTCACACAGTCCCCACGTATACGTTAATTATAAAAAAAAATTCTCGACGTCAAGAATTTTCGTATATTCTCATATATATGTATAAAGGGCATTCCATGTGAAACCGACCGATCCGCAAACCTGACCATTTTTGAATTTATTGAACACTTTCAATTTTTTTGTACGTACTGAAAGCAAACTTTCAGATTCTTTTTAGATTTTTGTCTCAACCCTTTTGGGCAAAGTAAATTTTTTAAAATTTTACACAATTTTTTTGAAATGCTTGTAACTTTTTAAAGAACGGAGATATCAAAATAAGACAAAAGATAATTTTTTTTTCGTCTTGAGCTGTAGTTTTATGAAAAAAAAATACGAAAATCGAAATTAATTTTCATACGTTTTTTTCACTTTTAAGCCCAAAATATTTTTTTTTCAACTTGGATCATTTTGATTTTGTTGAAAAAATCCGTCACTTTTCAAGAGACATTTTTACAAGTACTACAAAATTTGTTAACTAAACTAATGTAAGCATTAGTTGGGTTGAGACCGGGAGACTATTTCGTATGGAATGCCCCATATATAGAGATATAATCTACATAAGATGTGCCGTAAAAAAAACGAACTTCTTCCTGGTTTTCATGCATTTTATATCTATATTTCGAGGACAATCAAATTGACAGCGAAATTCCCGCGAATTTATACGATCGTCGTGTAACAAAAAAATTGGGGTGACGCATTTTCAGGATGCCAAAAACGCGATTAAAAAAAAATAATCCCGGAAGTGGCCAATGCTTTCATTTGCAAAATGCCTACAAGCCAATTTCACAGCCTGCACTAATTTTCTGAGCTTAATGATTTTTGGGAAAAACCAAAAATGCCCACATCATTTGTCACAGTTTGGATTCTTAAATGGAAAAAAAAATAATAGCCGGTTCTATGAGCAAAAAAACACACGAGAAGCTTGTTTTTACCCGCGAAGGGGAATTAGATGTGGGGAAAGAAAAAGTAAAGAAGTAATGATCGCAGAAGGCCGTTTGCAATTAACCAGTTGATTTCGTGTACGATAATTCCCGTTTCGATAATTAGAGCACCGCAGTTTTTATACAATCATGCATTTCTATCTTAAAAAAAAAAAAAAAGCGAAGAGATATCTTGGCCGAGTGGAGAATAAACACAAGACTTCTAGCAACAAATCTGTGCTTATGTGCCTTGACTTTCAAATCGACCTAAAAATTTAGATGATTTAATATTTAATTCATTTAATAAATCTGAATAAAATAAAAATTAAGTATTAAATTACATTAAATACAAAAATAAAAACCCTCCAAATTGGAATTTGCACATTGCTTCCTCATCTTTATCCACAGTTCACATACCTTCCTTTAACACACAGTAGCGATCAAATTTGGCTTCCTCAAAAAGGAAGCTTTGTTAACTATTAAAAAATATTAGTAATCAATGTGCAAATTCGATCGATTTTCCCCAGACTCGATAGCAAATAACATTAATAGCTATACTGGCTCTTCACAAAATTTCATTGCTATATCTAAAAAATTTCAAAAGTTATAGCCTTTACGCTTCTTTTAAAAAATTAAAAATTTGATAAAAATTTAATCATTCGATCGATTTTCTGTAAAGTTTCAGTGCAATATCTTAAAAATTGCACAAGTCAGAGCGTTTGGGCTATTTTTCAAAAAATTCAAAATTTCATAAAATTTTAATCTCTCGATGGATTTTTGCCAAATTTAATAGCGAACAAACTCGATATAGCTATATTAGCTCTGTACAAAGTTTCAGTACAATATCTTAAAAATTGCACAAGTTAGAGCGTTTAGGCTATTTTTCAAAAAAATCAAAATTCCATAAAATTTTAATCCCTCGATGGATTTTCGCCAAATTCAATAACGACCTTAATAGCTATACTTATTCTGTACAAAGTTTGAGTGCAATATCTTGAAAATTGCAGAGGTTAGAGCGTTTACGTCATTCTTGCAAAAACGAAAAAAGTCGATAAAATCTGAACACCCGTTATAATTAAAACAAATTTTTTTCATAATGAAGAGCAATTCGTGATTGACAAGTGTGCCAAATTTTAGCTTGATATCTCGAAGCGTTTTCGAGTGATTAATTATGTACATCTGAAACTCAGGACACACACACACACACACACCCGGTCATTTTTTCTAAATATGATTTCTCGATGTTTTAGGACATTTTGAACATATTGGCAAATCGCGAAAAAAAAAATTTTCACGAAAACAAAGCTTCGTTTGTGAGGAAGCAAAATTAAATATTAATTTAACAGATCTGAATAAATTTAATATTTAAATTAAAAATTAAATTCAGATCTCAAATTTCGGAAGTTTCATATTACGTTCAGCATTTATGATGTTGAGGAATTTTTCAATGACTAAAAATATTTGATACACCATTAGATAATCTCTCTTTAGTCGCCCAGTACAGATTTCAAGCCATAGAAATTTTTTTCTGCCGCTTCCCTTAATTAAAGTACACTTAATTATAGATCCACCCTGAGTGATCTATGATTCTATGAATTTAGGGATATTAGGAGGGACTTAAAAAAGGGGGGGGAGGATCATCATGTGCGTTCTAACGCGGTCATTAGATTGAAAGGGATTTCTCGGGGGTGAAGCCATTGAAGGATTTACAAAAAATCCATCAAACATCAACCACTATTATTAATGCACATCTTTCTCGCTTAATTGTACACAGAAGTATCCTAGTATCATATATATTATCGTATAGTGCTCTGGTCTATTATAATCCCTTTTCCAGGTTAATTGTTGCTCGGAGGATACTTTTACATTGCTTCTAAAGGAATCTTAGCTGCTTCTAAAAAACAACGCGTGATCTTTTCATGCGAATAGCAAGATGATTCGAAAACCAATCCGGAGATCCAAGAGGATTTATATATATATATGGGGCATTCCATGTCAAATGAACCACATTTGAACCCTACCTCTTTCGATTTGGCCGGAATTTTTTTTTCTTTTTCTACTCCATTAAAAACATTTTTCAGGAAATTTTCAAATTTTTTTACCCAACCCAAAACAAAAGCTTTTTTTTTCAAATAGCTATAACTTCTTCAAAAATTGACTAATTGGGACTATCTTAAAATTTCTTCGTATTTTTTTTCGGAAAGAACATTTAAAGACGAAAATTTTGAACAAAAACGTCACAATTAGTAAATTTTTGAGGAAGTTATAGCTATTTGAAAAAAAGTTCTTTTTTTTTTGGTTGGTTAAAAAAATTTGAAAATTTTCTGAGAATAGTTTTTAATGGGGTAGAAAAGGAACAAAAAATTTCAGCCAAATCGAAAGGGGTCGCGTTCAAAAGTGGTCGATTTGACATGGAATGACCCATATATAAAAATACCTACGGACTTGCTTCAGCGGTGAAAGCATCTCAAGAGATCTTCAAGTTGTCGTGCCTTTTTTTTCTTCTTTACGAATATCGAATGAACGATGACGCATTCGTACAGAAGTCGCAAAATCGTGGGCGCGAAGGTTGTCTTCTCTCCATACATTCAAATGGAATTCACAGGCGGATGCTGCCAAGAGAAGGATGGGAATGGTCTCTCCTTTGGTTGTCATCATTTGATGATTTTCAATGATAAATTATATTCCACATACATTTGTATGCTGTTCGATGCATAGAGGCACAAATACAGCCGGAAATCGAGATGCGATGATTCATGGAATGGCAATTTAATTTGTCAATGTTGGAAAGAAATGTGTGGAGCAAAATTGAATTTTAAGCATCGATTAATCATCTCGTGGTAAACCTGCGTGCCATTTATTATATTGAAATTAACCTCGATGTTTGAATCGCAGGAATAGGATGAAGGGACCTTTTCTTGCAAATGTTAACTATTTTTCGGAAGGCTCGTTTTTAATTTATGCCTTCTTCAGACTTTTGCGAAAACCTGCCTCTCGCATTGATCGTCGATTGGATAAAATTCGGCAATTTGCCATTGACCTCGATTCATTCTGTTGCTAATTTCCTTCCTGGAGGGGAGGCGTTTCTTCTTCTTTTTTTTATTGCAATCAATCAAATTTTTTTTATTACGAATTGAGGATCGATGTCCAATAAATGTTTATCCTTGTTCTTAATATCCATTCGTTTGTTGGTTGGGCATTAAATTTATCATCACTGAGAATCTCATTTGCAATATATGCAATAGCAAAATATCAGAGAAAAAATGAGCTTCAATCATTTCTGAGTGTTTCAATCCGATTAATCCGACTAGGAATAATATCAAGATTGATGAAATGATTTATTCCAAATCGTCGATAATTTTTCGTGATTTATGGGCTCAGCAGAATTTTTTATGATAAATAGAACTCAATAATCACAACCTCAGTCCTGATTCCACTTTTGCAGAGGATAAATGACAGACTTGTCATTGTTTTTGGCAGGTCATGTAAATGTTGTAATGGCACTTATTATGCCCACATTCAAAGGAGTAATGAGTGCACTGGGAGTTTTTAGAAGGATAATAATATCGCTGCAAAATAGCTTCGTGGCTTTTACTGACGATACGAAAGATGAACATGTATGATTTGCCCAAAGAGCCTGAATAATAATAATTAAAAATACGAGTTGAGGTAATATATAGTAATAACCGTAAAACGTGCTATTTGCTTCCAAAGAGAGTCCCATCACTCATAGGGTAGTAATTATCACTCGGAATCTACGTTTATTAAATTTTTTTTACATTTTAGTTTCCTTAAAAAAATATGTAAATTTACATTAGATAATCCATCAATTTCGAGGTTTAATTACTGTAAAAAAAAATCGTTTAACTCTCATAGATTGACACGTTTGCTAAGCAAAAATAGGGTTTTTCCCATCAAAAATGTCTTATGGTATATCAAAATTTTATTTAAATTTAAGAACCGAATGAGAGAGATTCATAATGCATAACTGTGGAATCAGCATTATTTTTTATTTCTTGATGATCGGATATAAGACGACCCCATCCCTGTCTAGAAAGCTTCACTGCAAACGATCGGAACCCATCAAATGAATCAAAGTTCCATTCAAAAATTCATTGGTCTCAATCGATGACAATAAAATTTTCTAAGTAGGATTTTGATTTCTGATCCTGTCTAAATTACTGACAAAAATAATCCGTTTAATTCTCATACATTGATACGTTTGCTAACAGAAATCAGGTTTTTTCCCAAAAACTGTCTTATGTTACATCCAAATTTTATTTGAAAAAAAAATTGAAGAATCGAATGAGAACTCTTAGATTCATAATGCATTGTGAAATCAGCATTATTTTGAATCTCTTGATGATCGAATATAAGATGACCCCATCCCTGCCTAGAAAGCTCCACTGCAATCGATCGGAACCCATCAAATGAATGGAAGTTCAATTTAAAAATTAATTGGTCTCAATCGATGACAATAAAATTTTCTAAGCAGGATTTTGATTTCTGATCCTGTCTAAATGACTGACAAAAATAATCCGTTTAATTTTCATACATTAAAACGTTTACTAACCGAAAATAGGTTTTTTCCCATCAAAAATATCTTATGGTACATCAAAATTTTATTTAAAAAAAAAAACATTCGACAATTCAATGAGAACTCTTAGATTCATAATGCATTGTGAAATCAGCATTATTTTGAATCTCTTGATGATCGAATATAAGATGACCCCATCCCTGCCTAGAAAGCTCCACTGCAATTGATCGGAATCCATCAAATGAATCGAAGTTCCATTTAAAAATTAATTGGTCTCAATCGTTGACAATAAAATTTTCTAAGCATGATTTTGATTTCTGATCCTGACTAAATCCTCGAAATGCGTATTCTTGTAGAAAAAAATCGATGCGATGGATTCGTGGGTGCTGGAATAGTTTTCCCATCGTATATTCTTGGTACACATAAGATGAGGACAGTCTAGCAAAGCCAAATAAACTGCACAAATAGAGAAAGAAAGATTTCGCAATTCCCCGCAAGATCTCTAGCGAATGAAGTCAGCTATGTGTATACCATATATACACATCTCTAGCTCAGCCTCGTGATGGGGGTAAAATGGCCCACTCCGGCAAAAATCCCTCTCAAAATTATTTTTAAACGAAAAAAATATTTAAAAAAATTCAGATATTATAGTTTTTCAATATTGATCAATATTACAAACATTCTTTAATAATTTTATTATTCTTTCCAACATCCTTCAGTCACATTTGAACGAAAAGCTATATTGGGAAAGAAGAAATATATTTTGAGGTTTCTACATCTTTTGAGGATTCGATAAACAACATTTGTTTTTGAACGACGAGCAAATTCCGTTATTCGCGGCCTTTTAGCAGTATCACTTTCTTAAGGGGACCTTTTTGCCTCTTTTTCCTCTATGTAGGTGTAGATGGGGTAAAATGGCCCCTGACCACCATAAAAAAAGAACGCAGCTAGGACACTAGATCTGTGAGTCTATTTTGGGTATAATATTAGGCTAATAATAATAATTATCTCGTTTTATAGATTTTTGAGTTTCTGATCTTTTTCAATAACTTTGAGGTTCGGCCATTTTTACCTCCGGTGGCTATTTTCTCTCACCTTCCCTTATGTATATATATATGGGTCATTCCATGTCAAATCAACCACTTTTAAACCCGACCTCTTTCGATTTCGCTGAATTTTTGTTTTCTTTTTCTACTTCATTAAAAACATTTTTCAGAATATTTACAAATTTTTATTCCCAACCCAAAGAAAAAACCTTTTTTTTTCAAATAACTATAAGTTCTTCAAAAATTGTCTGATTGTTACTTTTTTTTCGTCTTTAAATATACTTTCCGAAAAAAAAAATACAAACAAATTTTAAGATATTAAAATCTAATCTTTTTCGAGAAAAATCATCTTTTTCTCGAAGTCGACTATTTTCAATTTTTTTTCACTCAAGAAATACTTTAATCAATTCCGGAAAAATGCCGCTCAACATGGAGTTGACGTTTCCTTCTATTTTTTTTTTTTTCACTCTTTGAAAAAAAGTCAAAATTTTCTCGAGGATTACAACTCTTTTTTCTTCTCAATTTTTCAAACTCTGAGGTCCTTTATAAATCCTCAAAAAATTCCAGAGTGGTATTTTGTAAAATAAGCCCAGCTGGGAATTTTTTTTTGTTTCAATCGATACAAAAAATAGAAGGAAATATCGGCCCACTCCATGTTGGGCGGCATTTTTTCCGGAATTAATCAAAGTATTTTTGGAGTGAAAAAAAATTGAAAAAAGCCAACTTCGAGAAAAAGATGATTTTTTCTCGAAAAAGAGAAAAATTTCATACATTTTAATATCTTAAAGTGTATTTTTTTTAAGTACAATTAAAGACAAAAATTTCGAAAAAGAACGTCCC
This sequence comes from Alloplasta piceator, assembly GCA_946863875.1. NCBI lineage: Eukaryota > Metazoa > Arthropoda > Insecta > Hymenoptera > Ichneumonidae > Alloplasta > Alloplasta piceator. Next base: position 53,273,186 of record OX333074.1, read on the forward strand.
AATTAGTCAATTTCTTAAGAAGTTGCAGCTATTTAAAAAAAAAGGTTGGGTAAAAAAATTTCCAAATTTCCTGAAAAATGTTTTCAATGGGTTAGAAAAGAAAAACAAAATTTCAGCCAAAAGGGGTCGGGTTTAAAAGTGGTTGATTTCACATGGAATGCCCCATATATATGCAGAGAATGAGAAAAGAGAAGGATACGAAAGGTGAGATATTCATCTAGGCATTCAGCGACACAAACGCCGCTTCTCGTTGCACAAGGATGAAAGTACTCCAGGTTTGTGGACGAGTGAGTAAATAATAACTGTTACGTGGCTCGAAGAGACGCTTCTTCGTCGTGGAGTTCCATTTTTTAGCTCTAGAGTAGATGAAATTAAATTAATATATATATATATATGATTTTTTTTTCTTTATTCCCCATGTTTACACATGTGGATGCACGACAATCGGTATCTTCTCAGAGATCCCCACGATAATTTCATATGTATTTCATATGCTCTTAGATTCTCTCACGCTGAGGCACAACGAACCTTCTGGCTATTGATAATTGCAAAAAGACACGATTATTATTGTTTCGACGTGTCTCGTTTCAACAGAGACACTATATTATGGCTCTTCAGATAAAAAAAACCATTAAAAAAATTCTAAAAAAAATATTACAAATCGTCGTCACAGCGTTACGAATTTTCTATTTAAAGCCAAGCTTCCATTATTCCATTAACAAATACTCTGAACAATGTCCCATTTCGAGGACGTCGTGATTTCGAAAAATGTTAATTTAGGTCATTCGGGCATTGATTATTCTTTTTTTTCAGTATGCGCGGATAAGTCATTAGTGACTTGTTTTTAATTAGGCTGAAAAAGCGTATTTTGGGGATTTTTTTTTAAATTCTCATATTATATTTTAGTCTGCAGTTTGCTATATCAAAAAGTAACGTCTGAAAAACGCGTGGTGATTTTTTTTGACCAAAAAGGTCTTTTTTTAGTTAACAATGCCATTTTAAATCAGTTCATCTCAAAAATAAAAAAAGAACGAACGAATTTTTGGTTATATGTCAAGTCTATAAAAATATATAAATAATAGAGTTTTATAGTAAAATGTTGTTCCTAAAAATATTTGTGAAAATTACTATAATATTGATTATTGATATTTAACTGTTTTAATTTTTGTCCTTCGCAAAAAAATGATTGTTGTTGTTTTGGATATGAATTATTATTTTTAATAGACCCAAATTACGTAAATTTGCGTTAAAGTACAAAAATTAAAGCTTAAAACATATAAATAAATTTATTTTTTGGGTCAAATAGTGGTTTTCACTTTTTTCTACTATGGCGTACCTTTTTTACAAATTTTAAAAACGGTTATTGAGAAACATATATATGGTTTGAAAATAAATAGTGCCATAATTGTGCCAAATTTAAATCATGGTTAAAAATTGAAATGAAAGGAAAAACAATTTTTTTCTAAGGATGTTATAAAGCTGTATAGCTCTTGATTTTTTTTTTGAGCTATTATCAGCCTCCAAAACATGTTAAAAATTTAGATCAATCGGTTATGTCAATCCTGAGAAAAAAATTGTTTTCTGTTTTTTACATAAACTCAGTCAAAAAAATTAAAGGAACAGCAAAATTTTCGAGATTTTTCAGCGATTTTGCAAAGGCTGTAACTTTGTTAATTGTGGTCGTAAAAAATTTAAAAAAAAGCATTTTGAAGCTTGAATCTTCTAGTTTTGGTATCTTAAGTCAAAAAAATGTTGTGGGCATCACCCTCGACGCAGTCGAAAGAAATAAAACGGTAAAAAATGTCGAGAACATTTTTGACTCAAGATTCCAAAACTAGAAGATTCAAGCTTCAAAATGCTTTTTTTTTTAAATTTTTACGACCAAAATTAACAGAGTTACAACCTTTGGAAAATCGCTGAAAAATCTCAAAAATTTTACTGTTCCTTTAATTTTTTGACTGAGTGTATTTTGCTTTTAAGTGAGTCGTTACTTTTATTGAAGAATTAGGATTGAAAATGTTTCCTTTGACAAAAAAATCCTTTGAGTAGATTTTTACATGGAGAGAAAGCACCACAATTTTCAGACAGTTTTCAGATAATTTTGAAAAAAAAAATTAGAAAAAAACGCGTATAGTTTCAAAAAAATATTATTTACATGAAAATTGAGGTTTTTGCTTTCACGAAACATGGAACTTTTCGACGATGTTGAATAAATATTTCGTATTAAATCGATCATTTTTTGGATTATATGGAAAAAGCAACGAGGCGAGAGATATCAGTGATAAGAAGCAACGAGTTTTGCCGTGATATGCAAAAGGTGCAGCAATTCACGCTCCTTTACGTCAAAAACTTTGATACATAAATTATCCATCCAAATGGACTCGGCGGACCATTCTAATATCACTATTTAATCCGGTAATATGTGACAATACCGGCAAAACCAGTAATAATGATAAAAACAATTTAACACCGTTAATAAAATGGTTTTTTACAAATGTCGAAACTTGGCCTACTACCTTCGCCTTATAAGCTTCGGTGTTTTTTTTTTTAACGCGTGTGTATACCGGAAACTTTTCATACGTTTTTACCAGCGGGAAATTATTCAGCAGGGCGTAACGCGAACTGACATTTCGAGAAACCGGTATTTCGACTCGAATCGGTCCATCGAATTTCACAAAAAGTGTCAATCCGTGAAACCAAATCGAGTATAGTTGGAGAAAAAAAGCTCCGTTAACCCAACAAATCGTTAATTATACTTTTTTTTTTTGGTCAACACGGAATTTGTTTTTAACTAACCCAGAAAAATATTGACTACAGCACTTGGTCAGTAATGGAGATCGTTTTTTTTTGTGGACTATTTTGGCTCGACGAATCGATAAACGATTCTACTGAGTGATCCCCAATTTTTTAGTTGTCAGTTCAATTTTTTATTTATTTAAAATCGTTCGTAGAAAGGAATATGCGATTTTCTTCATTGAAAAATTAATTTATAGATAAATCAAGTAATTGAAATAATTAATTTATGAATGAATTGATAAGTGAACTTATGAATAAATTATGTTAGCAGTGATCATGACACTTGTGGATCAAAAATGAATTAACTTGAGGTATGACGACCGAAATTTCGACGTTTGTTCATTAATTTTTTTAAATAACAAAATAAAATGCGATCGTTTTGAAATTTTTACATGTTGTTATTTGTATCTTGAAGAGTACAAACAAAATTTTGTTTACTCAATTTTACGTGAATTTGTTTATGATTTTGTACGTCAAAGTGGAGTCCTTGAATAAAAGGTGACTTGTTTCGGGGATGCATTTGAAATAAAAATCCAAAGAGATTATTGTTTTGTAGGCTTAATTCTAGGTCTATAACCTATAATATGTATATTTTAAGGGAAAAACCGAAATGGCGGACTTCGAAATCAATTTTTTTTGATAAATTGTTAAAAAAAAATTATTTATTATTAAAAAATTGAATGTTTTGAAGGTTAGGAATTTAACTGTGTGTGTCTAAAATAACGGGTAGATTTTTTAGCCAAATCGGTTAAATAGTTTTTAGTCAGTGCTTCCCCGAAGTTTCGATAACGTAGTTTCGAGAAAAACGCGTTTAAATAAGTTTTGACAACAGAATTTGTCAATTTGTATAAAAAGATAGAGCAATCCTTCCGTTTCCTTAAAGTTATCTCAAAGCTCTCTCTGCATTTCTTGGAGAGTATTACAGTTTCTGGTGATTGCCAAACCGTGATAATTAGTCATTTTTTATATTAACTCATTAGTTAATTGCTCTCTTCTTTTGGCTATAACTTAAAAAACATTTTTAATTTCGGTCTGAAACTTTTACAGTATATTCTTAAAATGTTTATCTTGTGAAAAATGTAAAAAAAAAATCGATTTTTTGAACCTACTACCTTATAAAAATTTCACTCCTTATGTCTTGAGAAAAATCGATAGTATTTATTGACGTTCATTGAGTATTTTTGGCAATTAATGAATAATTAATTATCAAGCTACTGATGGGAAAGAAAATGGACAAATTTTGGAGGTTTGAAACCAGCTGGATTGAGCTTTTAATGTTTTATACACATTACGGATATATGAGAATATTCATGTAAACTGTAATGCCAATTACCGTTCATCCGGTGTCTATTCGTGTCAAAACACGCTAGTGCCAAGATATATATGTATATATATATTTGTGTGCATGTGTGTTTATGAAGATTCAGTTTCGCGATCAATCGCGAAACACTACCAGCACTTTTGATTCACTCGTGCGAAATTCTGTTCATTATGTATTTTCATTGTTGAGGCCTAGATGAATTAGCACATGGGACTATATATATATATGCTATTTTCGACACGCAAACTCTAAAATTACACGAAGCGTGTAAGAGATGTAATATGATGTTTATACTTCTGTATACATACACAAGGAAGATGAATACATACATACATTTTTTCTAATTTCATATTATACATATATTTTAGAGTGCTACTAAATAAAAAAAATAATTCCGTTTGTTTCAAAGTAAAAAAAAATGTAGTAAACATTAAACAATAACTTCTCAAAGATGAGCCCATCAGAAAAATATTATACGGCACTGCAAACCATTCTGCAGTATTTTTTATTAATGTTGGGTTAAAATATTACTTTTTCAAAGCTTAAAAAAAATGATCTAAAACCCATTTAAAAGCATTCATTCTAAAACATCCAGCGATTTTTTATTTTTAAATTCAAATCGTCATGCAGAAGTCTCTTTTCTTATGTTTTAGCATCACTCGCGGCAGATGTTGTCATTTTTTTATGTAGTCAATTAATTTCTTTTTTAATTCAAATTTTGATTGAATCTTCTACGAAGCAAATTTTGGAAAGGAACTTTTCTATTTAAATAGTTTAATCAAGAAAAATAAATATCTATTAACAATATATTCAATAATTTTTTATTTATAGTTTCACTAAGTATCTATCATCATAATTGTATTAACATTATTACTAACTATTGACTTAAGGCGGTATTCTGGTCTAGAGACATACTTTTTTAGCGTTTTTTCTCGATAAAAAAAATATATATATATTTTCACCATTCTTTTTTCCACAACATATTTATTATTATTGAGACAATGAAATAGCTGTAACTAAAATAGTTATAACTCCGTAAATTATTGGAATTTAAAAATTTCCTTTCGTGAATATATTTTTAAAGGAGAATTGAGAATATACAAAAAAAAATGATTGTTTCTAAATTCTAGACCAGAATACCCTCTTAAAGTTACCTGCGACGTGACGGGCGTAGTTGATGCATCACTAAAATCACCAACTCTCTAAATTATTGGAATTTGAAAATTTCCTTTCGAGGATAAATTCTTAATGGTCTAAACTTTAAGAATATGCAAAAAAAATGATTTTTTCAAAATTCTAGACCAAAGTACTCCCTTAATACTAACATTTTTTTTGCTTCAAGAGAGAAAAAATAAAAAATTGAATTTTTCGGCATCACCCTAATAAACAATCGTGTATGTACGTATTGCAAATGTAATACACGCGATCGTGATTAGATGCTGTTACGTTATATATGTTTCTGCTCGGATTCCGATTGTTGAGCTCACGGAATTACGCGTGAATGATTAAAACTTTCCCACTAGGAGCAAATTGGCGCGCGCGAAGTGATAATAATAAAAAGAAAATATGAAATAATATAAGTCGGGATTTCGTACAACTATTGTGACACGAGTCGTCGCAATGTCGTTGACACTTTGACGTTGCACAGACAACAATAGAAGTCCTGGACAGAGTTGCTCAATTTTTCAACGATTTTGTCTTTCCATTCGAATTGCGAAATTTCCGGCATATTATTATTTATTGAGGAGAAGCAAGACGTTGAAACATTGTCCCACGTACTACCCGATTCTCATAGCTTGGACTAATTGACTGAATTTTAACTGAATTTCTCGTTCTGTAAATTCATTTTTGTTTTGTGAAACGAGAAATGAGAACATTTTTCTTTTTAATTAAATCTCACTGAAAATTAATTTTGGCGCTCCAAATCAAACTAGAAATAATTACATAAATTCAATTTATTATTATTATTTTTTAAACCCTCAAAACATGCCTTTTTAGATGTTTATTGCAATGTTTATCCGAAAACAAATACTCAAAGAAGAAACTTCCTCGTCATGATTTTTTGGGCATAGAACTCCATTTTCATAATCCCTCCAACCGTGAATTCGTGAGTAGGGAAAATCGTTTGAAATCTAAAAAAGTAATTAACGAAGAACAATGGCGTTAAAAAACAATCATATCCCTCAAATCAGTTTCACTGAATTCATGATGACTCGTCATGACTCATCATGACTACAAAAATCTTTTGGGTTAGATTGATGAGATCGATGAATCATTCTGCACATGGGTCAAAAAATTAAATCGCGACGTTGCTTCAAATGCAATGACGGTGCACCTGAAAAAAGGAAAAAAAATAAGTTGGCTCATCCAGACTGAGTAAAACCTCAATCTTTGTCATTTTATACTCGCCCCTTTGTTTATGTCGAATTAATTTTCAGGTTTTGATTTAAGATAACTCGGAATATTGAAATTGAGAACTGCAAATATTAAACATTGAATATTAAATGTTGATTTAAGAAGTGGAATTATTTATTGCTAAAAACAATAATGTAAAATATTTAAAAATGATATGAATTATATAATTATTATAATATAATAATTATATAATTTTTGAAGACTTTACATTATTGTTTTTAGCAATAAGTAATTCCAGTTCTTGATCCATCTTTAATCCTATCCTTTATTGTCTTTTTTCCTAAAATCGACGAGGGTTTTGTTTCTCTAAAATACACTAAGAGAAAAAATTATTGAATTTGAGAACATGAATATATATTTTTTATAAAATGTTTAGCAACAATTGATAAACACGCATTTGATTGAATCAATCATTTTTCCTGTTGATTGGACTAATTAATTTGTTGATTCAATAATTTTTTTTCCTCAGTGCTTCCTGTATTAAAAGACATGCATGTTTTGAATGATAAAATGTGTTCTTGATTCAAACAACATATTACATATAATTGATTCAAGTAAATTCGTTTATTGAAACAGAAATTTATGGAATTGACTGAAAAAAATTGACCAAGTAAATATATAAGCGAACCAATCTAATTTGTTTTGGCAAATAATGAAAAAAATGATTTTTTGCCTTCAAAACTTTATTTCATTGGTTCTAGTAATTTTTTCTCTCAGTGTAGGTTATAAACATAAAATTAAAAATCATCAACCCACTTATCTTAAATAAAAACCTGAGAATTCATTCGACTTAAACAAAATGGTTAATCCAGTCTGAGTAAAACCTCACAATTTTTGTCATTTTACACTCGCAATTTTGTTTATGTCAAATTTATTTTCATGTTTTTATTTTTGATCAATCAGGATGCATAATTCGATTATTGATTTTATTTTTATCACCTATTTTGAAGAAAAAAAAATCCTCGTCGATTTTAGGAAAAAAGACTATAAAAGAGCGAATTAAAGCCGCATCAAGAACTAAAATAATTTATTGCTAAAAACAACAATTTAAAATATTCAAAAACCATATAAATATTAAATTAATACTGGTGATTGTAAATATGCAAAAAATTAAATATTACGAGATATTGACTATGAACCGCGAAATATAAACATTAATTATGCGACCTCAAACATCCAGGAAGTGCATTCTAGAAAGTTTATCCCCAAAGTGCATTGAATATCCGCAATAAAGTCTCTTTCGCGTTATTTGCATCACTATTATGAAGAATCGCTATTTTTAGACTCGTTGAAAAATAATCATTAGAAAAAAAAAGAGAAAATACGACGCAATGGAAATAATTCGTAATTAAAGTTGAAGAAAATAAAAATCGAGAGACAAGCTCCTTGAACATTCCAGTCAAGGTTTGCCCTGAGGCTCTGTGTCAATGAATTTATGACTTTACTCATCCGCGGTTCAGACCAGACGTTATTTAACGAACAATTTTGTTGCAACGAATTACATTGCAAAACTAGAAGCTAAAATAGACCTTACAATTGCACGATCTCGTTTTATGTAATTCCAGGCTAAAAACGATAATTTCCCATCAATTGGAAAATGGAACTTGGGAAACTCGTTAAAAAAAAGTCACGGTCGTAAATTATATTGTAATTGTTCAAAGGACTAACAAAGGAAAATTAATCAAGATCCAGTTCGAAATAATGGAACAAAAGTTCAATGAAAAAAATTGAACATTTAATTGAGATTCAATTAATTTCTTCCCACAAAGTTCGTCGATGGATGACGAGAAGGTCGCTTGAACAATTTCTCATTTTTTTTTTGCTCGAATGCCCATCAATTATGATGATATCGCTATCTCGGTCTGTTCGATGCTGATGACGCCAGTTTTGTTACCTCGTCAGTGCGGAAGATGAGTTCTCCCGGGTAGAAAGTACCTGGGAAATTCACAGTGAGACTCGGCAAAAGATTGACGTAACTATTCGCACTGTGCTTTCCCTTGTGGCACATCTCATCCGAAGCTTGTGTAAAACCGAGATTGTAAATAGTCCCGAGTTGCAATTTTCACTCGTGTCTTGTACGAATGATTTTTTTTTCTCTAAATCTTTCTCCGTGAAACGAATCGGTTCGCGACATGCATCGATGATCTTTCGATCGGTTCTCTCTCGGATTATATAAAAATATTTGTCACGCTTAATTAACATTTAATTTTTCGCACCAATTCCCATAAATCATAATTGTTATTTATTTCTCGATCAGTTTGGCTCCCGGATATCGTTTTTAGTCTCGACCATTATTTTTGATATAATAGTACGTTTTGCACATTTTTTTATCATTAATTTTTCTGGCATTCTTCTTTTGCCCACGATACAGACGATTTTTTTATTCATTGATTTTTATTTTGTGAATTTAGAAGAGAATTGAAAAGTGAATTTAAAAGAAACTGGAAAAAAATGTATTCATGAGAAAAAGCAAAGAAAATCTTCTTCTTGATCTATGTAGCTTTAAAACCCCGTTTTGTTCACCCGATTCAGATCATTTTTCAATTTTTGGCAGATTTTTAAAGTTAGACCATCGATTTTTGCAGATTTTGAACCCCTTTCCGTTTTTTTAAGCTATTTTCAAAGTACTCCTATTTATACAAAAATTAAGTTATCAGGATAAACCAAACCATTCTTTAAAATTAAGGCGTTTACGTACGAAAAAATCTGAATCGATCAACCGATAGTAAAGTTATGAATGCTTAAAATTCCGTGATCTTAAGATTCCAAAAAGTCCCCCAAAAATGTAAAATTGATTTTTTATTTTCATCGTTTTCAAAAGTTATTTTTATGGGAAAAAGCAAACAAAACACTATAAAAAAAATATTTTTTTATTCAGAGGTTTATGAATATTCTTCTTTAAGAGTTCATAGCTCGACAGCTTTGCAAAATTATAAGGATACCAAATTTTTATTTCGATTATTTATCGCAGATTATTTTTCAATATACTCTAATTAGGTTGTTGAAGGAAAAATATTTATAAGTTCTGAATTGCAATATATTTCAATGCTCGTGTTCGAAGGCCTGATTGTCGAAAGTGCAAGTGCACGGTCCCTATTGATGTATGCATATGAGGCATTCCATCCCAAATCGGACAGTTTGAAAAACTTTTTTTTTATGTCCTCACATTTTTTATATTTTTTAGTACCCATCCACAGATCCTTGCTGGTAAATTTTGAGATTTTTTTGATTGCTCGTTTAAAAGACCAAAAAACCGCTCTTTTTCTGTATTTTGGTCACTTCTTTAATAATAGTCCAAATTAAAAGTTTTTTTTTATTTTTGTTTTTTATGGCCTCTTCAGAAAAAATACAACAAAAATATTCGACGTGTTTTTAAATGAGTTTTTTGAGTTTTAAACTTTAAATCGCGTTTTTAAAAGTAGTGTATATTTTGATTTTTTAAAAAATTTTTGTTTTAAACATCTATCTATTCAACAACTTTTAAGGCTAGTCGGATCGTGGGATTTCCATAACTGCTATTTTTTTTCGATTTTTGAAAAATATTTTTTGTTTCTATAAATTATTATGAATACCAATTTTCGTTACTGTGTAGTATTTTTTTTCATTATTTAGAATATATTTTGATACTTTTTTATGAAACTTTTTTAATTAAAAAAAAATATTTAGTTTTCAAAAATCGAAAAAAAAAATAGTAGTTATAGAAATTCTCCCAGAGCTTATTTATCCGGACTGACGTCGATGTTATTTAAGCTGCACAGTTCAGTGACTCGAAATGTACATACTACTGTACACTAATATTACCTAATATTACACGAACAAAATTGGCGATAATTCATAGGTTTTGCCATAATTGAGCGTTTTATGCATCGAAATACACCGATTTTTCATGTGAATTTTGTAGGATTTTTTTTAATAATCAGGAACTTAGTCAACTAACCCTTCAATATAAATTATGACAATGTTACCTATAGAGAATTTATTTTTTATATATTTCCGTCGATTAATGATTCAAAGAAATGTCGTGAATCTTCTCGATGATCCTTTGCTCTGAATTAATCGAATTCAACATTCAATTAGAGGGACTTTTATTTTTTATAAGTATCATTTTTTTTTAAGAAAAATAAATGAGATTAAAAATTCGTTAAAAAATTCAAAATCAAAAAATTGTTTCTGTGGTTTAAAATAGAGTGGACTCACAAATCGAACGAAGTTGAGAAACATTTCGTTTATCGAAAAATTTCATAAATTACATTTTTTTCATCGCTCATAGAAATATCTCTCAATTATCGTTTTTGTTTATGTTTCAGGTGAGTACTTCATGGTCTCATTTTTCGTCGTTAAATGGTTCTGCTAATTGAAGGGCCCAAATTAGTAAGTAAAGAAATCATCAAAAGTTCACTCAAAAAGATTTATACAAAGATTAGAAATTCTTCGATGATGGAATTACTTCAGCTTCGAAAATTTCTAAAATTATTCTTTGTAATAATCTCTTTTGGGACGTTGTCAAATTTTTCGTACTGACTGCTTTAGAAAAAATGCATCAGCATCATGGCAATGTTTTCCTCGCTTTCTTTCTTGCTTAAAAAAACTTAAGTATGGACTGTCAACGACGTTTCTTTTTTAAGTTTTTTTGAAATCAACTGATTAAGGCATTCGTCGATTATTTTAATGGAATATGGAAAAAACTTACTACGAAAATCTCTAAAAAATTAATTCTACAATATTCTTGATGATTCCCATCAAATTTCCCATCGCTGGTGATAAAGTCTCTGCAATCTTGAGCGTATCTCAGAGAATATCAAGCAAAGAGATGATGCGGGTGTAATATATTGCAAGATTTGTGCATGTGAGAAGCCTCATTTCGTAGGCGGATGATCGGCCCGAGTTGAGTAAACTTGGTCGTCTTCGAGAAGCCTCTCGACTCTGTAAAATCTGCCATCTTCGCGTATGCAATCATGAAAATATCTAGTTTGTTATTTCACGAACGTTTCGCCGGATCCGTGATTATAATACCAGTCTCGAATGCTGAAGAATCCGAGCTCGTTTTCAGTCGTGAATTCAATTTTTTTTACCCTCCATCAAGCACGTACAATGTTTATTTGCGAATAACTTTTACTCTCACGAGGTCATGAAGGTTCGAATTATGCATAAACTGCCCATCAGTATCAGATTGCACGGGTTATTTTTACAAAAAAGTCCCTTTTGGCTCGACGATAGTTGAGAATGAAAAGTAGCAACATTTTCAATTATTAAAAATATTTCATCAGAAATTTTAGCATTTTTTAATGAGGTTTCTGTGGGAATGTTTCAAAAGATTTATAATGCTCACCTATTGGAGATTAATTAATGAAAAAAGTATTTTGAGTGCTCGAGAAAATTTGGTTACTTAAAAAACTCAACAACTCTGATATATTACATAAATTAGCTGCTAACAGAGCGAAACTTTAAAAAAAAATTTATTAAAAAAAAAAAAAACAAATTAGATTTTCACTCGTTTACTCAGCCTGAAAGAAAACCTAATTTGTTTCCTAGTCAATTTCCTACTTTCAAAATTTTCAATTATTAAAAATATTTCATCAGAAATTTTAGCATTTTTTAATGAGGTTTCTAAAGGAATCTTTCGAAAGATTTATAATTATCTAGGCTCACCTATTGGAGATTAATTTTGTGAAAAAAATGTTTGGAGTGCTCGAGAAAATTTAGTTACTTAAAAAACTCAACAACTCTGATATATTACGCAAATTAGATGCTAATAGAGCAAAATTTTTTTAAAAATATTAATTTTTCTCCAAAAAACTAATTAGATTTTCACTCGATTACTCAGCCTAAAAGAAAACCTAATTTGCTTCCTAGTCAATTTCCTACTTTAAAAATTTTCAATTATTAAGAATATTTCATCATAATGTTTAGCATTTTTTTTAATGAGGTTTCTATAGGAATCTTCCAAAAGATTTATAATTATCTAGGCTCACCTATTGGAGATTATTTTAGTGAAAAAAGTATTTTGAGTGCTTGGAAAAATTTAATTACTCAAAAAACTCATCAACTTTGATATACTATATAAATTAGCTGGTAATTAAGCGAAACTTTAAAAAAATATTAATTTTTCTCCAAAAAACTAATTATATTTTCACTCGTTTATTCACCCTGAAAGAAAACCTAATTTGCTTCCTAGTCAATTTCCTACTTAACATTTTTCCAATTATTGAGAATCTTTCATCAGAAATTTTAACTTTCTTAATGAGGTTTTTATGAAAATCTTTCAAAAGATTTATCATGATCAAGGCACATCTATCAGAGATTAATTGAGTAAAAATAGTGTTTTGAGTGCTCGAGAAAATTTAGTTACTTGAAAACCTCAACAACTCTGATATATTATACATAAATTAGATGCTAAAAGAGCAAATCTTTTTTTTAAATATTAATTTTCTCCCAAAAAAAAACAAATTAGATTTTCACTCGTTAACTCATCGTCAGCCTGAAAGAAAACCTAATTTGCTCCCTAGTCAATTTCCTGCTTTTCAAATAACATATGGAAAAAAAATTAATATAAATTCTGCGAGTAAAACAGAGGGATTCTAGGTTGGATGAAGAATGTATATCAACGTTTTTGCACTAATTTATGGAACGTGCGATCGAGAATGATTGTCGGAAAATCGCAACCAGAAATCACACGACCACTAACGATCAAGAGGATTAACGATGTATAGAATAATGCTGGATTTGTCGAATTTCTCCGACGAACATCCCGAAATCTCGGACGGATGCTTTCTAAAAGTGAAATCACGAGGTTTCATTCACAAGACCGTATTTCACTGCGCGCCCTGGAAGCAAGGCCGCCTCATCTCCCTTCTCTCGTGGATCTCCATTTATTCTTGCCAGAGATCCGAACAACGTGTAATTCAATATTTAATATACGAAGATTTATAAATTCGTGTAAAAATTTCACGACGATTTGGAAGCTCGTTATCGAATAATTAAGATTAACAAATTAAATAAAATTAAATGTAGTCTTATGGAAACTGATATAACTTTGCGATAAGTTTTTTTTTGACCTCTCAATTTTTTAATATCCACAATATACTGAAAGCAACGGAAGAAAAACGAAGTTTATTGATAAATAATTTTTTTATTTGTTTAAAAAATTGTTTTTAACAAAACGTTAATTTCTTAATAACGAGCTTCCTAATCGTCGTGAAATTTTTACACGACCTCTTAAATACCCCATACAACAACATACCAAATTTTCAGAATTTTCTCATTGTTTTTTATTTTAACCCTTAAGGAGGTTGAAGTAGTGATGAGAGAATTCTGAAAATTTGGTTTGTTCTTACATGAAGTATTCAGGAGGTCGTGTAAAAATTTCACTACGATTAAGAAGCTATTTATTGAACAATTCACATTCAAAGGTTTCATAGCTTCTGAACAACCTTAAGCATGTATTGCCTATAGGTTCCAGCCAAAAATTGTATCTGATTGAAATTTCCGTACTTCGTGATACAATAAAAGTCGGAAAAAGTTCAGCAACATTTGGCATGCCATAAACAACAATTGCCCAAAAGTTATTAATAAATTATCGGTAAATTCTTTTTCTTCTTAAACAAATCGAATGCGTTAATTTTTCTGAAAGCATATGAATTTTTTCAGAATTTTCTCTCTATTTTGAAATCTTACAAAAAACGTTCTGAAATACAAACAAAAAAATGCCAATTTTGCATATGTTTTTCCATACAGGTTTATCATCAGGTTTGAAAAGTTTCAAAGACACTGAACCAAAAAATACATAAGTACAGCCATTCTAAAAATGTTTAAACGGGAATTTCAAAATAGAGAGAAAATTCTGAAAAAATTCATATGCGTTCAGAAAAATTGACGCATTTGATTTATTTAAGAAAAAAAGAACTTATGGACAAATTATTGAATAATTGTTTGTTAAAACAATTTATTAATAACTTTTGGGCAATATTATTATTGATAATTGTCGTTTACAGCATGCCAAATGTTGCTACATTTATTCCGATTTTTGTTGCATCTCAAAATACTTTAACTCCAATCAGATAACATTTTTGGCTAGGACGGTACGAGCAAAGCATCCTTAAGGCGGTATTCTGGTCCAGAGATGAACATTTCCAGCGTTTTATCGAGCTCGATAAAAAAAACAAAAAATATTTTTACCATTTTTTTTTACAACATATTTATTAATATTTTGACAATAAACAAAAAAAAATTCCAGAAAAAAAAATTAAATAAGTTATGAGCTAGTAAAGTCGGGGCTAAAAAAAGGGGTGTGGTAGCGGACACGATTGCAACCTTTCTAATCATCCGATACAAAATTTTTAAAAAGATTCTCAATTAGTAAGAATGTCGTTACAGCCCCTACCTACAAAAAAAGGGAAAATAATATCGCAAAATGGCGGCTGTCTGAATTTAAAAAAGGCGTTTTTCGACTGTGTTTTTCCATAGTTTCTAATTTTTTTACAGTAGTAAAAGAAATAATTTTGATATAAAACTGTTAGGGGCGATGGAGATTGGTAAAAAATTGAACATTGAAGATTGGTAAAAAATTTGAAGTAAATCGGTCGAGTAGAACTTGAGATATCATGTCAGCCGTGTTGAGAGAAGTAGTTTTGAGAAAAACGTCTATAGCCATTAAAATAGCTATAACTCCGTAAATTATTCCAATTCAAAAATTTCTTTCCGAGGATATACTTAAGAATATGCAAAAAAAATTGTTTTTTCAAAATTCTACACCAGAATACTCCCTCAATTAAAATAGAGGTACAAGCAAGGGATGTTGATATTACACCCAGAAAAAAGATTTATTTGATCTGAATATACTTTTCGAATTTACTGAATTTCGGGCCTAATGAATAGCTTATTTGACCCACATTTAAATAAAATTTCGTTTATCTTAAATAAATTTAATTAAACTAAATAAATCTCTATTAATTCAAATAAAATTGGCAAAAGACGTTGATCTTAATAAAATATTCAGGGTATTCAGGGTCATTTAATTCAAATTTGCAAACAGGGATTTCCCTATCTCCAGATTAATTCAATTATACGCATAACCCCATTAAATTGACAACTATAAATCGAATTTAAATACTTACGCCACATCCATGGAAATTTTTATAACAAAATTATTTATTACGTTTAAATAAATTTATTTAAACTGAGTCAGATTTTATTGAAATATCGACCTAATGTTTATTAAGCTGTTATGAAAATAAATGTAAAAAAATTATTTCAATCAGATAAATCCTCTTTCTGGATGTATGAATAAAAATTTTCATGGGCCTGAAACGCCATTGGAATCTAAAAATGATAAAAAGTTCTCGGATGTCAATGGCAATCTCGGTGGCAATGTCCCAGGTTTAACCTTACCAGGAACTTGGACCGCATATTGTAAATGTCAGAATAAAACAGTGGTACCAAGATCGCTTTCTTCTCTTTGTTCTCTCTTCCTGCCACGTATAATATAACAATACATACAGACAGATTTGAATTACAGTCACGGGACAGTTTAATATTAGGGTTGATGCACAGAGATAAACGCTGGGGAAAGAACAATTCGAGGAGAAAAGAAGTGAATTATTAAGTCTTCTGTGTCTTCAGAAATAGAGAGACGGATTCGGTATGAAATTTCGTATTGGCAATTTCTGGAGTTCAACCGAGGAATCTATCGCAGTCTATAAAGCGTCAGGCACGGACGTAATGAAAGTTTTAAAAAATGCCATTGAAATTATTTTCTCTCTAACAATTCCAACAACGAGTTTATGTGAGTCAGGCTCAGACGCTGCGCTCCACTTCGTTATTAGATCGGTCATTAATTTATCGTCCTGATGATTCGAATGTGATGGACAAGTTCATATTTCTTGGATTAACAAGTGTTTTTTTTTTAATCATCAGAGAAACGGAATTTTTTAATTACCGCAGAGTTGAGGATTATTTTAATAATAGCGCGAAGGAGAGTCATAGACTTTTGCAAATATCAAAATGGAAACGTAGGATTGTGAATTGGCATCTATAATAAATTTCCAACGAGTAACAAAATTGTAGTGAACATTTCTACTGTTTCCCTTTTTTTTATTGGGATTTTTATAGTTTCTGTAGCACATTTGGTCAGAATTACCCGGGAATATTTTTTCTGATGATGAATGAATGAAGATGATGGGAAATTTTAATTAAATTGATTGTTTTTAAATTAATCAATTTAAATTCAATTAACTTTTTTTAATTGATTAATTAAAGTTTTTTTTTTTAATTAATTAATTTAATTATAATGAAGTTTTAATTTTATTAATCACGATTAACTCCTTGAAAGGAACTTAACAAGGTCAATTCACAAAAAAAAATAAGTTTTTCAGACATACTTGAATAAAATGCGGGTAATTGAACAGAACTCATTCACCAATTTTCTAATTGATGCACTATTAAACATGTAATTCGGTAATGAGAAGATTTGCCCATCACTTACTTGCAATAAAAAAGAGTTATTTTTCTATATTATTGAGGTAGTTGAGTCGTTGGACCAAAATGACGTTAAAAGTATGAAATTATTGGTAACGAGAGATATTCATCCTCAAAATAAAAAAAAACCTAAATCCTCATTATTGAAAAAATCTTAAATTCAAAATTTTTAAATATCATACTGATGGGACGTAAAATTATTTCATCTGTCATCATTTGTTTCAATTTCACAACAATTATAGAAATAAAAAATCGACTCCCATAAGATTACATATCATTTAAGAATTTTGAAATTTAGTTTTTTTTTAATAATAAGGAGTTTCCTAATTGTCTTGAAATTTTCTGAGTATTTTGACAGTGAATATCTCTCGTTACCAAGAATCTCATATTTTTAACATAATTTTTTCTAACGTTTCAAATATTTAAAAAATGTTTGTGCGTGCGTTTAAAATTCTCGATTGACCGAATAGAAAATGAGGGCACAAGTTCTACCAGAATCCCAGCGCAGTTTTACTTACGATCATAGGTTATAGATAGGCCCCATATTAATCTGTAATATCTATAAATGATGTATAGTCATTACACACACCTATATATATTATATATATGGAGCATTCCAGGTCAAATCATGCGGTCATCAGCCTGACCCTCTCGGATTTTGATGTCCAATGAATTGTGAGTTTCGTTTGACCCAAAATATGACCTCAAATTTTTAGAAATTTTTATTTCATTTTTTAGGGGTTGCCCGGCTAAAAAATCATTAAATTAAGGGAAAACATAAAGAGGGGCCTTTTTCAAATTAATGACATTTTTTTCACAGAAACTGGGGCTCAAAACAGATGTTTTCGTGATAGTTTGATAAAAGGCCAAAAATAATTACTATTTTTTTTTTTTTTTTTTTTTTTTTTTTTTTTTTTTTTTTTTTTTTTTAAATTTTTTAATTGCGTTTGAATCATCCATTTTCTTTCAGATCGTCGAGGCTAATTAATGTTGTTGTTTCACTCTTGAAACAAGAAAAAAAAATCAAGTTTCACTAGGAAAACATTTTTATTGTTGTTGTTCTCACTACAAGAAACAATGAAAATAAGAAATTATTAAAAACAAAATTGAAATACAAAAAAAATAGTAATTATTTTTGGCCCATTATCGAACTACGACGAAAATATCTGTTTTGGGCCCTAGTTTCTGTGAAAAAATTGCATTAATTTGAAGAAGGCCCCACTTTATGTTTCCCTCAATTTAATGATTTTTGAGCTTGGGCAACCCCTAAAAGATGAAATAAACATTTCTAAAAATTTGAGGTCATATTTTGGACCAATCGAAACCCACAATTCATTGGACATCAAAATCCGAGGGGGTCAGGCCGATGAACGCGTGATTTGACCTGGAATGCCCCATATATATGTTGGAAGTATCTGGCGGCTACTGCACCCACGTTAGTTGGGAAAATCAGGCGTGGAGAGAAACATCGGGGAGTCACATATCGTTTTGATTAACGCCGCTCTCTCGTGCATGCTTAAAAGTTGGAATGCATGAGAAAGCCAAGGCTGGCGTGGCTGATGATCGGATTTGGTTTATATTCGAATATATATCCGTATATATGTGCGTATGTGTTATCGGCATCAGAGAAACGAGAAAGTATTTTATACGGATATTTAAGGGCTTATACGCAGTCAGTAGGTCGAAAAAAGCGATTTTTCAAGGATTTTTTCTGGCAAGACATTTTTATTCATTAATGTAAAAATTTTTTTTTATTTTTTTATTTATTACATTTATTTTATTTACTTATTTATTTTTATTATATTTTTATTTTATATTTTTAAAAATGTATTTTTGTAAATTTTAAGTTTTTTGAATTTTTTTTTTTTAATGATGACTTTTGAAGCCGCCGTATCCGTTCTCCGGGAGATCCTCTAAAATTATTTCGTTAATATAAGGCACAATCTGGTATTTAAACGAAGGAATAAGCAAAATATCAATTTTTAACAAAATGGTGGCTTCTAAAAAAAAATTCGATTTTTGATTAAAATTTTTGCCTTTAATTGTTTGTAAAATGGAAAATATTTATCGATAAAAAAAAAACTTCGATTAATTACTAAAAAGTATATTTATAAAGCCCCTGTAAAAATTTCTGATAAATCTTTCTCACTTACTTTAAAAACGCAGTTTTGAGAAAAATATGAGGCATTCTCTGTCAGCTCAGCCACTTTTCTTCGATCCTCTCAGATCTGTCCCATAACTTGACACAGTTTAGTCCCACTTGAAAGTAGTCTGCGATTTTTTTCAGATTTTTTAAGCGGTGAATTAACTACTGATTTTTTTCGGGGTGAAAAAAATCAGTAGCCGTATTGTGGATTTTTCTGTACGTCCCAATAATACTATTAGAGATTGTATAAAATTGACAGCAGAATTCAAGGTGTCGGACCGTGCGAAAAAAAATAATTTTCATTTTTTTTTTGCAGAAAATAGTCTTTGCAACACGGATAAAAATATAACACATATTGCATTCAATAGTTGATGGAAAAACATAATTTTTTAAAATATTGGCAACTCCTTAATTCACCGCTTAAAAAATCTGAAAAAAATCGCAGAGACTACTTTCAAGTGGGACTAAACTGTGGCAAGTTATAGGACGGATCTGAGAGGGTCGAAAAAAAATGGCTGAGTTGACAGAGAATGCCTCATTTGTCGGATTGACATGAAATTTTCTGTGCATCTACTTAAATATACATTACGAAAATGAAATTTAAAAAAAAACAATTTTTTGAAAATCCTGACTGCGTATAACCCCTTAAAGCATCGCATTCCAGATACAAATAGGATAAAATTTGTCTGGGAAAATCAACTATTGATACAATTTTTAAAAAGGCTAAAAAATAACATATAGAAGATAAAGTCTCACTATTTCCATTCTCATTGATTTTGATCCACTGTGATCTAAAAAGGAAAAGAAAAGTACAATTTTACTCAGAGATAAAGTTTGAAGTGATTCTACTTGATCAATGAAAAAAGTGGTTGATTTGGCGCGGAATTCTTCATATGGGAAACCAATTTGGAATCCTCGCACTGTTATGCTTGCACGATTTATTATTTATACACAAGTGGGAATCCTCGAAGGTAAGACCGATTTACCTCTCACCTGCCATTTCAGCGGTGGTTACAATCGTCTGGGATAATTGTACTAGCCGCGAGGGCACCTGTTCTTCGAGAATCGTGTCTGGAAAGTTATGCGGTTTCCCGGTATGATTGCAGGGACAAAAGAATAATGGGCGGGACAGAGAGTGAAATAGGCGCGTAGGTGTAAGTTTTATCTTAAAATTGAATTTAGAACCTCGAATAATCTCGAATATAATTTGTATGGGGCATTCCATACCAAGTCGACCTGAGTGTGACCCTCGACCTCGCCGATATAGTTTACGATTTTTTATATGATTCTTCCAACTCAAAATAACATTCAGAATTTTTTTCAGATTTTTAAAACCAAATTTGAGTACGTTATGAATTTTTGAAATTTTTTTTTGAAAACCTCGAGGGCCGTAATTTAAAAATCCAAAAAAATTGTCAAAAATCCAGTGTCAAAAATGAACATTTTTTACTCAAAATTCATGATGTCCAGGCTTTCGCTTCCACCTCGATTTTAGGTTTTTATAAAGAAAACGTAAAAAAAATAGATGCAGAAATTAACCCACTATTTTTGGAAATTGTTGGTGAACGATAAAAATATTCAAGCCACTTTTCACGGTAGATCAATTTCTGCATCTATTTTTTTTACGTTTTCTTCATAAAAACCTAAAATCGAGGTGGAAGGGAAATCCTGGACATAATGAATTTTGGGTAAAAAAATTTTCATTTTTGACACCGGATTTTTAAGAATTTTTTTAGACTTTTAAATTACGGCCCTCCAGGTTTTCGAAAAAAATGTTCAAAAAATCATAACGTTCTCAAATTTCATTTTAAAAATCTGCAAAATATTGTGAATGATTTTTTTAGTTGGAAGAATCATATAAAAAATCGTAAACGAAATCAGCGAGGTCGAGGGTCACACTCAGGTCGACTTGGTATGGAATGCCCCATATACAGTTGATAGGACGGGATTTAGATATTGGACAGATTGTTTTCAATTTTTTAATTTGATTTTCATTCTACTATCAAATGATCGCCATTTTCATTACTGGACTATCAAAAAATTGTATAACTTAGTGCATTCATTGCCGATTTTTTTTTTTTCAAAATTCAAAGTATCCCCAGGAGAGGATCTTAAACGAGCGAGGCTCGAATCTAGTCTCTGGAATGTTAGAACCAAGCCCGAAAGTGTTGAAATCACAGCTCTGCTTGAGAATAAACGGCACGGACTTTCCAAGAATCATTAAGAAGCCACGCTCTCTGTGAATTATTTTTCACACAAATTATATCTTGCATACTTACAGTCATAATCATATATATGGGGGATTCCACACGAAACCGACCAATCCATAGATCCGACCATTTTTTATTTTGTCGAAAATTTTCTATTTTTTAGTACGTTCTAAAAGCAGTCTCTCAGAATATTTTTAGATTTTTGCCTCAACCCTTCCAACCACAATAAATTTTTCAATATTTCCCACCATTTCTTTTTCAAATGCGCATAACTTTTTTAAAAGCAGAGATATAAAAATATCGAAATTCATTTTCATGTTTTTCCAGTTTTAAACCCAAAATATTTTTTTTTTAACTTGAACCATTCTTATTTTTTTGAAAAAATTCACCACTTTTTAACAGACATTTTTACAAGTACTAAAAAACCCGCAGCTTGTGATAACTTGTATTTTTTGTCCATTTTTTAAGTCATACCCAACACTAAAAAAAAACGAATGGAATGCCTCATATATATCTGCACTTATAACGTAAGTGCGTGAATGCAGATATGAATTTTTACGCGGAAATTCTCGCATAGAGAGATCAATTGCATTTTGGTTAAACCGACGTGCGGTTGCAATTCATGATATTCAGCATCACTTGTAACTATGAATTACAACATCTCTTTTACAACCTGAGAAACTTAATTCGTTTGCAAGAACGAGCCAAGTTTCTCCTGTGCATCGTTCTATCGGACACTAATTGTTTTTCGGTGTAAAGACGTGAATCGATACACGTCGTTTATCATTGCCTCAAAGTTATTCAAGTGTAATAATACTTTCAAACCAAGATAAGTGATTAATTGAAGTTTCGCAAAAAAAACCATCGAAACCGAATTATCGAGGAAAATTAAAGCCACTAAAGAAACTAGGAAAATTATCGTTAGACACACAATTTGTAAGTGTCGTTCGCTATTTAAATCGAAATTTCTTCGGATATTTTCTTCAATGGTTTTCCTATTATTGTAGTTTATTTTTATCGAATCACAGAGAAGAAATTTCACAACGGATAATTGAAGCTTTGCTGCTATTATAAATTTAAAAAAAAAAGGCTGATGGACTGGAGAGAGTTGCAATTCTCGTATCTAAGGAAATATGGAAAGTTACGGCCAAACAAGTTTTACTTGTCTTTTTCGCCACTCCGTTTCATGTTTTATAAAATAAGTATTCTTTGAAATGCCACAAATGCTGATTATAATAAATAATGCCTTGATATTCATTTTTTAAAAAAATATTAAAATATCAATGTTTTTTTACTATTAGATTCCTGCTATCGCGATTTTTGTCGCAAAACACTTTCAAGGTCATGCAAAATCGTTTTAAGGGGACCGGGTCAGCGTCAAAACGCCGATTTTTTAACATAAATATAAATGTTTGTTGAATACGTGTAGATGTGTCCAATGAAGAAATTTTTGGCGTTAGTTGGAACCCTTAAGGGGGGAAAAGGGTCTGAGATACAAAAAAGTATATTTTTGTGATTTTTTTTTTCAGAGTACCTGATTTATTAACATTTTTTTATTTTTTGTACATTATTAAGCATTATTCTAAGAATATTCTGCTAACTTTTCATTTAAGAATATTGAAATAACATAAATATGAATATACGAATATAAATATAAATGTTCGTTGAATACGTGCAGACGTATCCAATGAAGAAATTTTTTACGTTAGTTGGAACCCTTAAGGGGGGAAAAGGTCCTGAGATACAAAAAAAAGTATATTTTTGTGATTTTTTTTCAGAGCACCTTATTTATTAATATTTTTTTAATTTGTGTACATTATTAAGCATTATTCTAAGAATATGCTGCTAAATTTTCATTTAAAAAATATTGAAAAATAAGCCAGTGGTAGTGGTGAGAACCGAGTCACCTCAACAAAAAGTTTCCATGCTTTGGTCAGGATAACTCATTATTGCTTCATCTGAAATTAAAAAACGAAAAAGATTTCTTTAGTACATAAGTTTATCTTGGATTTGAACGAAGGAAATAACAAAATATTCATTTTTGAATTTTTGGTAAAGGTGCAATAAAAAAACTCTGATTTTTGCCAAAAATTGCTCTTTTTGTTTAATTAAAACATAAGTTGTAATTGAAAAAAAAATCCTTCGTTCAGAACCGAGTATTTAGTATGTAAAAGAAGTGTGCAAAGCTTAGGCGAAATCGGTCCAAAGGTTTTCGTGAAATTTTGACTACCGAATTAAAAAAAAAGTTTTGAGAAAAACGCGATTAAAGTTTGATACATGAATTGAATAGAGAAATTTTTTTTTTACTCACTTAGAATCGTCGATTTCAGCTCCATAAATCAACTTGCCTGCAGCTCCTGCATGACCGACACACTCCTTTTTATTTATTTGGGTTAATAATAACTTTTTTATAAACTCAATTGTCCGGAGACCGGAGACTCAATTGTCTATAGCTCGAAAAGTTTTGCTCCTAATGACTTCAAATTTTCTGACAATATTTCTTATAAGTTGTATCAGAAAAAACATCGATTTTCTGACCCTTTTCCCCCCTTAAGGTGCAGCGGTTCTCTCAAAAATTGAAGATCCTGACCAAACCGCTTCACCAATCTTATCCTACGACGTCTCATTTTCTTTGTAACACTTTTCCGGACTGCTTAAGAGCGGCACATTTTTTTTAGGTCTTTATTATGGAGTTACAGGCCACTTTTTGAATTTTTGACCCATTTTTTGTTTCAAAAATTAAATAAGTGGCCTGTAACTCCATAATAAGGACCTAAAAAGAATGTTCCACGCTTAAGCAGTCCGGAAAAGTGTTACGAAGGAAATGAGACGTCGTAGGACAAGATCCGTCAAGCGGTTTGGTCAGGATCGTGCACAGCGCCTTAATTTTTTTTTCACCCTCTCCAATTTTTTTCAAAATCTGCCAGCTTGAAATATTAGTCAAAAGGAACGTCTGTGATTTTTTTTAGATTTTTTTAGGCGACCGTTCAGGATTTTTAATTTGTCATTACGAACACTGTATCTCAAAAAATATTCATCAAACAAAAAAAAACAATAGAATAAAAACTTTTTTATTTTTTCCACATTATTGAAAAAAATTTAAATCATAATTTTTCTGCATTGAGAAAATGGAAATTTGGCAAAAAAATGAGAATACATTTGTTTTAAACCTCATAACACACTTTCGATGTCGGTACAAATTTTACAGGATGTCTGTCATTGGGTAAAGAGTCTGCGAAAAAATTTCAGAATGGCATTTGCAATGGTTACGATGAAAAAAAATAAAAACCCTGCGAAATCTATATACGGTTATAAGATTTCGCAGGGTTTTTATTTTTCTTCATCGCAACCATTGCAGGTGCCATTCTGAAATTTTTTTCGCAGACTCTTTACCCAATGACACACATACTGTAAAATTTGTACCGAAATCGAAAGTGTGTTATTGGGTTTAAAAAAATTTTATTCTCATTTTTTTCCCAAATTTCAATTTTCTCAATGCAGAAAAATTATGATTTTAATTTTTTTCGATAAAGTGGAAAAAATAAATAAGTTTTTATTCTTATGTTTTTTTTTGTATGATGAATATTTTTTGAGATACAATGTTCGTAACGAAAAATTGAAAATCTTGAGCGGTCACCTAAAAAAATCTTAAAAAATCACAGACGTTCCTTTTGACTAATATTTCAAACTGGCTGATTTTGAAAAAAATTAGAGACAGTGAGAAAAAAAAGTGGCCCGGTTGAAAAGAACTCCTCATATTTATGTTGAAAAATCGGCATTTTGACGCTCTCTCGACCCCCTTAATAATGACCTGCAGCGTTTTAATCCTCCGGTCGCTCAACCCTTTCTGCAAGATAAAGATTTTTTGGGCGGCTATTATTTCTCAAGGCTTGGGACTACATTTTTTACATATCTGCGTAGGCATGTAAAATCTGGAAAAACCGCATTTTTCACCCGAAAAACTGACCCTTTGATCATTATCAAACTCTCTTATGTTTTCAACTCCAGAAGGAATTCTCTTATTCCTATGACCATCTTATAAACTCTTCTGAGTATTTTCACAACATACTTCGGAATTCCAAAAATATTTACACATTCGAAAAGCGACGCCATAATTAAATGAATCAAGAAAAAAGGTTTAAGCCCGTTTATTTTTTTAAACAAAACAATTGTGTTTTACGTGAATTCAAATATTCGTCTAATTCAAGATATTTATGTAAATATTCAATTGAAGTTTACCTATTCTTTTAAATATCCAGCCTTATTTTTTTGTAACCTTATTGAAACAATTTTGGTGTATAAATATTCAATTTTTCAAAATGTCAAAATTTGAACAAACATGAAATATTCAAATATTCGTCTAATTTAAGATATTTATGTAAACAGTCAATTGAACTTTATCTATTTCTCTAAACATCCAGTCTTACTTTTTTGTAACTTCATTGAAACAATTTTGATGCATGAAAATCCAATTTTTTCAAAATATAAAAATTTGAATAATCATGAAATCATCCGGGAATTGATTTGAAGAAAACATTCTATAAGAAGAGTCAAATTGAAGAATTGATAATAAATGTTCGATTTGGGTGGCATTTTTCTCATCCTCGTTTAGGCGATGTCCGGCTCGACTGTAGAATAATTTTTACCAATGGAAAGTTGTTTTGTCCAAAAATGCTTTTGACCGATCTATCGAACGATTTTCAAATTTACATACAAGTGTGTCGTGTGAAAAAAAATGTTCAATGGTTATTATGCTGGCAATATAATATTGGCATTTTTCAAGCAAGATTTTAAGGGTTTGGTCGATGATTCATCTAAGTAGCATAAATACTATTACCAATTCCTCCCTGTCTGTGTGAGTCTTGGAGAGGGAAGGGAATTTATTATTTCTCGCGCCAAGACTCATTCGCATGAAGAATATTCCTCGATCTCGAGAATCAGCGAGAGATTCTATTCCCTCGTGTATTCACCTCTCTATCTTTTATGCCCTATGAATGGAATGATAGCTGACTCACATTTACATCGTATTCATACGTTCAAGTATATTATTTTTATCTTGCATCTTAATTTTTTTCCCCTCCTCGAGTATTTAAAAGCCACATATATGAGGCTTTCCACACCGATTCGACCTGGGTCTGACCCTTCACCTCTCCGATTTTGTCCCCAATTTTTTATGGTTTTGTAGTACCTCTGAAAAGCACTCAGGATTTTTTTCAGATTTTTTTAGAGCGATTTGACTCAATAATAATTTTATAAACCAATTTAGCCCAAAGTTAAAAATCCGAAAAAAATCCTTTTCCTTCTATCGTTTTTTAAATTTTTTTTCGAAAAAGCTTTTTGTAACGCGTGAAATTTTTCATATAAAAAATGGAATGTTTGTGATTTTTTCAGATTTTTAAATTTGAGCAACAGTACATTTGTTTATAAAATTATCATTAAGTCGAATGGCTCGAAAAAATTTTGAAAAAAATCCTGAGTGCTTTTCAGAGGTACTGCAAAACCATAAAAAAATGTGGACAAAATTGGAGAGGTAAAGAGTCAGACGCAGGTCGAATCGGTGTGGAATGCCCCATATATATCCATCGGTGATTCTACTTCAAATCATTGCACTCGTATTTTTCGCTGCTAAGCTTTTTTTCTCATGTATGCAGTCTTTTATGATGAATATTTTGTGACAAAAAACATTACAAAATAAACATTAGGAAAAAAGTTGGTTTTTTTTCTGGGAGAATTTTGGAAATGTTTTTTCAGCATCGCTGGACGTTACTAATTTTCTTTCAAATTGTGCATATCACTTTCGTAAAAAAAAAACTAACAAAATAAGATAACTACATAAAATAAATAAATAAAAATAGAGTTTAATTTTTACCTGAGTTTTAGTTGATTGTCTACTTTTTTGGCCATAGAAATTATTTGACTGAGTCAATATTAATTTTTATCAAAAATTGAGAGTTGAAGAGTATTTTCTAAGATTTTTTAATTATTTAATTTTAATAACGGCAGAAAATTTGTATGAAGAGCCCAAAAATAAGAATTGAGTCAACCTGGAATTGCCCATACATACTCGTACCATTTACAATATAATACGTGTTCATTATGATTGCAAAGTATTTCAAGATGGATCTCGGGAAACAACGTCGATTATACTTTGGTATTATAGCGATAAAAGTGCACGTGCGATCGCAAAACCACGAGAGTTTCTTCTCGCGGGAACGAAAGTCACACAGAGAAAGATCCCTTCTCGCATTATATGCTGCTCACACGACTCCTCAATATCCCTCTGTCGTGCATAAAAGATAAGCTTCACGTGCGAGCATCGAAATTCCGTGCAAAAATCGTGAGCGTTTGGGCATTCTCGAAATATTTTATGTAGTTTCACGAGAAAGGAAATTTCGCCCGGGGGAAAAAAATACTGACTGATTTCAGCAAGTATAAAATCATTGGATCCAAACGAATTTTTTTCCCACAGAAGCCTGGGAATATTTTTTTTTCATTTAATAAAACGATAGATTTTCTATGGTCAAAAACAATTTTTTTATTTTTTCCAATAATTTGTATTTTTAAGTACCGATATCCTTATTTATTTATTTATTTATTTATTTATTTATTCAATCAATAGAGATTTATTTGCATAACTTTTCAAAAAAGTTTTTTACAAAATAAATTTATTTATTTTTATTAAGGGGTAACATTAATTAATCCGCATATATAATAATGCCCACCCGATTTAATTTCCCTCCCTCTTTTTCCAGAGTTGGGCAGTACTTGAAAGTACTCGGTACTTGCAGGTACTTGAAGTACAGTACTTGCAAGTACAAAGTACTTAAAAAGTACTTCAAGTATTGTACTTAAATTTTTCAAGTACTTTTCTGTACTTGAAGTACTTTTTCAAGTACAAGTATCAAGTACTTTTGAATGTGTCTTGCTGATGGTTGCATGTGCAAAGCCTTTGAATATGGGGCATTCCATGTCAAATCGACCAATATTTGGAATCGACCCCTTTCAATTTCGATGAAATTTGGTCAGAAGTTTTCTTTTATCATAAAACAAAGTTCTAACAAAGGAAAAGAATTAAATTTTGTTTTCGAAAATTCAAAATTTCACCGTTTTTTCAAGTTCATTCTTTAAATATTTCGAAAACTATATTATAGTTACGAAAAAATATTCTGGGTTCATCTTAAAGAGTATTCTTGGGGCTACGAAAAAAAAGAAAATCCGAAACAAATTTTATTAAAATGATGAATTTGAAGAATTTTGAATTTTTCAAAATCGTAAAAATCCACGATCAACATTAAATTTTTGGTTCAATTTTTTTTATATAACACCTTGTACTGATATTAAAAGATTCTGAAATTTTTAGAAATATGTTTTTTTTTGTTTAAAAAATATGAATTTTTGAATTTTAGTAAAACTTTTTTTTTAACTCTAAGTTAAGTGAAGTTGATCAATCATGTAATTTTGACTGCTGAAGATAACAAAATTACATGATTGCTCAACTTAAAAAATTTATATTTTTGAAAAAAAAACACCTTTCTGAAAATTTCAGGATCTTTCCAAATCAGCACAACGTATTATATTTAAAAACTTGAACCAAAAATTCGATGTTAATTGTGGATTTTCACGATTTTAAAAAATTCAAAATTCTCCAAATTCGTCATTTTTCAAAAAATTTTGTCGGAATTTTTTTTTTTCGTAGCCCCAAGTCTACCCTTTAGGATAAAACAAACCATTTTTCATAACTATCATAGTTTTCAAGATATTTAGAAAAAAAATGGAAAAATCGTTAAATTTTGAGTTTGCATAACGTTTGAAAAAAAAAATTATTTTTTTTTCCTTGGTAGAACTTGGTTTTATGATAAAACAAATCTTCTGACTAAATTTCGTCGAAATTGAAAGTGGTCGATTCCAACTCTTGGTCTATTTGACATGGAATGACCCAAGTACCAGACTTTACGAGACGTACCCGAAAACTTGAAAAGTACTTGATACTGGTACTTGATTTTTTCAAGTACCATCGGTACTTGATACTCCAAGTACCTACGGTACTTTGTACTCGATACTTGAAGTACTTTCAAGTACTTTGCCCAACTCTTTTTTTCATTCAATATTTTTCCTAAAATAAGGCAAATTTATAATCAAACGATTCCTGTTTTTTCTAAAAATTCCCAAAAATATTAAATTTTTCATTCATTCTGGGGAGTAACATTTTTTTCGCTCTCCAGGTGCTAAAATTCTTGATATTCGTTTAGAAAGTTTTTTTTCTCTCTTTTATGTGGTTATAATCATTATTATTGTCGACATCTCGAGGATTTAAAACTATATTACAGATCCATTATCGATGATACGGCGTTTTTTTTTGTGCGTGCACCCGGAATTACTATGTTGAAAGGAAGAGAGAGAGAGAGAGAGAGAGAGAGAGAGAGGGAGGGAGAGAGAGAGAGAGAAGGAGAAGGAGGGCGCAATGTGCCATATAGGAAATGTGTAGTGAGTTATAAGTTAGAGGAGTCAGTATGTCGATCCGTTAGGAGCCCGAGGCTATTCTCAATTCGACAAGAGTGTATAGGGTCAGCCTCAGCACGCGCTTCATCTCCACTCGGCCCATATAGAGGACATCGTCGGGCCTCATTTTCCTCGTCTCTCTCGCCAAGCTTATACGAGCCATCCCACATTAAATTGATCCGCTTTGTTTATTTTAAGGAGTTATACGCAGTCAGGATTATTGAAAAATCGATTTTTTTTAATTTTATTTTCGTAATGTACATTATATTTAGATATATGGGGCATTCCACACCGATTTGACCTGAGTCTGACTTTTCACCTCTCCGATTTTGTCCGCAATTTTTTATGGTCTTGTAGGAGCTCTGAAAAGCACTCAGTATTTTTTTCAGATTTTTTTGGAGCGATTTGACTTGAAGATTTTATTGACAAATGTCAGCCCAAATTTAGAAATCTTAAAAAATCCCGTTCTTTATATGAAAAATTTCAAGCGTTGAACCAAGGGGGTTTCCTTCTGTTTATAAAAAACTTTTTCGAAAAAAATAAAAAATAAAAAATAGAAGGAGAAACCTGAATTGAATGGACCGTTATTCAAACATTTTTTTAAACATCTTCAATTCATACGAAAATGTTTGGATAACGGCCCACTCAATTCAGGTCTCTCCTTATATTTTTTTTAAATTGTTTTTTTTTTAAAGCGGGGTATAAATAGGAGGAAACCCGTCACCATTTTGGCTCAAAGAATGAATTTTTTCATATAAGAAACGGGATTTTAATGATTTTTTTCAGATTTTTAAATTTGGGCTGACAATAAATTTGTTTGTAAAATTATCACTAAGTCGAATCGCTCCGAAAAAATCTAAAAAAAATTCTGAGTGCTTTTCAGGAATACTCCAAACCATAAAAAATTGCGAACAAAATGGGAGAGATGAAGGGTCAGACCCATGTCGAATCAGTGTCGAACCCCATATACATCAAAAATTTCATGTCAATTTGATAAATATTTTCGAAGTTAAAATACAATTACAAATATAGACATATTTGTATACCCGTAATTACTATGTGTAAAGTGCTTTTGAAACTTTGAACCCGTTTTTCTCAAAACTGTGTTTTTAAAGTCGGTGAGCAAGATTTTTCAGAAACGGCAAACGTGCTTTATTAGTATATTTTTTAGTAATTAATCGGACTTTTTTTTACTGATAAATATTTTCAATTTTATAAACAATTTGAGGCACAAATTTGCATCAAGAGTCGATTTTTTTTTTGAGAAGTCGCTATTTTGTTATAAATAAATATTTTGTTTATTCCTTCGATTAGATACTACATTGTACCTTATATTAACCAAATCTTTTTTGTTTTTTTATTTTGGATGATCCAATCCAGAGATATCGTGGTCACCGCAAGACTCCTTTTATTTTTTTAAAAGAAAAATTTCAAAATGAAATAAAACTTTGCAAAAATATGTTTATAAATTTTTACGTTAATAAATTAAAATGTATTTCGACCTTTTGACTGCTTGTAAGCCCTTAAACAAGGAACATTATTTTTCAAGCCTAGATCGATGAAATTGCCTACCAAAGTGACTATATTCATGGGTTTTTAAGTGCTGCAGGATATTCATTGACTTTCACACACAATGATCGGTAGCTACTGCACGTAGCATCATTTAGGAATGCTAAAAATGAAGAGTATTAGAGAGATCTTTAAACTGTAATTCGCCGGAACGTCGATAAGAACTGTGCAAAGAGTGTAAACTCGTTAAACGATTCATGGTGTTTGCTCTCTGTCCATAAGCCTCTCTCGTCTGTTGGCTTCTCTGTGTAGGTCAGCAATTTCCTCTTTCGATTCTCCATCGAGATGATGATCTTCGCTAGAAAGCATTTTGACCAAGGAGAACGCGCTGGTTCGAGTATCATCGCCTCGGGCAATTTTTAATCTCGATAAGGAACTTTGAACGATGGACCGACCGATGGCATTTCAATCGTTACTTTTCGTTTCAATTTAATTTGCTCCTCGCAGAGATGATGAAATTTTCAATGACATCGAGTTTTATCTACTGAAGTGCATTTTGGTTCTACCGATGACGTTACAAAAAAATTAACAATTTTTTTCAGTAACTCAAAGGTCCTCAATTGTAATTATTTCTTCTTCGATGAAGCCTCGTGGGAGATCGTTATACCTATTAAATCCATTAAATCAATTAAATCAATTAAATCGATCAAATCCGTTAATCAATTAAATCAATCAAATGCATTGATCAATTAAATCAATTTTAAATACTCCCAAGGTGGATTCAAATAAAGTTTTTCGTCAATTAAGTTGAAAAATTGAAATTACTTGGTGCAATTGAAAATTTTGATGTATAAAAAGCTTTCGCAGAGCTGAGGATTGAATGAAAATGAATGCATGCATCAACTTTTGTGTAGCGAAGGAGAAATTGGACGGATGCTGCGCTACCAACCAATTTTATAAGTATACATACTTATATGCCACTTATATTGGCACGTTTTGTGGATAATGGTCAACTAATCCATTAATCAATTAAATCAATTAAATCAATTTTAAACACCGAGAAGGTGGATTTCAATAAAGTTTCGTCAATTGAGTTGAAAAATTAAAATCACTTGCTGCAATTGAAAAGTTTAAAGTATAAAAAGCTTTCGCAGAGCTGCGAATTGAATGAAAATGAATGCATGCATCAACTTTTGTTTAGCGAAGGAAAAATTGAATGGATGCTGTGCTACCGGCCAATTTGATAAATGTCCATATATGGCACTTATATTGGTACGTTTTGTGGATAATGGTCGACTAAATCTATTAATCAATTAAATCAATTAAATCAATTAAGTCCATTAATCAATTAAATCAATTAAGTCCATTAATCAATTAAATCCATTAATCAATAAAATCAATAAAATCAATTTTAAACACCCACAAGGTGAATTCTAATAAAGTTTTTCGTCAATTGAGTTGAAAAATTGAAATTACTCACTGCAATTGAAAAATTTGATGTACAAAAAGCTTTCGCAGAGCTGAAGAGTGAATGAAAATGAATGCATGCATCAACTTTTGT
Source organism: Alloplasta piceator (assembly GCA_946863875.1). Taxonomy (NCBI): domain Eukaryota; kingdom Metazoa; phylum Arthropoda; class Insecta; order Hymenoptera; family Ichneumonidae; genus Alloplasta; species Alloplasta piceator. Next base: position 53,306,116 of record OX333074.1, read on the forward strand.
GTAGCGAAGGAGAAATTGAACGGATGCTGTGCTACCGGCAAATTTGATAAGTACACGTGTATGCCACTTATATTGGTACGTTTTGTGGATAATGGTCATCTAAATCCATTAATCAATTAAATCAATTAAATCCAGTAATCAATTAAATCCATTAATCAATTAAATCAATTAAATCCAGTAATCAATTAAATCTAGTAATCAATTAAATCAATTATATCCATTAATCAATTAAATCAATTTAATCAATTTTAAACACCCACAAGGTGGATTCTAATCAAGATTTTCGTCAATTGAGTTGAAAAATTGAAAATACTCGCTGCAATTGAAAATTTTGATGTACAAAAAGCTTTCGCAGAGCTGCGGATTGAATAAAAATGAATGCATGCATCAACTTTGGTGTAGCGAAGGAGAAATTGAACGGATGCTGTGCTACCGGCCAATTTGACAAGTACACATATATGCCACTTATATTGGCACGTTTTGTGGATATAATGGTCAGTTGACACGAGAGAGAGAAATTTTTCTAACGGCAACAATGCGTGTGCGTATGCCTAGCTTCGTACATTTGTGGAATGCTAAACACGTGAAGCACACAGACACAAAAACACACATATGTTGGACGTTTATATGTATTGGCAGGATATAGGGACACGAAGCTAATGAGACGTATCGAGGACAAATTCCGATCGGTATAGAGCCGAGTTTTCGCTGCCAGCATCTGAATATCTAAATCCCCGGGAGTCATCAGAGTTTATCTCGAAAGTCTATCATGTTTCGCGTCACAAATTTTAATTTTTCAACATTTTTCATGCACCAAGCAAGTTTGTTCAGAATCACTCTCATATATGCCCACGATTGATTGTTAGCTGCGTAAAAGAAATTTTGTGTAAGGCAAATATGTTGAACATTACTTTCTCGTAATCGTCTCGCAATCGAATATCACGCTATAAAATCAAACTGAAATCGAAAATTCTTATGTCATGAAGGACTTTTACTCGAGGCTTGAAGCTTCAATCGGATGATTGATTTAAGATGAATCTCAAGATTTCTCTTTTCTTCTATGATTTTCAAAAGGAAAAACAATTGACAAAAATGTTCTAACTAAAAATTAAAATATTGGGACGATCTTTGCACCATTTTCTCAGTTTGACCAAAATGTAATAAAATTTATCAAAATTTTAAATCTCAATAATAATAATAATAATAATAATAATAATAATAATAATAATAATAATATAATATTAAACTGATTCAAAAAAAGCGACAATTTTTTTTCTCGAAATCCCCTATTAAATATTTTTGGGGAGGTGAAAAAAGATGCCTGTTTAAAGCTGCAGAGCTCTTAATATTAATATTTAGCGGTCTCTCATCACATATTTCTATTTTCCATTTAAATAACACAGAAAAAAAACTTAGCAATTTTATACCTCTGCTTCAAATCAGTGTACCGAAATGTGCGATATATATTGTTGTAGAAAATTGAACGCTCTACAAAAAAGGTCTCTTATAATTTTTCGAAAAACTCACTACTGCAAAAGTTGTTCAAGGTTAAAGTTAAATTTAGAGTAATATTCTTTTTTTTTTAGTTTCAGGCAAATTCTTAAAACTCATTACTAAATATCGTAGAATATATTTCTTGAAACAAAAAGTTTAAATTGCATTAATATAAATTACCTAATTTTTAAAGAAATGACCAACATAAATATGTGTGATCTACTGTTGTTCATTACTTTAAAAATTAGGTAATTTATATTAATGCAATTGAAACTTTTTTTTCAAGAAAGATTCTACGATATTCAGTAATAAGTTTTAACATTTTGCCGCAAACTAAAAAAAAAAAGTAAAATTTACTCTAAATTTAACTTTAACCTTGAATAACTTTCGAAGCGGTGAGTTTATCGAAAAATCACGAGAGATCTTTTTTGTAGAGCGTTCAATTCCCTACAAGAATATGCATCGTTTATTTCGGTAAATTGACTTGAAGCCGAGGCATAAAATTTCAAAGTTCGAACATTATTTTTCCTGTGTTATTTAAATGGAAAATATAAATATAAATATACGACCGCTAAATATTAATATCAAGAGCTTTGCTTTTAGCAGACATCTTTTTTCACCTCCCCGAAAGTATTTAATAGGGAATTTCGAAAAAAAATTGTCGCTTTTTTGAATCAGTCTAATATAATAAATAGAAATGAATTTTTAATTTCAATTATAATAATAATACCTGTATTTACATTTCTACGGAATTTACAGCGATCTATCTAAAAAAATGCACTTACGTAAAGTTGTATTTTTAATTTTAAGTGAAATAACCATGCAAATATACTAAAGAGAAAAATTACATAAAAGTTGGCGCATGCCGCCAATTGTTTCTGATACGAATGCAAGATCCGAGTGGATTTAATTTTTTTTTTATCTCGGCGAAACAAATCACTGAGGGATTACTCGGTGTTGAGGCATTTCAGAGTTGGCTAGCAGAGCGATAGACCGCGATATCTGCATAAACCTCTTCATATCAAGAGATCCGCAAACGGATATATAGGATAAGCGAGAATCTTCCTGTCTCCGGAACACAACCATAAGAATATTCGCGCTAACACATCATGATGTTATTCAGAATATGCGGTAATTACGTTTCGGCTAGCTTAACAATACTGCAGATCGACACCGAAGGAATTTTTTTTTTTTCATTTGAACACAGGAAAAATGATGTTACTGCATTGCAGAATTTCATGAATATTCAAGAATCAGCGAAACAGAATAGAAAAAAATAACGAAAAGAACGCACGAGTGCAAATAAACTCTTCGATGCAAAGACTTTCGTCTTCCGTGTAATATCAAATCGGTTAAATGTAAAAAGACGATCTGTGTTGAAAATGAGGAATTGAAATATCATTGAAATTATAAAGTTATTGCTAATCCTCGATTAAGGATTCTGGTCTAGAATTTTGAAAAAATTATTTTTTTTTGCATATTCTTAAAGTTTAGACCTTTAAAAATATTTCCTTCGAAGGAAATTTTTTAATTCCAATAGTTTACGGAGTTATAACTATTTTAGTGACGCAGCAACTTTCTTCTGTAAGATTAACATCCCTTACTTGTACCTCAATTTGAATTAAGGAAGTGTTCTAGTCTGGAATTTTGAAAAAATCATTTTTTTGCGTATTCTTAAAGTTTAGACCTTTAAGAATATATTTTTGGAAGGAAATGTTTAAATCCCAATAATTTTCGGAGTTTTTACTATTTTAGTGACGCAGCAACTTTCTTCTGGTTTTAAGATTAACGTCCCTTGCTTTACTTCAATTTGAATTAAGGGAGTATTTTGGTCTAGAATATTGAAATTTTATTTTGCATATTCTCCAAGTTTACACCTTTGAGAATATATCCTCTGAAGGAAATTTTCAAATTCCAACAATTTACGAAGTTATAGCTATTGTAGTGACGGAGCAACTTTCTTCCGAGTGTAAGATTAACATCCCTTGCTTGTACCTCAATTTGAATTCAGGGAGTATACGGGTCTAGAATTTTGAAAAAATCAATTTTTTGTTGCGTTTTTTAAAGCTTAGACCTTTAAGAATATATCCTTGGAAGGAAATTTTTTAAATTCCAACAATTTACGAAGTTATAGTTATTTTAGTGACGCAGAAAATCGTTTATATAGAAGTTTTTCTCAAAACTACTTTCCTCAACACCTTTTACATCATATCTCAAGTTTTACTTAACCGATTTACTTCCAATTTTTTTCAATTTTATTCAAATATGGGTCAAATAAGCTATTCATTAGACTCGAAGTTCAATAAATTGCAAAAGTATATTTAGATCAAATAAATCTTTCTTCTGGGTGTAATATTAACATCCCTTGCTTGTACCTCAATTTTCATTAAGGGAGTATTCTGGTCTAGAATTTTTTTTAAATCAATTTTTTGGAATATTCTTAATGTTCAGACCTTCAAGAATATATAATTGGAAGGAAAACTTTAAATTCCAATAATTTACGCAGTTAGAGCTATTTTAGTGCTATTTACTTAAAGTAGCTATTTTTGTAGCTATTTTTATAGCTATTTTAGTGCTATTTACTTCAATTTTTTACCAATCTTCAATATATGACTCTCCATCGCCTCTGCTACTTTTGTATCGAAATTATTTTTTTTACTACTGTAAAAAAAATTTTAACTATGAAAAGAAGAGTGGAAAAACGCCTTTTTTGTTCAGACAGCCGCTATTTCGCCTATTTTTTTCCGTTTTCTCCAAGGTAGGGGCTATAACAACATTCTCACTAATTGAGAATCTTTTTTTCAAATTTTGTTTCGGATGACTAGAAAGTTTGCAATCGTGTCGGCCAGCCCCTTTTTTTAGCCCCAACTTTACCAGCTTATAACTTATGTAATTTTCATTTTTTTTTCTCAAAAATTCTTTTGTTTATTGTCAAAATATTAATAAATATGTTGTAGAAAAAGAATGGTAAAAATATGTTTTTTTTAAATCTCAAAATTTCTTTAGACCAGAATACCGCCTTGACCTTTCTAAAATCGAATCAGGAGGATTTGCCTTTATATCTCGGTCTGATGAGGACAACAAATTTTATCATTGGATTTTCAGTTTTTTCCCTGTAAATTATAAAAGTCATATGTATCTTCTCGACGTATGAAAAAGGGAGAAATAAATAAATGTTTTCTGATCGAATGGCTTTGCAGGTTATCGCTGGTATTCATGGAGAGTCTTAAGATCTCTCATTCACTCTTGTTTGATTTTTCTTAGTTACACGGTTACATTCTTGCTCGCTATATACGCTCGATCGAGAGAGTCGAAAGTGGGTCTCCTCTCGCGAAGCTTGGCCTCACTTCCAATCCTCGAGATCGATAGGGCACCTCTCTCAGCCTCGTTACCACGGACACAGGGATTTTCAACTCGTCAGGGCACTCTCTACAAGCGCCAAAACTGATGCGAAACGTTCAATTATCTTCAGTGCGAAATTTTCAACGATTGTCCGAAGTCCATTTTCATCGTCCGTGAAGGAAAAAACGCGATGCTGAACAATGCCGCTTGGTGGAACATTTCGGATAGCGGAAATGCAGCGTTGAGATTCGACGGAGATCCCGAGATCTAAAAGGATCTTGATCGATACGCGCAAACGATTTGAGCCGGGACGAAAGTGAGAGACAAACAAGCAAGAATTTCACATTCGTGTTGTCAGTGACGAGCTGTTGCTCAACTTTTAAATTACAGCTATGGTACAAGACAGAATTGTGAAAATAGTAATGTAAAAGTAATGCATTACCCATTACTTTGAACAATGTGTATTGGACAAGGTTTTCATTACAAATTACAAAAGTAATGTTTAATGGATGCGTGTTTCATTACAATTAAAAAAAGTAATGTGTAATGGATGCATGTCCCATTACAAATAAAAAAAAAGTATTGTGTAATGCATGCGTGTTCCATTACAAATAAGAAAAGTAATGTGTAATGGATGCGTGTTCCATTACAAAATACAAAAGTAATGTGTAATGGATGCATGTGGCCCACTTGGCGTGGAATGCTTCATATGCGCTGTCTTGATATGAATAAAGGATTTCTTATTAATCGTGAATTACTCGGTTTTTCCTGCGTAGCTTTGAAAATGGCGCACCGAGTCCACATACGAATGCCGTAAATACGTGCCCCTCCCATATATGCTAATGTTATGAAGTACACACATCTGTAGCACATATTCAACAGGTTGCAATTCCTCCCAGCAGCCGGGACATATATGCGTACATTGGATCTTGCCCGTTAGAAAGTAGAAGTTCCGAATATTGGGGTCGTGCATCCGATTCGCCGGTGCATATGTGATAAAATTATATGAGTATTTCATGCTAAATAGCTGTTCTCTTTACTGATATTATATTCTTTAGTTTTTCTGGCATTAAAGTGAAGTTTGCATTAAAAATTTTCTAATTTCTCGATACTTCATGTGAGAATTAATAAAAAAAAGTATTTGTCTATCGTTAGTAGCATGAATACATTTTTCTTTAATTTTAACGACAAATTCAGTTTTCCAATATTTATCTTAGTTAAGGATTCTGGTTTAAAGACACATTTTGAGCGTTTTTGTCGAGCTTGATGGAAAAAATATGTTTCCATTCTTTTTTTTACAACATATTTATTAATATTTTGACAATAAACGAAAAGAATTATCGAGAAAAAAAAAATTAAATAAGTTACAAGCTGGTAAAGTTGGGGTTAAAAAAAGGGGCTGGCTGACATAATTGCAACCTTTCTAATCCCAGAGGGAAAAACAGAAATTTGTTTTCTCTCACAATCAGCTGTCTGAACAAAAAAGGCGGTTTTTGACTCTTTCTTTCAGTTTTTAATTTTGATACAATAGTAAAAAAAAATAGTTTTGATGCTAAAGTGGTAGGGGCGATAGATAGTTTACATTAAAGATTTGTTAAAATTTTGAAGTAAATATATAACTGCGTAAATTATTGGAATTAAACATTTTCTTTCAACAATATATTCTGAAAGGTCTAAACTTTAAGAATATGCTAAAAAAATTGATTTTTTCAAAATTCTAGACCAGAATGCTCCCTTAAACAAACTTTTTGGTAATTTCAAACTAAAAATACGTTTCAGAGTTCTAGAAAATCATCTAGAGCATCCAATTTTAAAAAAAATCGTCCACAATAATGTAAATATAAAAAATAACTTGGTTATTTTTTTAGTGAATTCGTTATCATTTCTCCTTGTTGAAAAAATTTCAATATCGCAAATTTTATATTGTTGTCGTTTTATTAATTCGCCAATTCGCTGATATAAGTAGCAAAACTAACTGCAATTGTTAATAGAGCTAAAATTGTATTCGAATAAATTAGTCTAATAATAATGTTGGTTTATGAATTGACAAAATCATTGATTTGATAATTAGTGTCTAATAATGAGATTTTTTTCCCTCTCGACTTTTTTGGGACTTCACTTGCTTTTTCTATAGAAAATTTGCCCTCAGATCAGATATAGATCAGAAAAATTAAATTCTCATGAGAAAATGGAGAAATGATGCTTTGTATGCAATTTTCAATATATTGTGGGAACTAATGATTTTTTGTATAAAACAGAAGAACCATTTTTTCGTCGACAAACTTGTCAATCGAACTTTACATAATGGTAAAAGTTAGAAGCATAGAGCCCCGACGAGATGGCTTCTCGTTGATGATCTCGCACTTTCACCCTCGCGGCTCTCTCCCCGAATCGACTTTTGCAGCAAAGACGCGTAAAACAACGCACACAAACACTTATTGACCAGTTCTCGATAATTCTACTGAAAAAATTACTCGTCAGTGAAGTAAAGATATTTTTTCCTCGACATAGATTTCCACAATTTTTTAACTTACGTATATCCCTTAAAATTTCTTCAACTAAATTAAATTAAATTAAACTCAAACTAAAATAAAAAAATTAAAATTAAATTAATTAAATTAAACTAAATTTTCTACATATCCGATAACTCAAAAGAAAATTGAAAAATTAAAAATTTCAAAGTGAATTTTAAAATATTGAATGTAACATTAAGAATTAGAAAATTCTACGGATTATTGTCGCACATTCTTCAACTTTTTGCTTTAAATTTTTCGATGAGAAGTTTGGAAAAATCGTGATAACAAAAATTGTAAAAATTGCACGTTTCCAAATTTTTTTTTAACAATAAATTTTGCTAGAAACAGGAGAGAAAAATTTGAAAAAACAGCATATATAATTAAGAACAAAAAAATTATGTTTGACACTGACAACGCCCTCAAAAAAAATTACTCCATTTTTAGATTCGCCAGAAACTTTTCAATTTCTAATTTTAATAATGTCTCATTTTTCATTGCCTAATGTAATAATGAGTAATGTCTAATTTTTGAAATTTCGAAAAACCGTCGACGGGATCCACAAACTTTTCAAGCTCTTTAAAAAATTGTTCGAAATCGATAATCCTGCAAAACGTTGTAAAAAGATGTACGCTCAAAGTTTTTACTCCACGTTACAATATATTGTGAATAAATAATATTCGAATGAATATGCAAAGCTCAGCTGATATTCCTGTACCGGTTTACATGCGGATATAAAATTATTTACAGTTATATTTGCATATATGCACAATTATATGGAGTAGGCCTGATATTGAAAGGACGTGTTTAGACAAATCCGACGAGTAGGAAAACTTCCCATACTTTCTGACATTCCAGTTGCCGAGCAGTTGATTACAGCTCACCTCATTTGAAAAAAAAAATAATAATAATTCTGGCAAAAAATACACTTATTGATTAATATTCATTGAACTAGTTTAACTGGAATATTGAACGACAATCGCGAGTTTGCGCGCGGGCGATCCTTTGATATGTTTATGATCTTGGCAAGGGACTCATATAGGTATATAAAATGGATATGTGTGTGCATTATGTACAGTTTCGTTACCGGTTCCCACGATCGGCTACTTTCTCCATCCAACATTCGCAAAACCCAATCGAACCGGTATATACATATTATATGTCCAGTATAGTACATCATATGTATATGTATTATCTATATACATTAGGCTGTCCGTTATTTACCAAGTTGGTTTTTTTCTTTATAGCGCCCCCCAAATTTTTAGTTAATGACCTAACAAAAAATATCAGACCAAACAAAGCCCTTAATATTCACATTAAACATTAAACCCCAAAGACGATTTATTTCCGGTTCAAATAACATGGAATTTTTTCACGCTTTACATTTAATTTTTTTTCTCCGAAACAAGTAAATATACAGCAATGAGAGATACATATTTTTGTAGCAAATTGAGAGCTGTACAAAAAAGGTCCGTTATGATTTTTCGATAAACTCACTCCTTCAAAAGTTATTCAAGATTAAAGTTGAACTTATAGGAAATTTTTCAGATTTTCCTGCTTTGACGGAAAACATATTATTATTTAGATAAAAAATAATTGTTCATTTTGAAAAATATCTGATTCTGACTGTACTATAATAAAAATGATCGAGAAATAATTTCGAACAATGGAAAATAATGTGGCTAACAAGTTCACGAGTAACAAGTAACAAGTTTGACCGTGAATAACTTTTAAATCAATTATATGATCGTGAACTGATGAGAGAGCTTGTTTGTAGAGAATTTTTGCAAATGGTAACGTTTTTACTCATTTATATCATTCTGAACGACCTCTCATAATTTCGAAAACGTTTCAAATTCTACCCCTCACCGATCTATTCAAAATCCTACAGAATGTACTAAAATGTACTTGTTGGCCACATTATTTTCCAATCTTCGAAATTATTTCTCAATCATTTTTATTATGGTACAGTCAGAATCAGATATTTTTCAAAATGAACAACTGGTTTTTATCTAAATAATAATAATTTAGCCGTCAAAGCACGAAAATCTAAAAAATTTTCTATAAGTTCAACTTTAACCTTGAATACCTTTTGAAGGAGTAGCGCGTTCAATTTCCTACAAAAATATGTATCTCACATTGCTATATATTTACTTGTTTCGCAGAAAAAAAATTAAATGTAAAACGTCGAAAAATCCCATATTATTTAAACGGGAAATATATCGTCTCTGGGACAAGGTTTAATGTGAATATTAAGGGCTTTTTTTAGTCTGATATTTTTTGTAAGATCATGAACTAAAAATTTGGGGGGCGCTATAAAAAAGGAAACCAACTTGGTCAATACGCACAGCCTAATTTATACACCATACATTTATTCATATATATACCATATATATATACACCATACATATTATTAATTAACAAACTTGAGAATTTATCTCGCAAGTCAAAAAATTTTGGAAATTTTATTTTCTTGTATGCAAATTTAGCAACAAGGGCATGCAATTGAATGACCTGATTTTGGATTTGGTTAATACTCAATGAATCACAAAGTAATAACACGAATTTTTTACTCGAATGAGTTTTATTCAATTGGATATTTCGAAAATGCAATAATACAAAAAAATATGTCTCCACGTTGATGTTCACTGACAATGTTCATATATTACGGAAAAGTGAAATGACCCAGTCAGCTACTTTTCATGCTAATAGAGAACCAAACTGATTCGTCCAGTTTATCGCTCTATACATAAATAGACAAACGGAAATACAAAATTGCTGCAAGTTATGACGAAAGTCTGTATAAAGTGCTTGGCATTTTGCATACATATTTATAAGTTAATGCCAGAATAGATGGGACACTAGCAAAAGTGGGAAAAATCAACTTCTTGAAGTAGTCGAATGATTTAAATGTCCTCTCTTCTGGATGATCTCGTTGATCGATGACAATTAAATTATCATCAAATTAATCATTCATCACCAAAGTTGTCCCAATGTTATTTCCATTGTCTTTAGTCATCATTTATTCAATGGACAATGTAATGCCACTGCCGAACATGATTTCAAAAATGATTCAGTAAACAAGACAATGTTCACTTACGGCTTCGTTTCACCGGGGAAAGTTTGGGAGCGCCCGAAATGGACAAATCTCTCTTGGGTGATCCTCATTTTACCCCATACCTTCCCCTCTTTTCTAGTGCGAAACACGCGCGCTGCAATTCTCTTGCGCAAAGGTATTTGCTGAATTATTCTGTCGTCGTTTATCGGCGATGCCGCGGTGTTTCGCGAGATCGTCGATTTCCCTCGTAGAAATCGATGTTGGGGATATAAACGACTCTCACTTCTTACGTCTCGTTTGAAATGATAAATTTCGTGGAGGACAGCGGAGATAGGAAGAACAAACATAAAGCGCAATCACTGTTAATATGCGATGCACACGACCACAACATTAAGTGCTGAAATGAAAGTGTTATTTGCATCCTATTATTTATAAAAAAATATAAAAATAATTGAATATAAAAAAATATATATGAGGCATTCCACACTGATTCGACCTGCGTCTGACCCTTCACCTCTCCGATTCTGTCCGCAATTTTTTATGGTTTTGTGGTACCTCTGAAGAGCACTCAAGATCTTTTTCAAATTTTTTTGGGGTGATTTGACTTAACTACACTACTGGAAAAATTTAAGGGATCGGAAAAATTTCCTAATTTTTTTTTGGTTTTTAACGCTGCTGTATCTCAATGAAAGGTGGTCGTATCGAGGTCTAAAAAAAGCATTTTGAAGCTTCAAGTTTCTAGTTTTAAGATCTTTCAGCAACAAAAATTTCGAAGCTACACGTTTCACGCAATTCTAAGAAATAGTGAGAAAAAAAAATTTGGCGAATCTTTATTACTTTTTTTTTGGCTGCAGTTACTTGGAATTTTTTTTCCAGCAAGACCATTGCATGGACCAGGTGGCTTATTTATTTAGCTTCAATTTGCTTTTTTTGAGACCTCGATGCGACCATTTTTTGCTTAGATATTGGACTTTTAATGAAAAAGGATCCTTTTGTGTTTGACCATTGATATCACCAACCAAAGATCGCACAGGAATTAAAGGGGGGTTTCGAAAACTTGAATTAATACTGTACAAGGATTGACGATGGTTTTTTGAAGAAAAAAAAAATTTCCATCCTTGCTATGAATTTAAAAAACAGGAGAAAAAGGGCTATTTATGGTTTTTTTAGAAAATCAACCGCTAAATTAAAATTATTAACAAAACGACTAATGTTGAGCGTGATTTTTACAGCTCAATATATAAAAAAAAACCTGTAAAGTTTCAATTTGATCTATCGAACAGTTTTTTGTTTCAAGCAATCAAATTTTTGAAAAAAATTGATCAAACATGTTTATTAAGTCAAATCGCTCCAAAAAAATCTGAAAAAAATCCTGAGTGCTTTTCAGAGGTATTACAAAGCCTTAAAAAATCACGGACAAAATCCGAGACGTGAAGGATCAGACCCACTTCGAATCAGTGTGGAATGCCTCATATACATATTTAAATTATTGTTAATTGGTTAATGAATAATCATCTGAGAATTTGTGTAATAGAAAGTTGGATTGAAATAAAAAAAAAGCAGAAGGGCACATAAATATGGACAATGTGTGACGATGGAACGGAGCCAACGACGAATTAAACTTGTTCATTAGCGACATGCCTTCGTTAAATGTGGACTCAAATTACATAAATGGAGAAATCTGCCGGCGAATTTACATTCTGCACCGAGTCTCGTTCCTCGGGCAAATGCTGAGGAGCCTCCACGACGATTTCTCTCAAATGCCTAAATTCCGTTTTGACTTCACACAAACTTGGGCAGCCTCAAAGGACCTAAAAATCGTGTTTTTCATCATTTCACCGATGATCAACGAACTGGAGAACACGTTGCCGAACGAGTTCCACATAAAGGACACGAGAAACGATCGAGCGTGTTCCAATTCCATTTCCTTCGTTGGCATCAAGTCGTTTCTCAGCCGAGGGTACATGTGCAAAATCGGCAGAGGTCACCGAGACAAACGTGCAAGAGAAAAAGCGAAGAAGCAACGGAGTCTTTGGCTCAAAGGTGCCCGATGCAACCGACTCTCTGGAGAGAACAGACAGAGAAAGAGAATCTGTAGGCAGGGAGTCAGAAGAGGGAATACCAGAAGGTTGAGTTGAGGGGGATTTTGCACTTGCGCACGTGCGCAAAGTGTTGGATACAAGGATTCAACATCAGCCATTTGATCGAAGCGAAGAAGGCATGTAAGAAGAAAGAAGACTGCTGTAATCGAGGCTGTAATGGTCCCCGTTGCTCTCAAGTGGTTTCCTTGGTGGCATCTACCGAGTTGTCTGTTAGCCGCTGTGCAGCGGATGGAAGGAATACCTCGAAACGATCTGGCACGATTAATCGGTCGCCGACAGATGAATGAACTCGGCGGAAGGTGCAAGGTCCGTTCGAAGTAGGCAGAGGAAGAGGGAAAGGCCTTGGATCATCACACGGATTAAGCCAATACCGGCTCCCAAGGATGGGGTCGTTGTGGTCAATCATTGGAATACGAATGGTAGCGAACGGACGATCGGATACCTACTAACCCAACTATATGCAGCCATCTTCCATCTTCTTCGACTTCAGATTTCATGTTATGCGGGATTTTTCAAATTTCCTCTTTTTTCACAAAAAACAAAATCACTTTGGAAAAAAAAATCGCTCAAAGTTTTTTAAAAAAGGAAATTGAAGCTCAAACTTTCCTCTTTATGAATCCAATCGTAAAAATGTTTAAAAAAAATTTCGTCTAGGAGATGGGTGCACCTGAAGAGAGGGGGGAAAAAGGCGAATAACAGCTGTTTTCAAAATAGAGTCCAAATCTAAAAACAAATTGTAAAAATCTTTAAAACATCAAGTAATGAAGCCGAATTCTTTCCCTTTAAAATGCCGCTCGTTAAATTAGTCTACGTTGACTTCCGGCGAAATGGCATCAAAAAACGACCCAGATCTTTTTTGAAGTTTTGTCCGGAAACTTTTCGCCGGTAGTGTTGATCGGGGTTCAGGATTTTTTTTTAAATATTGACTGTAAGGTTCTTGCTAGGAAAAAATGATTTAGTTGGTTCAACTAAACAGCTTAGTGCTCTGAGCGCCAGACAAAAAATTCATTGGATCAACTAACCAAACCTATTTTTTAGTTACCACAACTAAGTCGTTTAAACGATGTAGTTACCACAACTAAGTCGTTTAAACGATTTAGTTACCACAACTAAGTCGTTTAAACGATTTAGTTGCCACAACTAAGTCTTCTAAACGATTTAGTTACCACAACTAAGTCGTTTAAACGATTTAGTTACCACAACTAAATCGTTTAAAAGATTTAGGTACCACAACTAAGACGTTTGGAAGACTGAGTTACCACAACCAAGTTGTCCAACTAAGAAATAGGGTTGGTTAGTTGACCTAACCAACTATCTAGTTAATCTAACCAATTTCTCGTCTAGTGCTCAAAGCGCTAAGCTGTTTGGTTGAACCAACTAAGTCGTTTTTTTCGTGTGACAATATGTCTTCCGACTTTTATCTATTTATTTCTCAACTTTTTGTAGACGAAACCATTGTCGACATTTTTTTACGTGTCTCCAATTTTTTAACACCCTTTTTGGTGTTTTTGTGAGGATGTTTCTAGACTTTCCTTTTATCCCAGAATAGTGTAACTTCCAAGAAAATAGAAAAACAAACTTTCAACGATGTCTATCGCCCTCGTACCAAATTTTTCCTGTGTCATTTCACATTCAGTCAATGCGGGGCACCCAGAGATGCATCGTGGATTCTCAGCGTTGTTGAATGGGAAAGAGATTGCAGCGGTAGCACAGAACAAGATTTATCGTAGATAACAGCTATACGGTGTGTAAAATACTCGGGCAAACGTTTGTATACCGGCGTCGTGCGTACGGTACACCGGCAGTAGAGCATTGGTTAGGTTTATGGCGGGAAAGGGAGTCGGTCAGATAACTGTACGGCGCGATTCCCGGACGACATCTTCGTCTTGGAATCTCATTTTTCCCTTAATTCCCCTTTCCATTCGACCGTGCTCCATTAGACGTACTCGTAACCGATGCGACCCATACTTGTTAACGACCTCTCTGCACAATCGTCCTGTCATCTTTGTCTTAGTTGGGCACCAAAACAATGCTAATGGCGGACTGCAATAATTAGAGCAATGGGTGAATGAGAACCGGATGAATGAGAGCTCGCTAAACTACTCGCACCCACCAAATTCTATTATGTACAGTTTTACTTCTCAAAAATGGTCGTTGTCAAAATTTTCGGTAATTATACAGTTTAGTGACTTTTCTGAAAATCGATGGGAACATTTTTTTTTTGCCATGTCCTCATTTATTTAGTTATAAACAATGATATTCAGGTGGGGAAAAACGAAATTTTCTATTAACAAATTTTTGTTTAAAGCGAAAAACCGTAAAAAGTAATATGAGATTTTTCAAAAATTTTGAAAAATGACGGGATTTTTTCTTTTTTGCCGTCAAATCTTATATTACATCATAGTAAGTAATATACAGTTAGAGGAAGCTGAAATTTTTTATTAACAAATTTTTTACAAGGAAAAAACCTTCAAAAATAATTTTGAGTTTTTTTAAATTGCTGTATTTTTAATTTCTGTATTAAAGATCCAATTTTTTTATTATATTCTATTAGATAATGATACAAAAATAAATGTTGGCTCAAGGGAGGCCAAACTTTTTATAATTTTTTTTTTTAACAAAATAAAGAAATTTAACTTTGATAAAAAAGGTTGGATAAAAAGAAAAAAAAATATTCAACGTTTTTTGCCAAACCCAAAAAAACAACAGAACCTCTGCAACGGGGATAGCAATTCTAGTAGCTAAATTCCTTAATTTCATTTTTTTTTTAAGTTGGCCTTCCCCGAGTTACTATTTTTTTTTACCATTATCGAATAGAATATAATTTCAAAAAAAAAATTAGGATGCTGCCTTCCGATGCGATGCACTTCCCAATAATTATCATTCTTTTCTAGATTCAAACTGGTCATCACGAAAAATAAATATATATCATATCTTAAAGACGACAAAAATGACGAAAACTCCAGATTTTGCGATTTTTGGCATTCATTAGTTTATAAAAAATTGAATGATAACAAATTTCATCTTCCCCCGACGAAATATTATTGATAGTGAAATAATAAAGCTGTTCATCACGAAAAATAAATTTGTACGTTAAAAATGACGAAAATTCCAGATTTTGCGGTTTTCGGAATTTATTAGTTTATAAAAAATTAGATAATACAAAATTTCGACATCCCTCGACGGTATATCATTAATAGTAACATAAAAAATAAACGAACGAATTTTTTTTTTTCAAACAAGCTTTTATTAGTTGTTAATAAAAAATAACTAACAGGTTAAAAATAATTTTATTCCGATTGGAAATAAGTTGTCAAATAAAAGCGTGTTACACCCTCTTTTTTCCTCTTCTGTTAAAATGTAACACGCTTTTATTTGAAAACCTATTTTCAATCGGAATAAAATTATTTTTAACTTTTTAGTTCTTTTTCTTTAACAACTAATAAAAGCTTGTTGTTGAAAAAAAAAAAATTCCTTCGTTTATTTTTCACTTTTTAATATTTATGATATTAAATAACTAGATTAGTAATTTATATCTAGTTTCGCACAATTTTTTGCCAAAAAAAAATGTTTCACAAAATTTTCTGCACAGAAACTATTTTGCAAAATTTGTTAGACAAAATTATTTCACACAATTAACTTGCAACATTATTTTATTAACGTTAAATGATAAAATGAAATATTTGTCGTTTCAGAATCCAATGCCAGAGTCCCAAACTCAACAGGAGATGGGCCCGAAGCTCTTAACAGGGTACAGAGAGATGTAAATGGTAAGTTCATCCATTAAATTCGCTAACAATCACTCGCGCATATGCTGGTTGATGGTTCACTGGTGATTACTCATTAAAATCGTGATTGTACTGCAAGTGCACTCGAACAAGACGGACCATTTGATTTATCATTTTTTTAAATACATATTTTCTCGTTATTTCGTAATGGAAATAATTTGTAATTCTTACAGAATCATTCGTTGCACAAACAAGTAATTATGTGATTTAATTGATACTTAACAAACCTGCTGGTCCGTTATCCATTGAAAAATAAAAAATATCAAACCATATGGGACTTATAATTTATTTTCAAAGCTTCGCGTGCACTTGTCCAACAATTTTTATCTTCAGGCTTTCGATCTCATGGTTGTTTGTTTGTTTGTTTGTTTTTTTTTTTAAATTTTCGTCAAACTGTTCTTCGACCTGCTCGTTAATACATTATCACGCCGTCTCTTTTATGCGCTATCGAAATAATCGAGTTGCGTGTTGACGCGCGTGGTGCGGCTGTGTAAATACAATTTTATACATATATATACCTGAATAATAAACTTCTAACTCTCTCCATAATTCTTTCTTGTTTTTTTTATTCTTCTCTTCATCTCTTTGTTCGTTTAAAAATCCGTGTCGTTGCGAATAGTGAGTTAGGATACACTTGCACCATATGATTGTCTCACCCAAAACAGAAATATGCCATAAGCCGAAAGACAGGTGAAAAGGAACTTGTCGAACAAAAAACAAGCCTTCATTGAACTATTCGTCACGACAATTAACCATCAGTTTGTTGATGTATAAATATACATATAGTAATGAGAAATTATACATTCTTTTTCCCACTTCCACTAATACAAACGCTGTTCCAGATCTCCTGGTTTGTAAATAATTAATTTTTTTTTTCACACATCTGCAATGTAATATCTTGAAAATTATTTCTCCATTTCACGCATCTTCCGGTACATGTGCCTACGCAAATACATATCTATACAGTTTCTCTTTGCGAAATCTCGCATTATCTCACTTTGGACTAATTAATTTAATGAAATATCAGAAATCCGTTAAAAAAAAAACAAGCAGCGGAGTCGAAATTTTCATTTGAAAGGATGAAAACAAAAATTTGAACACAAATACAACGGTGCGATGGATATATTTTTCCCAACGCTCCGAAGGAAGAAGGCTCGTCTACTAAAGTTCGTCTCTCTCTTGTTTTTCTGTTTCTGTTACTGCTCCCGCCTGCTCCCCGCCTTCAACTCTTCTCAACAACTGGATGCCGTCTGCCTCCAACGTCCGCCCGCCACTCCGTCTCTCCGACGACTTACATTATAAACAACAACAACTACAACAACAATGAACAAACAAACAACACCAAAAATGCAATATTAAATGATACACCGAACGATATACCCACACTAAAATTACTTAAACGATACTATGACGGATTTTTAACACAAATTAATCGAAATCGCTCGATAATCGATTATTAAATCCGCCAAATAATTATTGACTCTCGTGCTCGCTTCCGTACAATATGAATACCTCAACGAAAACGCTCTGTGTATGCGCACGTGTAAATTAAAAAAAAAACGCATCAAAAACTTCGCTATATATATATATTATTCCGCTCTATGACGAAACAATTTGATTCCGTATCTGAATCAACAAAAAATCTGTAACGCATTTTTGAAAAAAAAACGGTAACTCAGGCGTGACGACAGTTCTTCTTGTCCCGGCGCGACTCGGTAAATCCTCGCCACCTGTCGGTTTGCTGACGAAAACAGCGAGAACTTTTGTCCAAGATGGCGCCAGTACGGAGTACGCGACACAAGTGCTCGGCACTACCCTCGACAATGGTCGACTCTACGCCCGTATACTGTCGACCTCGAGTCGCGTATTCTACGAGAAGGATACGAAACCAGAGCCAACAAGTCCATTCGTCGTTTATCCGTCGAAATCGCCTCAGGACGAGTGGCAGTTGCGCGTCAATCTTGAGAATACGCCGGTCAGAATCGCCAAAAATCTGTTGGCTAGCAGCAACGATCAAGATTATGGCAGCCATAAGTCTAATGGCACGAATAATCCATCGGAGCGTGAAAATGACATCTTCAACAAGCGTGAACTCAACGTCGTCGATGATCAGAGATTCAAGCCTGCCAAGGTCCGAGCAGCCGATAACTTACCGACGTACACGGTCAAGCAAGAATACGCGCTGAGCGGTGGCGCATTTGATCATGTCGAGGACGAAGCACCGCGTAATTTCAGGCCACGAGTGCCGAAAAACTTCAAGCCCCAGACGGCGCATTCAACTGTCCAGAAGAAACCCGAAGTGAAACCTATGGCTACCGTTACTTATCACGGATTTGCCGATTTTACGACGATCGTGGGTGATACCGTGATCGTTTTCTCCCCCAGCACGTCGCCAGCATCTGTGGGACGAGCAGCAACCACGATCAAGGGTGACGCTACTCTCAGACCCGACGATGGTATCGGCATTGTTGTACAACCGACGAGCGTCGTTCGTTCGCGTGAAAAAACTGATGCGCCGATACGCGGACAACCGAGAGATCCACTTCTGGACGCCATCAATGGGGGACGATCCGACGTTACCAATGACGATCACGATAGCCTTCAACCCAGCAGACCAGCTCCCATGGAAGTGGATTCCTCGTCCAAAGTCACTCCGCTTCTGGCACAAATACCGGAAACCAAATCGTTGAAGCCAACTGGTTTGCTGAAAGTTGTTGATTCGACGACTGCAACCGACGGCACTACGACACACTACAAGAGTTTGATTTATGGAACTTATCTCGGTACGAATTATGCACAAATAATAGACACGTCCTCGAATGTTTATTTCTTCCCCGATGAGGCAAGTGCCACTTACGAGCCTCGAGACACGACCGTTGATTACTCTTCGACGGATACGGACTCGGAAGAACCTGACGTGGCCACGACACTTGAAATGCTGAAATCGACGACACCGAAACCAACAACGAAAGCTCATAAAACTACGCTGGAAACGAACGAAGTTACGACACCATACAGAGATACCACGGAAAACATATTGACGACCCTCAAAGACATACTAGCCAATGCAAAGAAACGTCTCAGTACGACTACCGAGGCTCCCGATAACGTTGAATCGTACACAGACAGTGAAATCACCAATGATATCACAATTGGTGATCCACAAGGTCGTAGCATCAAAGGTTCTTCGCCACAAAATAAATTATCGGTGAATGACAAGAATAAGGAAAATGGCAATCAAGTTTCCTTCGCGACGAGACTTTTGCCATCGACCGAGTACAAAACTGTTACATATTTCACGACATTTTTCGTCCCGGACGGTGATCGCACTACAACATCCATCAAATCGCGGGAAGTCGTTTCTTCCGAGGTCACTTATTTGACGGAATTGGTTCTGCCTAGCGCTACAGTGGGGTCGTATCAATCAACGATATTGAATCGGCCAGGGTTCGAGCAAAAGGAATCAATGACATCAAGAGTCATTACTACTACGGAGGAACCCGATGAAGAGCAGAGGACGAAAGAGGACGAAGAGATAGAATTGATATTCAAGACTCTGTACACGACCTACACGTATCTGACGACTTTCTTCCATGAAAGCACCTCAAGTATATCGAGTCGAGAGGTAGTGGAGACAAACGTCGTAACGCAGACAGTTGGACCAAACGGCGTTTCCGGTGACGTATCTGGTCTATTCAATCGCGATGAATCCATTGTGATATCTTCGACGAGCGTATCGGATAGAATATTGCCAACGATTGCATTTCAACCAGGCCGATTTCCCGAGGAACAAGAATCAACTACGACAGAGGATATTGGAACAACGTTAGAAGAAACTACTGAGGGCACATTGACTACGTTGCAAGATCAAGAAACCACCATCGATGACTTTATGGATTCTACAACATCGGATGATGAGGAAGAATTTTTCACCAATCTGGAACCAAGTCCCACACCAAGTATGGCTACCGAAATTTTGAAAGAACAAGTCAAGACATACTTCACGACTTACACGTACTTTACGACTATCTTCGTAGATGATGAGACAGAAATCGAAACGAGAACTGAAGTTTTTACAAATGTGGTTACGGAAGGAATCCAACCTACTGCCGTCGTTCCGGTTTCGTCTAGCTCAGCTACTACACCTAAAGCTGACCCAGTTGACAAACCAGCACCTCCTCCGGAGATATTGGCTTATTTGGAGGCGATTCAGAGACAAAAGTCGAAAGAAGAAGCTCTTCTACTAGCCAAGAAAGTTCAAGAAATGAATCATCACGAAGGCCTTAGCAAACAAGAAACAACGATCAAGGATTTCACAACTGAGTCCATTCCAAATATCGGTCTTAAAGTCGCTAGTGACAAACAAGTCACTGATACGAGTTTTGTTGATTTCGCGTTCAACGGTCAGGTAACACCAAATCCACCGGTTGATGGCGAAGTTCTCGGTTCAATGATCACTGACGTTGTGTCATCGTCGAGTTCCGGCGGTGGTACCGTTATCGGTGTCATGGACAAAAGAAATGCGGTACCCGAGGATCAAGAACTGTCGGAATCGAATCATCACGACGTAGAATCTGCACCTACTCTTCTACTCCAAACGAGTTATACGACCTTTACGTACTTCACAACGATGTACAAAGGTGATGCGACAAATGTCGTCAGCCGTCTGGATACCGTGACCAACGTAGTCACGGAAACGATTCGCCCCACTACTGTATTGCTTGCCGAAACCAGTACCCTTCCAGTCACTTACTTTACAACGTTCACCTACTGGACAACTTTCTACAAGGGTGGTGACACAGTGACGACCAGCAGGGAGGAAACTGTCAGCAACGTCGTGACACCCGGTGTCTCTCCAACGCCTACTCTCGAATTAGGCGTCGTTATGACTTACAGACCAGACGTAGCACCAACGGTTGTCGATAAAGACACTCAAATTCCCAATGAATCGAAAGTAGTTGCCGACAACGAAGTTACATTGTCCGATCTTATCCATGAGAAGACCACGACTGAAAAAAGTGACATTATCTCACCAAAAAAGATTGTGACCCTTCCAGAATCAGACAAAAAGATTGATGCTTCTACGATTTCTCCAGAACCAACGACATTCTATACAACCTTTACATACTTCACGACATCTTATATCGGCAATGAAACTATTCTCAACAGCCGATTGGAAACCATAACTAGCGTTGCTCTGCCAGAAACCACAGTACGACAGGCTACTGGAAGAGCAATTGGAGGTGTCGTACCAACCGCCCAGGTCATAAATACTGATGAAAAAGTCAGACCAACAGTGAATGATAGTCCGAAGCCCAGTGTAATTCGCGAGGAAGGTCCAAAGACTGGATTGATTTCAACGATTCGTTCAAGCAAAGTTGGTGATGGTACAACTACACACTTTGCTTCGGACGTTTACGGAACTTATATCGATGGACTCTACGCTCAAGTAATCGAAAGTTCGTCGAGGCTGGAGACTCCGACGCCTTCTTTAAGTTCAACTCCAGTTCTCCCGACTGGAGTTCTTTCACTGAACAAAGGTAGCATCGTTGATGCTGACGAAGTAACTACGATTTACTTCACGACCAAACAAATTGGTACGCTTATCGACGGCCTTTACGCCAAAGTTATTGAAAGTACCTCAAGCACGAAGATCGATACTGAGAAAAAAGCAACTGTTGCACCTGTACAGGGTCACAGAACAGGACTCGTACGATTGATTCAAGGCAATATAGAAGCGAACGATGTTACAACATTCTATCAATCTAAAGTCATTGGAACCAGTATCGAAGGTAGATACGCCCAAATAATCGAGAGTACATCAAGTTTTGTCGTCGCTACTCCAACAGCTGGAATTTCACCTACTTCAACTATATTAACCGGAGCTACAGCAAGAATTCCAGATATTTCACCGTCACCCGCGGTCATTCAATCATCCCTGTCAGAGGATTCAACAGCAGACTCTGTCGACAATGAGGAGGACGACTCATCGGAGCCAAGTGAGGAAGGTGAAGATAGTGAAGATGATAGCGAAGACGAAGATGGACAAAAGTCGACAAAAAAATCCAGGCTGACATTCACCAGTCGTAAAAAATCATTTACACCCGTAATTCGTCCTTTCCTTTCACGCAGCCGACCGACCTTCAATCCAAAAAGAAAGGGCGCCCAAGCAGCAACAACCATCACGAGAACTGACATAACGCCAACAATAACCGCTACATTAGCCGGTAAAGGAAACAGATTTGCTTCGACCAGAGGCAGAGGCAGCTCGCCAAGCGGGCCTTATTCATCAACCTTGGCGTCATCCGGTTCGCGAAGATTCTCCGGAAGAGGCCGAGCTTCGGCATCCATCAGTCCATCATCGACTGCCAGCTTCCCAGCTGGAAGTTCGCGTGGCCGTGGTGGTGCATCGAGAATTGCGTCGTCCTCATCATTTTCTGCTAACAGAAGAGGACCCAGCAGCATCAGAGGTTCTTCATCGAGACCAGGACCTCGCGGCTCTAGTTCAATTTATCCAAGCGCATCGTCGAGATTCCGGCCTGGAATCCGTCCATCTTCTACGCTGAATAAGATACAGCCAACCATTCGGCACGAGGATCAGGATGACGAGGCGAATGAATTTAGTACGACAACGTTGACAACCGAAGAGACGCCTCACACTGAATACGATGATGGTGGTGAGACCGTAACAGTGCCACTTCAAACGACCACGGAATCATCCAGACGTTCTACAAATCCAATTCTGCGATTCCGCAGACCGCCCAATTTATCAGGCTCACAGCGAACAACAATACCGCCAAGAGTACAAGTGACCACACCAGCAGCTCGACGAAATGTGAATCAAGGGAGACAAAATACCGCATCATCTAGTCTCAACCGCGGTTCTTCTCGTGTTGCAAATCGACCAACTCCCCCATTAGCGACGCGATCTCGTCAAAGTGGCCAACTTTACCCACCACGAGGTCTCCGGAACAACAAAAAGCCAGAACCGGTCGACGAACCAGCGGGAAACGATGAAGAATTCGAAGGTGAGGACGAAGAAAACTTCGAGGATGATCCTGTAGAAGAGATCGCCGATAACGACTACGAAGGCTCCGAAGACGCAACGACGACAACGAAATACGGGGGCAATCGTCGTCAGAGCAGGCTCATTGGTTCTCCCGTCAGTATAAGGCCTTTTGGAAGTTACGGAAGGAGCAGAAGAGTGAGGCGTCAAGCCAGTCAACTTCGTTCATTGACTAATCGCTTTCGTAGACCCCTTCCGAGTAGCGTGAAAGCGGAAGACAGATCGGACACAGACGTTTCAGCTAGTAGAGAAGAAGTCAATAGATCCGTCGCACCCACTAAACAATCTTCCAGATACAGTGCTCGAGGTAGATCCCTTAGTTCAACGAGACTAAACGCAAATCCTCACAAGACGAGCGCTGAAAGATTTTCCGCGGACTCCAGCGAGATTCTGGTGAAGCCCCGAGTTAGGACAAATCCACGAGTTAAACCGAGTCCCACTACTGGTTCAAACAGACAATTTACTCTGAGGGAAAAAGATAGTTCCTCGCGACCCGGCTACAAAAGGACGACTCCTACGACCTCGAGAAACAGGCCAACGGGAAAACAAGAGAGTGGATTGAGAGTCAGACCGAGGATAAGAAACAGTTCGTCCCGATCCACCGAATCACCGACAAATCATCGCCGAGCACAGTCTACCAGATCGTCATCAAGGTCATCCGGCAACAGAAACAACAATAGAAGAGTACCGAACAGAGGACGTGGCTCACACGAGGATTCCCGAGAAGCTCCGTACATTCACAAAGACAATGAGGGAACAATCACAGTCACTCACTACGTACCGACGGAAGTAACAATACCAATTGTCAATAATGGAATAACCGAGCAGAAAAACGTCATTACGGCACATCCAAGCACAGAAGTATTGGGTCCCGATCAATACAGCACAGTGATCGGTGGAAATGGTCGTCCCTTGGTCGTAATCGTCACTGAGGCTACCGGCTCAAATTCCCAAGGTCAATTGGAGATCACGAGGTTCCTTCTGCACGAGACACCAACGACGAGAGTCTCTCACACTCTCACGACGCTCGGTGGTCGTCGGGCTTCTCAGTCGATAATCGTGCCTAGCACCGTCTACTCCGTGGAAAAAGTCATTTCAACCGTACAACCTTCGTTGCCCGCTGGTAACGGTCCACTAGCCAATATTTTACTGTCTCAATTATTGCTAGGTCAATTGAATCAACAGAATCCACTGATCGGTGGTCAGGGGCAAGGAACGCCAACGACGCAATACAATACACGGACGACTTCTTACGTCACGACGATAACGAAACACCAGAGTACAGTGATTCCTTTGACCTTCCGTGGCAAAGAGATATTAACGACTTTGGTAGACTCGTCCACAGATGTCGTCACGGCAACGGAATTCATCACAGACACGGTTGTCGTTACACCCACAGCGACAGTACCCGCGGCTGGTTTGAACTCTCTTCTGTTGCTACTTCAGCAACCGCAGCAGCAACAGCAAGCCCAACATTCTCTGTTGGATCCGCTATTCGCCGCAGCACCTCTTCTGACGCAGAGCAACACGTTGCCCGGTGAAGTAGAGAGACGTTATCAACCGGCTGACTTTGATTACAGACCGAATAATTATGATGATTCAGAGGAAGAGATTTCCGCTGAGAAACCGGCAAGGTCACGCGCCCGTACGGGTAACACGCCTCACAGACACAATGACAACAGAAGAGATGACAGAGCCTCGCAACTGTCACCAGAGTCGAGCGTCATCACGCTTTATGTATCGGGAAGACGACCTGGTGAATTTAGCACTGTATTGTCCACTGTCAAGATCAGTGACGAAGCTACCGTCTCGAGAAGACGCAGGGATCTTCGTACCGTCCAAGCTTCGGCAGCGCCCTCACTTCACGCGGCGTCCGAAGGAACCTCATCGCATCTCGCCGGAAGCGAGGAGTCTGTTAACGCACACGCGCCGACTCAGAGTCTCGAGAGCGTAGTTGGTGACGTAGGACGGCACATCTCCACGTCTATCCACGCCTGATTATCCGCTCACAAAATACCATCCAAGAACATTCCGCAAAAAAAAAGAAAAAAACGTGTCCATTGATTTTATCTTTAATTAAAAGATTTTACATAAACTGTTTCCATAGAATAACCTTAGTTGAGTTTCTCGTCCTGCCGCTTGACGACCGAAGCTGTCGAAGGCGAAATCTAGTTTTAGTATCTATTTTTTCTAATTACTATTATTATTGTGTGAATAAATTAATTTAAACAATTCAGTGGCAAACGCATCGCATGATTTTCGATCAATTTTACGTAGTACTCTCGTATTATATTGATTAACGCGTTAGTAGTATATTTATATATCTAATGTTTCTATTGTACATGACAATCTTCAGCTTCTGGTCCAAGTCAATTTTTTCAAAGACAACCTTTTAATGTCTTACGTAAAATCTCACAACACTCGAACCATCCTGCTGGCTCTTCCATACTCTTTTCCTCTATAATTCTCATCTATTCCATCCTTCCAAAATATTTTCACCCTCCGAGAACAACCTCTTGTACTAACAGCCTCGAGTACTCGAAAGCCGTCACACGCGCGCGCCCACACGACGAAAGATAAAAATGCTCGCGCCTCGTTGGAATCGCATCGATGAAACTCAATGTTTCGCGAATTAACGACAAAATCTAATGAACAAACAAAATAAGTAATGAGTCGAAAGAACCTTGACTCACTTTCCCCTAAATGGACTTAACGCACGGTACGAGCGACGAATAGAAAAAAAACCTTTAAACATACAATACCGACGAGCAAAGAATAAAATGAAAATTGCTTTATCGCTGCACTAAGCTTGGTCACGGAGAGGAGCCTCCGGGTGGTTGATACGTTAGAATTCCTATCAACTGAATAGGAAATGAATAAAATCCACACACTTACACATAGACACACATGCATAAACACGAAAAAAAAAATCAAGAGGATGGAGAAAACCGGAGTCGTCATTTCAGATGAATCTCTCGGCGAGTACTTTGCGGCCTTTGGTCAGAAAAAAACGCGCGATGAACGACGAAAACGCATCGATGGAGGTGACTATTACGACAACCATAACGAGAATCCAGAGGTCATTCAGCAGCCAAACATTAAGACGACACCGCGAAGGGTTGTTCGCGTCCGAGTACCAGTTGCTCGAAGCAGAATGGAGAGACAACACAAATACACAATTGTAAGACGCAGACCACTTGTAACGCAGAGCATACCTATTGCACCAATTGTGGTATCAACGCCGACTGCGAGAAGAATAGTCGTGACAAGAGTACGATCACTTGGTCGTGCGAGTCAATCGACAATGATCAATGACGACGACTATTTGGAAGCGGAGAATAATCAACCATTGAGCACGAATCGTCATAGAGTGACGGTAACAAGACGTCGCAAGATCCAACCAACATCCATCAGCAAGACTGTGGAAAAGCCAAGAGTAACGAGAAAAAAATTGGTCAACGTTCGTCCAATCGTTCAGCCTACGACACCTACTTTCGCCATCATCACTACAGGATTTTACAGCGCCCCTTCAACCTCGGACGAAGACGATGACACTGAGTTTGCGGTGAACGAAGAATCTCCGAACGGTGAAATTGAGGAAGAACCCGAGAAAGTTGACAACTCGGAAGAAACGCCGAATTTAAAGGGAAGGCCTGATCATATCAACAACAAACCTGAAGAAGATTTCGCGGATGAAGGTGAAGACGTACCCTCCAAATTTGAACTCAAAGTTCCAGAACAAACGAGCAAAGTCGAGGCTGGACCAGTTATTATAACTGATAATTTCTTCTTTCCCGAATGGAATGGTGAAGAGGACAATGGTGAAACGGAGGAGGAAGAACAATATGGAGATGCAGAGGAGGAAGAAGAGGAAGAGTACGAAGAAGCATACGGTGATTATAACGAAACGACGACGGATATCAATGAATATGTCACGACTGGGAATCCGCAATTGTCTCTTTCTGATCAAGTCACAACTTTGGAGGTGCCTAGCCCAGATCTGCCGGAATCAACGACTGTAGGGTCCGTGACCGAAGCTCAGGACAATTTGACTGAGACTGATGAAAAGACAACGGCAAATATTGAAGAGCAAACGGAAGAAAACACAGAATCTGCTTTGACCGTCACAACTGCCGTTGATGGAGACACCGATCAGACAGAATCAACAACAAGCACTGACTGGAAAATGGAAGATCCAACAACAGAAAGATCCATTGACGATTCTGATGAAGAGGAATTCACGTCGTATCCCGAAACTACGACTAAACTTGTCGTCATCTACAACGAGAACACAGATGACAGCATGAACCCTGTAACCACAGTTAAACCGTTGACGATCAATGTTGAGGAACAAAGAATCCACGCTAAAGTCGATGATTCATCACCACCGAATGTAACGATTATCCCTGAAGAAGTGACGATCATTCCTGAAGAAAAATACACAATAACGACCATTCCTAATGAATCATCGACCGTTGAGTCCATTATTTTGGATTCAATCTCTGAATCTCCCGATATGGAGGCGGATATTTCCATAATCACGAATCCAATTGAAACCAACGAAGACGATCTCAGCGTTTTACCACTGGAATCTTATGAAAAAGCCCTGAAGAGTTCATCGGAAATTGCGATCAATACGATCAATATCCGTCCTACCTCGATCTGGTCATCCGATCTTGAGAGAACGGAACAAACTCAAGGGAAGCATGACTTCACGTCTGTCGAACCTGATGTACCCACCGTAATTCCTCTCGAAGCCGATCCAACAATTAGTCTGGGGAAAAATGGTTTTAGTACCGTGACGACGAGTTACGCATCCCCAACGACGGAAGACATCGAGGCTGGTCTTGCTGACGAATTGTACCTATCCCTTTCGCGTCCTGACTTTTCGCAAATAATACCCTCAAAATCAATCGATAATAACGACGATGAGGTATCGAATTACGATAATGTTATTCCAACACCGGAATTGAGCACGAGCGTTTATTACACTGAGACTATAGTGACTTCGACGAAATTGCGAACATACACATACGTCGTGACTAAACTTAACGGACTTGAGACTGAAGTAACGTCATCGACAACGGTGAGACCGCGTGTTACGACATTGACGTTGACGGTGCCCGTGACGGTGACCATCTCCCCGAAATTGGAGTCATCAGCGCACAACAATGTTGTCGTTGCATCTGTGTATAGTCCAGTATCGGTTGCCGGTGAGTAACACTTTCCCACCGACCGGTTACGTTCTTTCGTTCGATGCATCGATTACACACTATACTGAGGCAGAGTTGCAAAAAATGCATTATTTTAATAATGCATTATCGATTTCATTAATGATTATTTTTTCACTTGATAATGGGACTTAACTTCCATTATATGTACATCATTCATTCAATGAATAATGTGATGAAAAAAATATTGCATTATATTTTTAGTTATTAAAGCAAATGTCAGACCATTAAGCATTACATTGGTACTGGAAAATGAAAAAGTGAAGCATTATGCATTGCGTTATTAACGAGCACTTGGAAAAGCATTACATTATTCGTTGCTGAAGTAATGGATAATGTGGAAAGTTACATTACTCATTACTGAAATAATGAGTAATGCAAAAATGTTCCATTGTCCATTGTTAAAGTAATAGATATTGCAAAGTAGCGTTAATTTTTCATTACTATGATACTGAATATTTTGAATAACGCATTATTCGGAATAAAAATATTTTGTGCATTCGTAGTCCAATAGGATAATGCCATAAAATCTTCCTTTTATTTACCAAAGTGGAAAATATGGATTGATGAAACCGGTTCAGGGACTCGATGGTATGGGTTTATAAAATTTTTTTGAGTAAAAAAACCCACAAATGTCAACATCGGAATGTCAACAGAACTAATAATCCCCGTTTTGAAATTTGAAATTAGAATTGAAAATTTGAGTCGAAAGAGAATAAAATACATATATGCTGCGCATTTCCCTTTGATGTAACAAATAAAAAAATGCACAAGTGGAAGATGATTTTTTCTTTTGGTTGATTCACCAATTAAATAAAAAATACATGAAATTATTCGAAAGTAAAAAAAAAGTAAACAATCGTATATGAACAGGAATTATTATTCTCTTGACAATTTCCGGTCAAAGATAAAAAAGAAAAAGATGCTGTAGGTTAAAATCTGATCCAACAAATAAAAAAAAAAACAAAGTACCAAATTATATTTTCGAAGTAAAAAATTAGGAATCTTAACAAACGAATTTCCATGGAGGGAAATCTAAACAAACGAATTACCCTGTAAAAAATTTGAGGGAATAACACATACAGTCTGGGATGTATCATTCTTACGCATTATGATTATAAAAAATCATTCGAAAAGGAAGATTTCGTTGACATTGCTCTCTACATACAGGAATTATTTTTTATCCCTCTAAACCATTCTCAAAGTAATACGTTATTCATAGATGTAATGAATTATTTGAAGTAATGTACTGCTCGATGTAATGGGTTACTCAAAGTAATTAATTGCTCAATGTAATGCATTACTAAAAGTAATGCATTGCTGAATGTAATGCATTACTCAAAGTAATGCATTGCTCAATGTAATGCATTATTCTTTGGTTTTGTACCATTCATTACTATAGTAATGAAAAGTTGTTTCTAATTTGAATTACCCATTACTGTTGTAATGAATAATGTTACGTTTTTTTCATTATTCATTATTAATTTAATGCATAACCGTTAGGTTTCACATTTTTCATTAGAAAAATAATGCTTAATGTTTCTATGATAGAATTTTCATTATTTCTAAAATAAATAATGCATTATTTTTACATTATAATTTCGGTAACCCTGTACTGAGGTCATCATTAAAGAAGTTTACTTAAAGTCCTGATCTAAGATGCACATTTCTTTTAGAATAAGAAACGAAAAGAGTGTTTCATGGATCCTGTGTAATAGATGCATCGTACCCTATATAAAATAATTTTAGACTCTATACAAACGAAATTCTCCCCAATGCTGATACATTTTTTCCTATACTGATTGGCACAGGTGTACCTTTCTATTTCTAAATTTATATCTTTTTTTACGGATTTGAGGGAATGTTGAGTTTATTCAAGGACACGAGTCTCTCAGACTAAAGCCATGAGTTATACCATCGATTATTGTTAATTATCTGATGGAGAATTAATTTGAAAAAAATGTTATGCACGGATTTTAATATCTTCCAGAATATTTTTCAAAATTATCTTCATCGCATAATACGCAATATAGAAGTAGACATTCTCTCATTTCTCTTTTTGTACGGAACAGATCCGCGCGATTGTACAAAATTTTCCAAATTTTCTTTTCAATTGGCCTTTGGTAAATACTATGCATGTGTACATGAATATTATTCCTTTCTCTTGAATTGAAAAACAAATTTAATATGAAATGTACATACTGTAAATTTGTTGGTAATATCAGCATAATACCTATTATTATGCGATGTAAATACATATATATATAAATATGAAAATATTTTCTTTAATGTAATAGTTGAATTCTAATGATTGTCCACGAATATTGAAGCATCCTGTTTTTCACGGAGTTACATGCAAACTTGCTTACTAACAATGCCGATGACAGAGTACGACGTCAAGGAAGAGGAAGAAGGTCGACGATTCAACTTAGCGACCAGAATCATGTCAAACGGCGTAGAAGTCATTGTCGCAGGCCCAACTCCTGCTCTTAGATGGGAAAATTCAAATCCTCAGCCGACCTTGACTCTGTCGGACACGGTGGTCATGCTTATGCCGCAAGAAGAACCTAATGAATTCGTCACGAAAACGTGCACAACCACGTTTACTTATCTCAACACAATCACCAAAAATGGTGCAACTATAGTCTCCACCGACCAGCAGGTAAATATTCAAGAAAATACAGATAGAGAATGCTTTCTAGCGGAAGTTGGAGTCGAGAAGTGAACGTTGAATTAAATGATCAATCTTGAAAGCCTAGAAATGAGGAACTTGAATTATTACGAATAACCATTTGAAGACCCATAAAAACTTCTCAATTAACGAGGGAATCATGACTTGAACCAAAAAAATTATTACTACATAGTTCTTGAGTTAGTGATCTTCATAGTTGTGGTTCATAGTTGGCGGAATTGCTTAAGCCGTCGTGGATAGTTGACTATAACTTTCATCGGTGATCTCGTAAAATTCTGTACATTCTGATTCACACTTGCTTCACTCTTAAGCCAAGCACTTATAAGTGTGAAGCAAGAAAATTGAAGCATCAAATTGCTGAATATCAAAATTTCTATGATTATTTTGTCAAGGTTGTGGCGAACACAGCTACCGAAGAACGACACAGAAAACCAGGCAGCGAGTCAGCAAGTGTGACACTTCAGGCGTCACCAACTTTGCGGACCGAAGTATTCAAGACCACTTATACATATTTGACCCTCAACACCGATCATCCTGATATCAACGATGCTCTTGGAAGCAGCATGAAAGTTATAACAAATACAGTAACCGCACCTCAACACTATTTGGACATGCTGGAACCGTCGGAAGTAGCGCAACCAGAAACAAATACCTACATGAGTACCAGAAAATTGGAAAAAACGTTTTTGGAAGACGGAAGAACGAGGATCGAGACTATCAGTGACACTGTCAAACAGGTGAGTCCAATCGCTGATTATGGAATATTATTTTCGAACAAGATGTTTATAGGTCTTGATCCTTAATCGTCATACCTCGAAAAAATGACGTAAAAGTCATAGTGGGTGAAATTCACCCCAATCATTTTGCAATGTTATAAGTTCTTGAAAAATGCAAAAAAAAATTAGAATACTACAATGTACTTTCGGTTTTTCATCAATTACCTGACAATGACCGCGAAGATTATAAGTCATCCTTACAATCAATTAGTACATGGTATATAGTTAAAGGTCAAACTACCTATAGATGGCGAAACATTTTCTGGAAGGTTTCCCACGTCAAAAAATGGCTGGGGAATATTTCACCCCAGTGTGACTATTAAGGGTTAAACCCGTGCCAACGATTTCCATTCAATTTGTAAATCAATTTCCATAAATTTGTAAATCAATTTCCATAAATTTGTAATATCTACCAAAAATGGTCTAATTTTTCATTTTCCTAATAGCTGATAATCACAGCATCGGCACTACCGCCACCAAGACCCACAAGCGTCGCGACGACACTAACAGCATTAGATAGTACGGACGAGTCAATGACCGACATCACAAAAACGTACTTCATTACCTACACTTACTTGAACACCTACTTGGAAAAGGGTAGCACGGTAATTCACACGAACATCGCTACGTCGACGGATGTCGTGCTGGAGAAAGTTCCAGTGAAGAAGACCACAGTTCAATCAGTGGCTGCGACACCAACACCCGAACCCATTCAGATATTTGCCACGAAGACGTATCTAACGACCTTTACGTACTTCACCACTTTACTCCAGGTAATTTGCTCGACTAATAAACAAGCTGCGATCAAACGACGCGTTCAATTTTGCCAAGTACGTAATACGTCTTTTTATTACTTGGCATGGAGATGCTGTCACGTCTTTTGATTGCGACATTGAACATCATTCATTTTCATCCAGTCACTTGATACTGTTGTAAGCGAATAAACGACTTTTCTCCTGGCAATGGCTCAAAAACTTTGCTGAAGAGTATTGAAATTGAATATCGATTAGAAGGATGTAAGTTGCTATCCCCTGCATTGAAAGTAATTAAATGTATCTTCCAGGCTGGAACGGATGGTGAAACTTTAACTACGATATCGTCGAGGTCGCACATCGTGGAGAATGTTGTGACAGAGTCTATAGCGCCAAGTCTCCTCGACGCTGGTTATATGAACGCTCTGTTGACTACAGCACATCATTCGGATTCCGTTAAAAACGTCGTCACTGGCTCTACGATAATCTTCTTCGATGAAGAGGATCAGATAGATCCAACTACGACGAGCCAGTCAGTTTCTCCATCCACGACTTTACCCGAGCTCGAGGCTAGTGACAAAGTTACCGAAAGTACTCCGGAATCGCCTCAAACCAATCCGGCAGCGGAAGTTGCTGGTGCCGAAACACAATTGGCTGGAGATCAACCGGTAGTTACAAGCGATTCTGTGAGTATTTTACGAAAAAAAAAATATTGGGAGGTGTATGATTTTCGAAATGATGTCATAATCAGGGTTGCGAAATTTTTAATGTAAAAGTAATGCATTATTCATTACTTTCACAATGTGTAATGAAAAAAAAATCCATTACCCATTACAATGTAGTGTATAATGGAAAACATTTTCATTACCCATTAAAATGTAGTGTGTAATGGAAAAAAATTGCATTACCCATTACAATGGAGTGTGTAAAGGAGAAAATTTACATTACCCATTACAATGTGATGTGTAATGAAAAAAAAATCCATTACCCGTTAAAATGTAGTGGGTATTGGAGAACATTTTCATTACCCATTGCAATGTAGTGTGTAATGGAAAATTTTTTCATTACTCATTATAATGTAGTGTGTAATGGAAGAAAATTTCATGACTCATTACAATGTAGTGTGCAATAGAAAAATTTCCATTACCCATTGCAATGTAATTTGTAAAAGACAAAACTCTCATTGCTATTTTGGGAATGGAAAAATATACATGAATAAATTATTGCAATTTTGCATGACATTTTAGTGTCTTAGTTACCTTATATTCTAAAAAGCATCTATATGCATATAAAAAGTTGAACGTTGAACTGCACTTCTATATAAACTTTTTTTATATGGTATACTTATATTATACAATACGTCATTGCCATCGTCTGACCCGGTGAAACGGCTTTGCAGCTACGTAACGATGGTTCACAGAAAATCACTCTGAGCAAAGAATATTGGCCAAAGCAAACGCTGAAAAAAAGTATATTTAGAAGTGCAGTTCAACGTCCAATTTTTATGTAATGCGAAATTGCAATAATGTAATGCAAAATTGCAATAATTTATTCATCTATATTTTTCCATTCCCAAAATTGCAATCACGGTTTTGTCCATTACCCATTACATTGCAATGGGTAATGGAATTTTTTTCTATTACACACTATATTGTACTGGGTAATGAAAATTTTTTCCATTACACACTACATTGTAATGGGTAATGGATTTTGTTTCCATTACACACTACATTGTAATGAGTAATGGAAATTTTTTCCTTTACACATTACATTGTAATGGGTAATGGAAATTTTTTCCACTACCCACTACATTGTAATGGATAATAAAAATGACAATGCATTAAAAAAAGCAATGCATTACTTGCAACCCTGGTCATAATACCTTATGATTGAACGTTCTTTCTCAAAAATAAATTCTTGGACTTCATATCTTTCATTTTTAATAAACAAAAATCTGCAGGATAGTAATTCTACATCTTCATCGGAAGATATTGAAAATAAGAGACCATCTACGACACCAGGAAATACCAGTGACATGCAAGTGAGCAATCTGCTGAATCTTGGTTCATTGGGAATTAATAGTCTATCAGCGCTGGGACCTGTGATCACGGCTATGGCGGGAATGGCCGGTTTGTTGCAAGGAAAATCTACGGCCACACGAAGAAACGACACAGTGCCTCCAATCGAAGCCCAAGAAGTTACAACACAAAGATCTCCCATTTACATACCCGTAGCGGAATTTGCTGACGGAGACATCGAGACAGCGGAGAGTCAAAACATTGGTACTATATTCATAAGCTTGTCTTCCAGAAAAAAAATATATATATTACGAATTTTCTCGTCAGTAGAGCAAATCGTAATTTAACGTTGTGAACATTTCAGCAGCTCAATTGATCAATCCTGGTCTCAATTATATTCCGGAAACGCGTCACAAAGTAGCCGCCAGTCTCGCCGACGGTATACCGATTTCGCCGGGTGAAGTTATAACGGCCAACAGTGACGTTATAATCGGTAGACCTGGGAAATTGGGTCCTAGGCCACCTCATACAAAATTAGAAGAACACATTGGCATGAAACCACCACCCATGTCTGTACCCAACATACCAGTTCATCCTGTTCTTGCGATCGTACAGGACAGCGAATCCGACTTGCAGGCTCAGCCTTCCATCCAGAGTCATCGCAATACTCAGATTCAGATACTATCCGCGCATCAGGTTTACGAGAAACACCTCAAAGTTTTGGGACCGTCGGTCAATTCACCGAATTCGCAAGGTTCCGCCGTACAGTTGAAACCTCAACAAATTCAGTCCGGACCACCTCTGAGGCATGTAGGCAACAAGCAGAATCACGTGGAAAACGATCCACTTCTGATACCTCCGAGCCGACCAAACGTAGAACAGTATGCGAATCCAAATATCAATCCAAAGGACGCCGAGTGGAATAGGGAACGATTCAGAAGACCGTGGAGTGCACAGGATCCTTTGGCATCATCCGTACCGTCAAAATATGATGGGGTAAATTAGGTTTTCATTGTAAACCGATAGTTTCCAACGGAATACCTCAATAAAACGCCAACGTTTTACTTTCGTGAAGTTAATCATTGTCTTCTTCAGATTCAGGCAGACATTTCTCAAGAAACGAAACCTTGGCCAAATCGTGCACCCAATGAAAAACAAAAGCGTCCTCCTTGGGCACAGAAAGATCCTCTGCTGACGGGTACATCTATTGTACTGGAAAGTTCCGAGACTAAGCTCGGCCCATCGGAACCAATAATACACCAAGTGCCACATGTCATCGACAGGTCGACCGGTCAACCTCTGCTCGTTAACATTCAACCGAGTCAAGTTGCCAATGTCGTTATACCCCAGGGAGGTACGCAAGCTTTGATATTTGGAGACACGAGCGAGCCCCACATCAGCGGACAATATTTCGATGATCCTTCACCTTATCCGGAGCCCGAGGTCAGTCCTGGATTTGTCGGTGTTGAAAAGGTCAATAGTTGCATAATTATCATTATAATATTTAGAGTAAACACTCATTTGACGCAGAAGTGGCTCCTTTAAATAACTGACCCTCCTGATGAACAAGGTTGCGACATTTATAATGAAAAAGTAATGCATTAACCATTAAGTGTTAATGGTTAATGAAAATAATTTCCATTAACCACTAAATGTTAATGGCCAATGGGAATTAT
Source organism: Alloplasta piceator (assembly GCA_946863875.1). NCBI lineage: Eukaryota > Metazoa > Arthropoda > Insecta > Hymenoptera > Ichneumonidae > Alloplasta > Alloplasta piceator. The sequence goes on from OX333074.1 coordinate 53,342,624, forward strand.
TTAACATAGAATAGTATGCATTACTGGATGCACCTTCTAAAGACAACTTCTTTCCTTCATTTATTTATTTACTCTCTTCCTCTTTTCATGTTCGCTCGCTACTTTAATTCACATTTACTCTGCTTCTCTCGACACCACAACTATTTATTGCTATAATACATAGCAGATTGTAGTTAACAACATGTAAACGCCACCAAAAAAAAATTGTAACCCTACTCGTGACAATGAGATTTAGCATACGTCAAATGAGTATTCACGGTAAAATAGATGAATACCTGAAGATCAATCGAATATTACTTTGAGAAGCGAATTACTCCAAATACTAAACATTACATCTTTGTTGTTCGTCTAGGTTGAAAATAATCCAGCTATTTTTATGGTGCCACCGGCCCCACCAATAAACTTCAAGCCATTGCCACAACAATCGTCCAACGGTGATCATCCTCAAACGATTCCTCTGTCTCATTCCCAAAGTCACTTTAACCTTGGCAAGCCCCAGGACAATTCCGCAATTGTGACCAGCACGAGACCCGACAAGAGACCATCCGAGGTGCTCTTGATTCAACATCCGGGTAGTCACGATCAGTCCAGTGGTCAGGGTCACGTTCACACGGAAATTCTCGTTCATCATCGACCTGAGAGCGTCAATGCTCGACCTCAGGTACTTTCACAGACGTCGATTAATTCGCACGGAAATTATCCTGAAAATCACGAGCCACCACGACGTGATTATACGAACAAAAATTCAAGACCTGTTGAACAGCCACCGCCCAGAAGAAGTGAGATAATATCGATGCCAACGGAGAGTCCACATCAGTACATATACATGGACAATAATAAGCCTGGTCATGATACTGGAAATGAATTGAAGCTTCATTGGAAATTCAACAGAAAGCCACAGAGAAATCCACCGGTTGGTCGTCCGGATCGCCGCCCCGAGAGACCCTCGATCAGACCTCATGTCCAAACATCGCACAGTTATCCGATTTTTGAGAGGCCGGGAGCTTATCCGAGTCGCAAACCTCAATATTCACCGACACCGTCGAGGCCAAATCCCTACGTTTCAACTCACAACTTGTCAAACCAAAAATGGCACTCTCAAACATCGCACGAATCACAAAAGACGCCTGTGACTCAATCAAGACCCGTTCAATCTTATCCCAAAGAACCATTTTCCAGACCACAACACGTGGAACACGATATTGTTGCTCCATCGTCGAATATGCCTACCGGTGCAATTGGTTATTACAATCCATCGAACGACCCGAAAATTCAGCCCATTGATACCCAATATTATCCTCAACTGCCAACCGTCAAGCCGGAAATCCATAGTTTTGGTGAAATTCTTCCATCCTCCGAAACCGAGCACGAGGTCTCTTGGCACATCGATACGCAAACGGAGAGAAGCTCCGAAGATTCGGTAAGCGATGCTTCCGAGAACGTAAAAGTCCACAACGATTCTCAGGATCATTCTCAAACAAGTCATGAGCAAGACGATGAAATAGGCGAAGAGCAAACATTTTCATCGTCAAAGGTACATACGCAGAATGAAGAAATGAAAGTCGACATCACATCCAGTACGAACCATAGTGTAGGATCTATCAACGCAGTTGTCGGCAAGCCACTGGATACCCAGCAGTCAATAAACTATGAGAATCAGAACAAAGATCCTCCGAATTTTGGACATCTTCCGATTCTTGACTACGGTCAGGAATCTTATAACGCTGGATCTTACCAAAATCCAGTCGTTCAGGGTAAACCCTATGGAGAATACGACGATCAGCCTAATTCTAACAAGCCTAATGGTCAACGTCAGCCGACCGATGGACGCCCGGATTACGAGGTGATTCAAGGAGTTCCTTTCTCCCAGCATGGCAATCAAAGACCGGATCAGAGTCAACGACCAACATCAAGGCCGTACGATCATGATGACACGATGGACTTGAAACCACCTGCGGCAACAGGACAATTCGGAGGTGCTTTCGAACGTCCTGGGAGACCATTTCCAAGACCTCAGGGTAACTCTAGTCCGGAAAGTAGACCATTCTCACGCCCACGACCTGAGCACGACAGCACAAACAAAAATCGCCCAGTGATCGATACACATCAATCCAACCGTCCTATTTCCGTTACGAATGAATCTCATGCACGACCTCCACAGAACAACCAAAAGAATACTTATACCTCGCATTATGATTGGGCCCAGGGTTCAAAGACATCCGGTAACTCGGAAAATCAGGGTCCCGTTCGTAATGATTATCAAGGTCACTCTGTAAACGTCGAGGTCAGCAATAATCGACACGAAAGACGAAATCAAACGAATGATGGCGCGAAGCAAGTGGACTCATATTTCCCGCAGAATACCGAAGGATCCACGCCAAATGACAAAGTCGATCGTTCAACTATCGTAACTCAAACATCCGGTACACGAGTTCACCCAGCTTATCCTCATATTCTCACAAAACCCAGACCGTCAGTGCCAGGGCCGATAACGATAACGTCGAATAACAAAAGACCTAGCAATGCTGGCAATGGCAGGCCGAAAATTCAATTCTCGTTGCCCGTCGAGGCCAGCGGTGAAGAGAAAGATAGCATAACACAGACTGAAAGACCACCGAGTATGCTGATAACGGCTAATGGTCAGAAGAACAAAAAGCAGAATCAAGAAACGCTGGTAACAGCTTCCCAAACGAACTTCGCGACCCCCGACCGGGAGAACGTGGATTCCAAAGGACACGAGGTCAAGGCGAATGGCAAAACAACGGAATCGAAGAATCAAGATTCGATTGGTCATGCCAACGAAAAACCACGAGTACCTTCTCAGAATATGATGCCACCGCCGTTGAGGAAGAATGACAACAATGCTGGAAATTCTGCAAAGGACAAAAACGAAGATGGACTGAAACCTCCACCACGTTCATCGGATGTCGTTGGCTTGTCTCCACCTCCCGTCGTTATAACGACCACGGGCAGACCCAAGGAGGATCGGTTCTCGTTCTCAAATTCGGACGAAACGGGCTTAAGGCTACCGCCGAAATATATACCCCTTAAGGAAACGGTTGGAACTCTCAAACCACTGCCACCGCCGAGTACGAGTATGGTTCCACCTAGTCCAAGACCCACGATGGCAAGACCATTGATCGTTGATCTGCTTTCACAGGTGAATAAAAAACAATAGCAATGAAGCTATAAGTCTCGACCTAGAAATTATATAAATAATGCATTCATAAGAGTGAAAAATTATGTTCCTGGTGGCGAATTGAAAATTTCTGATCGAAAAGAAAAAACTGAAGCGAATTGAATCAAAAAGATCAATTTTTCAAAAATTTTGAAAATACACTACCGGCGAAAAATGTCCGGACAAAACTTCAATAAAGGTCTGGAACGTTTTTTTATGCCATTTCGCCGGAAGTCAACGTAGACTAATTTAACAAACGGCATTTCAAACGGGAAGAATTCGGCTTCATTTGCTGATTTTTTAATTATTTTTACAAATTGTTTTTAGATTTGGATTCTATTTTGAAAACAGCTGTTTTTTGCCTTTTTTCCCTTTCTTCAAGTGCACCCATCTTCTAGAGGAAATTTATTAAATACATTTTTACGTTTGGATTCGTAAAGGGGGAAGTTTGAGTTTCAATTTCCTTTTTTTTTTTAACGTTGGGCGATTTTTTTTCCAAAGTTATTCTGTTTTTTTGTGAAAAAGAGGAAATTTAAAAAATCCCATATAACGTATAAAGAGGATGCATGAAAAACTTCAAGACAGCAAAAAGTTTTGTCTGTTTTTGTTTAGTTCAGAGGAATTTTTTCAGATTTTTTTTCCAAAATTTTGTTTTTTCATGTTGGTAATTACATGAGAAAAAAAAATGTTGAAAACAAAATCTGAAAAAATTCTTCTCAACTCAACGAAAACAGACGCAACTTTTTGCAAGCTTGAAGTTTTTCACGAATCCTCTTTGTTTTCGTATTATACGGGAATTTCAAATTTCCTCTTTTTTCACAAAAACCAGAATAACTTTGGGAAAAGCTTTAATGCTTGAGCTTGAGCTTCAATTTCCTTTTTAAAAAAAGGAAATGGAAGCTCAAACTTTATGAATCCTCTTTATGAATCCAATTTAAAAAATGTATTTAAAAAAATTTCTCTAGAAAATGGGTGCACCTAAAGAGAGGGGAAAAAAGGTGAAAAACAGTTGTTTTCAAAATAGAGTCCAAATCTAAAAACAAATTGTAAAAATAATTTAAAAAATCAGGAAATGAAGCCGAATTCTTCCCCTTCAAAATGCCGCTTGTTAAATCAGTCTACGTTGACTTCCCGCGAAATGGCATCGTTCCAGACCGTTTTTGAAGTTTTGTCCGGAAACTTTTCACCGGTAGTGTATATTTAATCGAATATTTAATTATTAATTAATATTATTTAATCCAAACAAGATGATTTAATTATTTTATTTAAATCTACTAAATTGTATTCAAGTTTTACCAAAAATTTCTTCCTCTTTCTATGAGGAAGCTAAATCTCAAAAAGATAAATGTAGCTCAGCTGATAAATTTAGACTCTGGTAAAAAAATTATTTAAAAAATTGTGTTCTTTTCACAACAATTTTTCTTTTTTCTATAGGATATGGTACCCCCACCACTGGTCGTTGAAACTACCAGGACACCTGTTGTGATCGCTACAGTCAGACCGGCAATTGCAGTTTCTGGGTCCATTCAAATAGCAACGGCGGTCGCTGCCTCTCACATTCCGGTTATGCAAGATGCCGAGTCGAGGATACCCATAGTTCATGGTACAGTTGATCTGCCAATTGTCATGGATGCATCGGACATAATGAAGCCGCTGGAGGCGGACAAATCCGAGCACGTCAGCATTTACACCGTCCGTCCGTTCGAAACGAGGCCAATCTCAAAGTATTGACCATTTTTTTCCTGAATACTTATCCAAATGAATTCAGAAAAATATCAGAATAATGACTCTTCTCGATAATTCTTTCAAATCCTCAGAGTATCTGTTCAACCGACCACGATAATAACGTCCAATCTGATAATGCCGACAAAATTAAGATCTTCGCAAATCGGCCATGTCCAGACTGTCGGATCGTCGATAAATCGAGGCGCGGTTCCTACGAGATTGCACGCTTACGATAATTGGCGAAAATCAACGGAGAGACTCGAACATCCGGTATTTTTGGAATCAAGCCGACAAAACGTCGATCCATCGATGGACATCGAAGCGACTGAATCGTTATCTCGAGAAACGAGCAAAGGCGAAGGATCAATCTTCCACAGGACTCAGATGCAAAAATATCCAAACGACGGCAATGACGACCTGGTAATGCCAACGGTCGTCACCAGAGTGCACAGTTCCGTCACAAGGATGACAAATACTTTTATATCGAGGAGGGAAAAATTGCCAAAGACGAAGGATTTTTCGGGCTCCCCAATTCATAAAGTCGCGAAGAATGGAACAACAGCGACGGTAGAGATGAAGCCAAAAGCGGTAATTTCCAATTTCTCCATGCTATGTTATAAAAATGAAAACTTGACTTATTCCTCAAATGCTTTACTTTGAGTCTCGATACCCTTAAAATCTTAATCATAGTTCAGAAGAAAAATTGGAATTTTTGAGAATTCTTCATGAGACAATCCCGGAAGTTTGGATATAAAATTGTTGGCTAATGTCTATAAATATTATAGATACAATCGAAGTTGCTGGAAACTTTGAGAAGGCAGAAATAATTGACCCTGTGCATTTTTTTTTTCTACAGGTAACTCATTATAAAACCCTCACTGTAACGAGAACTGAAACTTCGGTGCTTGGATCACCACCGACAACTAGGACTCTCCTGTTAACTCACACTCTGACCTCGACCATTGTCGAAACTGTGACGGAAACTTTGCTTCGTCCAACGAGCGTAGTCGCCACGGTGACATCAACGGTTCTTCAACCCGTGACACAATTACCAAACTCTTACGAAAACCCGATGGACAACGATTCGATATTCGTCGTTATGAGCGATCAGAGTCCGCCATCGCCGGGCGCAGAAGAGGCAAGGACAAAAATTATATCTTCCGTTCTGTTCCCTCACAATTTCCGACTTATCTTTAGTGGAAAAATTGATTCATCGAGCTTTTCGAAATTCAACATTTTCGAATATCACACTGTTTCGCAAAATTCTTCTGAATCAGATCATTTTCAAAGATCAACAGAAAGGAAGAATACGATAAATGTTATCGTTTGTCTTTGAAACGTTGATATTGAATCTGTGGCTTGCAAGCATAACGAGTTAAGGGGGTCGTCTAGTGTGAAACCTGTTTTTTCAAAGTTTTTTTTCGGCAATTTTTTTTGACAAACCAAAAATTCCCGAAAAAAAACATTTAAAAAACAGGTGTCACACTAGACGACCCCCTTAAGTCCAAAAACAAGAATTCCGAGAAATCGCTATTTCTATTTTGAAAGATTCGATTTTAAATAACACGTCAATACAGGAGAAATACTTCAGGATTCCAAAGTATCTGACCATAAAATTACAAATTCTAATAATTCTAATTGTTTATAATTATTGAATATTCATGTTTAGTCCAAATATCCCGGTATAACAAGTTAACTCCACACATGGAGTTAACTTTTTTTACAGTACATTTTTCGTACAGTTTTATTAATTTGTTATTGATTAAAACTGCAAATGGATCATAAAATAGTAATCAGCGAATTTGCTGTTTTCAACATAAGTATTGATTTCGAATTAACTTAATGGGATCGAAAAACGTATTAAAACGATCCTAAATAAAAAATATCGCACAAGGACATCGATAAAAAATTGTTTAAGAATGAAATGTTAAAATTAGTTGATGAAAAAATTTAGGAACGTGAAAAATAAAGAAGAAACGAAAAGTTGAAATCATAATTTTAACTTTGCATTTTTTTAATTCTTTAAATAGTTGATGAAAAATTTTAGGAACGTGAAAAATAAAAAAAAAACCGAAAAGTTGAAATTATAATTTCAACTTGTCGTTTTTTAAAATTTTTCACGTTCCTAAACTTTTTCATCTAGTAACTTTAGCTTTTTTCTCTGTAAAAATTGTTTCTTGCTGTCCTTGTTTGACATTATTCATTTAGGGTCATTTTAATACGTGTCTGAGTTAAAAGTAGACCTAACAATTGACTGATTTCCGTTGTTAACTCATATTTCGAAAAAATAGACTCAACTCGTTCTGCCGGAAAGCCTCAGAAATATTCACTCCCTTTATTCGATCTTTGATGAAAAATGTATTTCAAGTATGGAAGCGATACTTCTTAAATATTCATTTTAAACCGTGTAAATGTTGCTTACCAAAATATTCCTTTAGGTCGAAGCGGAATACGGTGAGGAAGAAGTTTCCAGGGACGAGCAAGATCCGATTGGAAATGAGATACATCGAGTCTTGGCGGGAGGAATTCTCGGAGCTCCAGTTTCACCGATGAGACCAATGTTCAATCAGTGTCAGCCAGAATGCAAAGCATCGAAAGCCGAGATCTGTTCTGAAGGTGGCACGGAACCGAGATGCGTCTGTCGTCCAGGTTTCGCCAGGATGTTCCCCGATCGTCCTTGTAAACGTGAGCGAATATTTTACGTTGGCACAAATAGTAAACTCCGTTTCTTGGGCAAAATATGGTCTGGCCTGATTATTGACAATTAATTCTGTCGACAGCTACTTACACTTACACTGTTCGAGTTGGCCTCGAGCGAATGGGACGTGAGCCAGTGTTTTACGAAGCCGCCCTAAACGACACGAGCTCACCTGCATTCAGGAGACTCGCTTTACCTACGAGAGAGGCTCTCCATCGTACAATGATGCAGAGTGACCTTCGTGACGTTTATCGAAGTCTCGATATCGCTGGTTTTATGCCAAATCCAACTAAAGTGGAGTTTCATGTCCAATTGACCGACAATACCAATGAAACGAGGCTCAAGGAGGTTCTTCGAAAGTATCTCATTGGCAGCAATTACAGTCTTGGTGGTACCGAAGTCTTTGCAGCGAGAGATCTCGAAATGGTAAATCAAAAAAAGCGTTCACAAAAAAGTATCGATACGGTAATACCATTAATGGATTAGCAATATGATTAGCCATTGTGTTTGAACCAAGGTAGCAAGTAATGCATTACTTTTTGTAATGCATTGCCATTTTCATTACACATTACAATGGAGTGTGTAGTGGAAACAAATTTCCATTACCCATTACAACGTAGTGTGTAATGGAAAAAATTTCTATTGCTCATTACAATGTAGTGTGTACTGAAAAAAAATTTCATTACCCATGACAATGTAGTGTATAATGGAAAAAATTTCCATTACCCATTACAATGTAGTGTGTAATGGAAACAAATTTCATTACCCATTACAATGTAGTGTGTAATGGAAAAAAAATTCATTACCCATTACAATGTAGTGTGTAATGGGAAAAATTCCATTACCCATTGCAATGTAGTGTGTAATGGAAAAAAAATGCATTACCCATTACAATGTGTGTAATCGACAAAATTTTGCTTGTTCATTACAACTTAATGTGTAATGGAAATTTTGGACATTTTTTATTATATCGCAGTTGTTTTTTGGCCTAGGTCAAAATGAGCCAAAACTAGTAATTAAGTGGTCGTGTGATCATTTAGAACGGCAAGAAAAATTTCATGCTTCGTGCCACACACTTTTATTCTTATTCTTTCCTATTCTTTTAATTCTTTATAATCAACTTCTTGTATGCATATAGATGCTTTTTATAATTAAAGGTACCTAAGTCATTAAAATGTAATGCAAAATTGCACTAATTTATTCATCTATATTTTTCCATTCCCAAAATTTCAATCAAAGTTTTGTCTATTACCCATTACATTGCAATGGGTAATGGAAATTTTTTCTGTTACATACTACATTGTAATGGGTTATGAAATTTTCTTCCATTATACACAACATTATAATGAGTAATGAAAATCTTTTCCATTACACAATACATTGTAATGGGTAATGAAAATGTTTTCCATTACACATTACATTGTAATGGGTAATGACATTTTTTCCATTACACACTAATGAATAATGGATTCCTTTTACATCACAAATTTCGCAACCCTGATTTGAACGACCAAAATATTAAAAAAATTTCTAATCGACTTTTAGATTGAGGCTCGAGACTTTGACGAGTGTTTGACGCACGATGGTGGTCCTCATCACGATTGTTCACCCCACGCCGGTTGTTTCAATGTACGTGGATCTTATCAGTGCTCGTGCAAAGAAGGCTGGGCCGATTTATCAGAAAATCCTGCCTATCCTGGACGGGTTTGCTCTCAGGCACCGTTGGGTTGCGCTGGCTGCAGCAACAAGGGACATTGCATCACGAACGTTCACGGTCACGAAATTTGCGAATGTTTCCCGTGGCACAGTGGACAGCGGTGCCAGGTCAATCTAAAAGGTAACTTCCATCTCTACCGGCAATAACTAAATTTGTAGTTTTTTGGGGTTTTATTTTTAAATATCATCTATATACCTCATTTATAATGATGGCTGTAATTAATCTGGCCCTTAGATTAATAACTGGACGTTTTGATAGAAAAAGTTATGATTATTTTATCCAAAAGTTAAAACTTGAAACATAGTTGTGTGGGTTGCAGTGATCGGCAGTATCGATTTTTTCGTCAACGATATTGATTATATTAATCATTTTTTCGAAAAATTTATAATTAGTCAAAAGATAGTACTAATTTTTTAATAAAAATTCAAAATTAGTGGAAAAATATTAGTAATTTTTCTAAAAAATTAAGGATTAGTAAGAAAATATTTTCAATTTTTCGAAAATAATAAGTAATTAGTGACAAAATGTTTCTAATTTTTACAAAAAAATTAGTATTTAGCGACAAAATATTTCCAATTTTTCTAAAAAAATTAGTAATTAGCGAAAAAATATTACCAAGTTTTTTTCTAAATATAATAATTGGTAAGGAAAATATTACTAATTAATTTTAAAAAACTGTAATTTGTAGAAAAGTATTGTGTATATTTACGTACTTGTGTGTACGGATTGACTCATGGTTATAAGCTCAAACAACTATTGAAAAAGTTGTTTTATTTTTTATAATAACTAGATCTTTTGAATATTTCGCACATTAGTATTTATTGTATAGAATGTCATACGATATCATATAACTTGTTATTAATACGAATATTTAATCAGTACTTAACAAAAAATGCATTAGTAATTTTTATTTATTTATTACTTTTTCCAAAATTAATACAACACTTCTCCACAAATTATTGATTTTTTTGGTTATTTAGCAATATCTTTCTCGCTAATTACTATTTCTTGGAGAAAATTAGTAATATTTTATCGTTACTCATTTTTTTGGAAAAATTAGAAATATTTTGTCATTAATTACTTACTTATTAGAAAAATTAGTAATATTTTGTCAGTAATTACTAATTTTTTAGAAAAATTAGTTATATTTTTTTCCTAGTGGCTAATTTTTTATTAAAAATTAGAAAGATTCTGTCACTAATTACTAATTTTTAGAAAAATTAATAATATTTTTTTGCTAATTTTTGCTAATGTTTGCTAATAATTATTTTTTTGCTAAATATTTTTCCGAAAAAATTGGATAATAAAAATAGATAGATTTTTTCTTTGCCGATCACTGGTTTGAATTTTATAATATTTTCTTCTAGTTTTGTATTTCAGTTTTGCTGATTTCTTTACCGGCAATAACTCAATTTGCTGTTTTTTTACGTGTTTTTAAATGGAATCTATTTCAAAAGAATATGATTACGATTTCGATTGAACTATTTTGTGAATTACTTCACGCTTCACGTTTCAAAAGCGAATGGAATTATCATTTTTCCAGTGTTGGAGGTTGAATTATCATTAGTTGATTGTGGATTGTATTATGGATTTTGTAATTAATGTTTTTCTACTTATTTCTTGTTTCAGTATTGCTGATTGCTCTCGTTACGACCGGGGCCATTTTGCTCGGACTTTTGGCAGTTTGCCTTGGTCTAGCTTGTTTCCGGAGTCCAGGTCGTCGCGGTAAATCAGGCGATCGACGAGCTATGATTCCTGGCACAGCGGGTGACACAAGTAGCGAAGGTAGCGTCACTGATTTAGCGATACCGCATCATGTGCCCCACGTTTTACCGCCACCTCCGAGATCGGTAGCGCCTGCTCCACCGGCGAAACGACCAGCCAGAAAAATCACTCCAAACGCCCGGCGCGGTCGATCGCCAAGAAAAGCTTCAGTTACGAGCCCAGGTAATTTCTTTCCTTCCATTTAGAGACTTTTCATTTGACAACAGGATACATTCCTGTTGTATGTAAGTTAAATATGAATAAGTTGAACATTTTTCAGTACCGGCCAACGAAGAACAGTGCGATCGTTCATTGACCGTTATGATTCCAAGAGCGAAATATCGCTCGATGCCTCACTCACCGCAAAATTACAAATCAGCGATGAGTACATTTGCCGCGGACGAGCACAAATTGATAAGCTATCTCGAGAGCGGCGCTCAACCGGGTAATCGAAAGATCAGTATGTCGAGCACGAAGGATTTCGTCAAGAATTACGAGGAATCGGGAGGTCAAATGACGAGAAACGCTATAACGACGAGCGGCGCTCTTGTTAGTGCAGGATTTCAGGTGATTTCTTTCAGACTTGATTCTCTCCTCAATTCTACATTAAGGCGTTAGAGACAGTTAGTTGGTTAGTTAGTTAGTTAGTGGGTTAGTTAATTAGTTAGCTAGTTAGTTAGTTAGTTGTTAGTGGGCTAGTTAATTAGTTAGCTAGTCAGTTAGTTAGTTAGTTAGTTGTTAGTGGGCTCGTTAATTAGTTAGCTAGTCAGTTAGTTAGTTACTTAGTTAGTTCCATCAAGGGAACATTCTTAAAAGCATGTGCTTTGTAAAAATGCAATAGAATCTCGATTTTTTGTCCCACCAAAGGCGAGCACCTCCATAATTATAATAGTTAGAAATCGTGACGCGGTTTTCGAATTTCAAATTAAAGGGTTATATGGAGTCAGAAGGTCGAAAAAAGCTATTTTCAAGAATTTTTTCTAGAAAGACATTTTAGTTTATTAACGCAAAAATTTATACACATATTTTTGTAACTTTTAACTTTATTTTGAAATTTTTCATTTAAAAAAATAATGATTCTCTTTTTAAATAATAATGAAAAAAATTATTAGAACCGATCTTCAACGTTTCTCTTGAATTTTCGAAAAAGTAAGAAAAAAAAATAGATAGTTTTGACTAATTTTGTTATATATTTTTTTGAAACTACATTTAAAAACAAAGCAAAATAAAAAAAATTATTTGATTCATTTTTGGACAAGCAACAGGCTTTTAAAAATTTGTATGTGGTTAATTTCTGATGAAATTATAGCTATTGTATATAAAATTATTTAATTAACTTTCCTTCTTCGGTAATTAAATAAAAAAGAAGCGACGTGTTGAAAAAAAAAAACATGTAAAGAATTCCGAATATGTACATCAGGAAAATAATATTTTTAAAAAATCAATTTTTTGAAAAAAAAAATGACTGCGTATAACCCCTTGAGTAATTCGAATAAATTTTGATTTTCAAAGGTGTCGGCAACGGTAACGAGAACGGGAGATGCCGAGTCGACGATGGCGCGTTCGTGCGCGGAAACGACCCAGGTCGAGCCATCGACCATGAAAACCACGAGGAGCTCCGATCTGCAGGGCGACGTTGGTTCAACCCTGGCATGTTCGTGCGGCGACACTTCGACCTCGACGAAGCTGCTTCGCCTCGATTTCGGTGACTCGTCGGGATCGACAATGGCCAAATCTTGCGGTGACACGACCATTCAAACGTCGACGAAAATTGCGCCAAGTCGAAGAAGCGATTCAAAGGACGCGAGGGATAGCGGAAGCGAGGGACACCTGACGATGGAGAGAGATCTCGGTAGCACTTTGCGACTAACGTCTCAACATCCGGCCTTGTACAAGCCCGACAGAGTACGATGTTTCATTATTTTCCACCAAATATATTATCTCTCTTCTCTCCACAAAAATGTATGTCCGCAAAAATTTATGCTATATTTTTTGCCATATATTTCACATGTAAGAATAATAAATTCGAATAACATATTATTTTTACATGGGTGAAATACATGCAAAATATATTCAGAAAAATCTATATATTTGGAATATCTTCTCATATATTTGGAATATAAAAAATATATAAATCCCCTTTTCGAATTAATTGATAAACAATGAAAATACACTATCGCTTAAAAGATTGGAAACGTTCGACCCGATTCTGCGCGACACAAAAAGTTTCACTGCTTTTTTAAAAATAAAGATATTTCAATTTAACGAGCGGCGTTTCGAAGGGGACATATTCAGCTTCGTTTCGCTTTTTCCAACAAATTTTTTCGATTTTTTAAAAATCCGGTACGCCCTTTGAAATATGGTTGTTTTTCGGCTATTTTGCGTTGAAATTTTGGCGCATGACACATGATTTTTTTTAAACTTTTTCGCGCGAAATTATTGCAGGGGAGAGTATAAGCTTCAATTTCGTTTTTTTTAAAGTTTCGTACGATTTTTTTTTGCAAAAATATTCAATTTTTTGTAAAAAAAACGACCATATTTATAAAATGTCGCGTAACTCTAAAACTACTGGGTTTTCGTGAAATCACTAAGAAGGTAAAAAGTTGCATACAATCATTCTGGATTCAAAGAAATATTTTCAGAATTTTTTTTCCAAAAATTTTTCCTGTTAACGAGGTATTTTTTTATCTTTAACAATCGACTCTCTTACCTCATCTGCACAGATTTTTCGATGGAAAAGCCGTGTGGATGAGGTTTTTTTATGAAAAAGCCGTGTAGATGAGGTAAGAGACCCGATTGTTTAAAATAAAAAAATATCTCGTTGATAGGAAAAATTGTCGGAACAAAAATTTTGAACAAAAATTCTGAAAAAATTTCATTAAATTCAAAACGATTGTATGCAACTTTTTACCCTCTTAGTGATTTCACGAAAACCCAGTGGTTTTACAATTACGCGACATTTTAGAAATTGCTCATTTTTTTTACAAAAAATTGAATATTTTTGGGAAAAAAATCATACGAAACATTTTAAAAAAGGAAATTAAAGCTTATACTCCCCCCCACAAGTTTTTCATGCGAAAAACAGTTTAACAAAAATTTCATGGGTCATGCGCCAATATTTCAACGCCAAAAAAAAAGCCAAAAAACGACCACGTTTTAAAAGGCGTACCTGGTTCAAAAAAAGTATTTAAAAAATTTTAAAAAGGGGGAATGAAGCTGAGTATGTCCCTTTCGAAACGCCGCTTGTTGAATTGAAATATCTTCATTTTTAGAAGAGAAGTGAAACTTTTTGTGAGGTGTGGAATCGGGGCGAGGGTTTCCAAACTTTTGAGCTGTAGTATATATATTTGAAAAAAAAAACAATTTTCAACTTCAAATAACAAATACTAAACTTGAAACCAAAAATTGCCATACATTTACATCCTCCATTGCTAATTTTTCGAATCAATCAATTTCTAATATTCGGATTTTTTCTTTCAATAGACCAGCGATCGCGATTCCAACTTCGACTCGCTGTAGATGAATCTCCTCGTGATGATCGAGCAGAAATCGCGTGGAATATTTGAAAACGCTGAGAGACGCTGGATGTTCGATTACCGCGTTACACGCGTTGAACTCGACGCCCTTCAAGACTAATGGAATTCGTTGTTGCCAAATAATATTTAACTTTTTTTTTTTAAATTCTTTACATTAATTCCCTAACAAACGTGACGAAGTGACGAGGAGATCGTCGATCCACGTACGTCGAGTCACGACATCGATCGTTGAGGCTATCTCTCTTTCTAGACGCTTTCTATCGCTGAGGAATCAAAAATCGGCACGAAGATTGATGAAAATTTTTCTTCGAACGATCAATTGTGAAATGTAGAAAGGAGAATGATATTGGAGAGAAAAAAAAGAGAGAGTGAAGCGCAGGCCATAAGACGTCGTGATCACGTAACGTACTTCGACTTGGTGCTGCCAGCGCACGTATTTTTTTTTTTAATACATCTTATAGACCATATTTTCTTTTTGTGTACATATAATCGTGGTTGGCTTGTACCATGAACCGGAAACAGAGATTTTCAACTCTCCTTTCCCCACTCTTAGCCCTATTTATTTATATCATTGTTAAACATTATAGTTGTAACGATTATTTTAACAAAATCAACGATCGTGCTTCATCGTGGAACATTTTTGTTTCCAACTTCCCAAACGAGTGAAGACACATTGAGGGATTTTTTTTATCGATCCAAAAAAGTGCCAAAATGGCAATTTTCTCAGATTTTTTTTCTCATACTTTTTTTCACAATCACCAATCTATCGAAGTTACAATCTAGGTGATGAAAATTTCAAAATTTAGGTACCACAAATTTGGCGAGAAATCTTAAAATTATTGTATATTGTCGAGGAAGATGCGAGAGATTTTTAGTAAGAAGCATTATTAATTTACGAGTAATTTTTATACAATTATTGTTATTGTTATTATTTTCGTGTGCATGCGTGTGATTGTGTGTGTTTAATTAAAAATGTAACGCACCAATCACGATGTTACCCGGCTTCGTTAAATTAGCGCATTTCGTCGCTGAACAATGCGAACCTTTGAGAGTGAGAGAAATAATTTTTGCGATTTTTGGAAATCAGTCTCGTGAGGAATAGCTGGCAGGACGAATATTAGAGACGAGGAATTTACAATACTCATTGATTTTTCAATCGATGGGTCGTTGAGAGATTTTACAGGAAACAAATACATTAACGTGAATTTATATATTTTTTTATATATTAACAAAGTATGTGTCCTTTAACCAAAAGACCTCGTGGGAAATGTTTAGCCCTATTATTTGCGGGAAATAACAAATACGAGGGAAATTTTTTGTTCGTACTTTTGAGTATTCACTAACTTGTTCAAATGCGTCAAAATTCTATCATTTCAAATCGATACGGACACGTTTGGACATTGCAACGAATGTTCGTAACAGTATATGTTATACACGTTATATATATATAATATACATTTTTTTAAAGATGTATGTAAATGTATGTAAATACATATACATAGATTCTATTGTACATACTATCTTCTCCAAACTTATTCTAGATAATACCATTGTATTTTTTTGTATTAATAGCGTTCGTTTATTTGAAATAAACTATTAATACGCTAAGCATGCAATTATTCTTGCAAAATTGTATATTGGAGAATGAGAAATCCTATCCTTTCTGATTTGAGAATAACTCCTAATCAGGGTTGCGAAATTTGTAATGTAAAAGTAATGCATTATTCATTACCCATTACAATGTAGCGTGTAATGGAAAAAATTTGCATTACCCATTAAAATGTACTGTGTAATGGAAAAAAATGTCATTACCCATTACAATGTAAGGTGTAATGGAAAAAATTTACATTACCTATTACAATGTAGTGTGTAATGGAAAACATTTACATTGCCCATGAGAATGTAGTGTGTAATGGAAACAATTTGCATTACCCATTAAAATGTAGTGTGTAATGGAAAAAATTTGCATTACCCATTACAATGTAATGTGTAATGGAAAAAATCTACATTACCTATTACAATGTAGTGTGTAATGAAAAAAAAAATCCATTACCCATTACAATGTAGTGTGTAATAGAAAACATTTTCATTACCCATTACAATGTAGTGTGTAATGAAAAAAATGTCCATTACTTATTATAATGTTGTGTGTAATGGAAGAAAATTTTATGACCCATTACAATGTAGTGTGTAATAGAAAAAAATTCCGTTACCCATTGCAATGTAATGTGTAATGGAAAAAACTTTGATTGCAATTTTGGGAATCGAAAAATATAGATGAACAAATAATTGCAATTTTGCATTACATTTTAATGACTTCGGTACCTTAAATTCTAAAAAGCATCTATATGCACACAAAAGTTGATTATAAAGAATTAAAAGAATAGGAAAGAATAAGAATTAAAGTGTGGGGCACTAAGCATGAAATTTTTCTTGACGTTCTAAATGATCACGCGACCACTTAATTATTAGTTTTGGCTCATTTTAACCCAGGCCAAAAAACAATTACGATATAATAAAAAACGTCGAGAATTTCCATTACACATTAAGTTGTAATGAACAAGCAAAATTTTGTCGATTATACACTACTACATTGTAATGGGTAATGAATTTTTTTCCCATACACACTACATTGTAATGGGTAATGGATTTTTTTTTCATTACACACTACATTGTAATGGATAATGGAATTTTTTTCCATTACACACTACATTGTAATGGGTAATGGAAATTTTTTCCACTACACACTACATTGTAATGGGTTATGAAAATAGCAATGCATTACAAAAAGTAATGCATTACTTGCAACCGTGCTGCTCATTTTGTTGGGTGAAGCCTGAAACAGTTGTTATATTTATCAGATTGTCATATTTTACTCAATTTTTCTATATCATACATTTAAATTTCCTACATTATCGAATATAAGATTTGAATATAGCGCGCTTGCCGAGAGAGCCTCTGTGGGCGAATGTGGTACTACGCGTTCCGATCGGTGCTGCGCTCTTCGCGGCGGATTCGCGAAACATCTACCGCGAAGTTTCAAGGTAATGTACCGCCTGAGTCCCCTTAATTTTGCGTTTCCAACTAGAATATGTACGCGACCGTCTTTGAGGCGCCAAAAACAATTAACCCTGATTTTACAAAATCATTTTGAGAGTAATAACGATGACGGTAGATTTTTAAAATCAATTTCAGATCATTGCACATAGACATTTTTTGCTACATAAAGTTGAGCATGCGCAGTCTCGATGTCTATAGTACGTGCAAATACCGAGAATGCGCTAATTGAAGAGTAGTCGGCGTTTCAGGATCGTACTCGTACGACGAAACCATGTGCAAATCCCCATAAAATTGCTAAGGATAGTAATTAATAAACAACGCCCAAAAAGCCTGCGACGCAACGACACGTGAAAATCTTGTATAATCGACTGTTTGCACTCGATCGTTAATATATATTATCAGCGCTGAGATTTTGGAGCTCGCGTGTATCCCGGCAGTGCCAAAGTTGTCAGCTATTAATAAATCTACAGGATATTTAACATTGACTCTGGCATTCGTTGACGAAAGTACGAAAAATAAATAAATAAACACCGAGATAATGATATTGGCGTGCCAATGAGCATCGGAATTATTCAAAGGTGCACGCGAATATTGCAAAGAATAATACTCGTCTATGATGAGCGTGAACGAGGACAAGGTATTGGAAGGGGAACAGTGGAAGATCGAGGCAAAGGCGATTGTTGACGACGTCAAGTGTCACGTGCGAGAAATCGCGATATCGACGAAACTCAGCAGCGCCAATAATTGCATTTATCTCAACATAACGAGCCTCGAGGGATTTAAATTTTGCGTCCAAGTTTCGGGCGAGGGTTTCACCGTGACCGGTAACGATCACGATCTCGTTCAGACTCGCGATAACGAGAGATACGAGACACCTTACAGTCTCCTCGACGCCGTGAGCCCGCAATACAGAAATTCATTCGGCAACGAGCTCACGAAGAAACTGATCGAATTGGCGAAGAAAAATCATTCCGAATTAGATAAATAAAGTATATTTATATACTTGACATGAAATATCGCGAAATATAGAAAATTGTAACGTGTTATCGCGACGAAAAATACAAAGAAAAATATTCTTTCAACCCACTTTATAATGATTCCTCAATAAAATAATTGAAATAATTACTTCCACCTCGATCTAAAAAAACAGCTGACCCGGTAAACTCGAGCCGAATGAGAAACTCGGGGGTAAAGGATCCTCGGGCACGGCCCTGAAGCTTGCATCCGAAGACGCCCGAAGTAATTCGAATATTCCCGAGCGAATTCGGGGCCCCCCACTCCCGCGTACTTATTATGATTATGGGTACCACACAAAAACACTTTCAAATAACCCATTTTACAATATTGCCATCCATACATTTTTACCGAGTGAAATTTATTCAACGGAACGAACATTAATTGATCAATTTTCAGTCGAATTTCATCGATCAATTGGTCCATTTCCTTTTGTTTGTCCAAAAATTGGTTTTATTGTTTTATTGGTTCAATTCAACCATTTACTCCCAGTTTTCTGCCAATAATTTTAAATTGGGCATCTCCCTTTTTTAATTAAAAAAAAAAAAACATTATGACGAGAATATTGGTAAGAACTTAAAATTATGAAATTTTCAACTAATTTTTTTAAAGCCTCTATACTTTAAATTTGTTAGCTATCGAGTTTAACCTTTTTGCAAAAATGCATTGAGTGATAAGAAATGAATTTGATAATAAGCCTTCAACTTAATTTGAGAAAAACATCGAATTTTCTAGAAAAACTTCCTGTTTCCGAAATGTTATTGCTGCAGATCTAAAAACTTTACAAAATACAATGAAATTTGAAATTATGGAGTTAAGACAAACAATTCATTATGTGTCGATTAGAATTCGCACGTAGAGTTCCTATAATTTCTTTGTTCATAGATAATATTTGTGAATCGCAAAGAAATGATGGACTTAAAGTTCTGAACGTTCGATCGGATGAACGAAAAAGTGAAAAATTGATTATTTTACAGAAGAATTCTGAGACTTTGTCAACACTTTGGAAATAATTGTTGAAATATCTTTGAATTTTTTAAATTATTATTTATCAAGTATTCAAAATAACCCATTTTGCAATATTGCCATCCATATATACTTGTTAATTGCCATGTCCTACAATAACGAAATGCATATTACGTCCATTAACTTACTAATACGTAGAAATTGATCTTGAAGTGGTGAACTTATCCTGAACTTTAATGATAACAAATACGGTCGTTAACAGTTTAATGGATTATTTTTTTAACATAAAATCACTTTGATGCTCAATCGAAAACAGCTGGGCGCGCCAAAACTGCCAAAAGCTCGAAACGCGCAAAAAACTCCTTTGAAATGGGAATTTAAACGATCCTCGGGGTTCCCACGTTCGAGCGCACGGCCCTGAACGCGAAGACGCCCGAAGTAATCCGAACATTGCCGAGTGGGTTTCCGAGCGCGCCCCTCTCTTCCTCCCACTTTCCGCGGCTGTTCATGTAGAAGTAATACACATACATACCTCCAACACATATGGAAGATATTTAGTAATCATACACATACTCTACCGATACAAACATTCGCGACTCTCGATCGGACCTCACCTATGTAAGAGCTCTCACGGAGAGAGGGAGACAGAAAGATTTCACGTACAAAATTTCCCATTCTCGTACAACAAAATATCTTTCGACAGTCTCACATATACGATCTCCGCTCTCTGACGCTATTCTCACGGTGTGTCAGCAATCAAGTGTCGAACACCACTTTCTCGCGTTCGCATTGTTCGCAATCGTGAGATCAGAGTGAGAGAGAAAGAGTGTGTGTGTGTTTGTGTGTGTCTGTGATTCGTTCTCGTTTCGCGAAGTGTCGCGCGAGCGAACC
Organism: Alloplasta piceator; assembly: GCA_946863875.1. Classification (NCBI taxonomy): domain Eukaryota; kingdom Metazoa; phylum Arthropoda; class Insecta; order Hymenoptera; family Ichneumonidae; genus Alloplasta; species Alloplasta piceator. The sequence goes on from OX333074.1 coordinate 53,363,173, forward strand.
CGGAAACACGAATAAAGAGGCGCTTCAGCGAGGAAGTTGCAAATCTTTTTATAATTCTCTCACGGAAAGAGAGATTCTTTTGAGGGTGGGGTGATTGCCGGTGTTGAGGGAGAGGTGAAAACTTGTATAGTTCGTGTCACAATTTTGATATGTCGAGAAACCCGGTTTTAGTTGTGGACAAACGTCGATGACACACCCGTGTACGTTTTGTTGTGTGTCGCTGCTCTCGGATGACAGCTATTTCCCCGTATTCGATGAACCTTTTAAACGGCGAAAAAGATCATCTTTCGCGGGGAATAATATTAAGTGAGGAGTCATCGAGAGTTATGCATCCGTGCGTGAGTGTGTATATGTTTAGTGATAAATTTAAGTCATCGTGAGAAGAAAAAAAAACGTGCGGAGCAGAGCGCTGCAACGACGGCGAATCCGAAGAGATACAAAAGCGTTTGAAAGAAAAATAATACAAGGTTCGTGGAAATTATGTACGAAAGTTTTTGTGTGTTTATAACGGCGAGAGTAATCGGACGAAAGCCTTTTCCTTTTGTTTGAAACCTGTCAATGAGAGGATTTTCGTGTCAGCTCGCGTGAAACAATCGTCAAAGGGTTGACATGTATATATGTATATATATGTATATGTATGCACGGCTGCATCCACTGTCGCCAACCCTTTAAAAATTCCTCCCCTCGCCGTCGTCGTCGTCGTCATCGATGTTTAGAATTATTCAGGTGAAAAAAAATTATCGCTGGCGCGCGGTTTTTTTTCTCTCTTCTTTCAAACGAAATAGATATTGCTCGTTTGGAAAAAATGTGAATGACAGTTCAAGCATAATGGTCCTTTTTTGTTCGTTGGATAAACTCTATGTTTTTCCGTGTTTTGGAGCACGCAATTATTTTTTATATTTTGGCAGAATTTCTTAACTTTTGTGTTTTTTTCTTTTAAAATATTTATTATTCTATGTTCAAATTTTTTTTTGTTTCAATAATGTAGTGGAATTTGACAATTTGGTGAAAAAATGAACCACTATTGCAAATATCTGGAAAAAAACACCAACACAATTTGTTGGGGCTTTTTTTATTTGTCATTTTTCTATTTTACTATTGGATTTTTTCAATTTTCAGTGTTTTCAGTCAAACATTGAAAATTGGAGAAAAAAAGAACTGATATTGCAAATATCTTGAAAAAAATACGACAGACCAACTCAATTTATTGGGGTTTTATTTGTCATTTTTCGATTTTACTATTGGAAGTATTTTTTAAATTTCAATGTTTGCAATATCAAACATTAAAAATTGGAGAAAAAATGAACCAATATTCCAAATATCTGGAAACAAACACGACACACCGACACCATTTGTTGGGGTTTTTTTTAATTTATTATTTTTCGATTTTAGTATTGGATTTTGTGTAATTTTCAATGTTTTGAGTATCAAACGTTTAAAATTTGAGAAAAAATCAACCGCTATTGCAAATATCTGAAAAAAGACAGGACACACCAACACTATTTGTTGAAGTTTTATTTGTCATTTTTTGATTTTACAATGGGAATTTTTTTTTAATTTTCAGTGTTTTCAGTATAAAACATTAAAAAATTCAGAAAAAATGAACTGATATTGCAAATATCTGGAAAAAACGACACACCAACACAATTTATTGGGGTTTTATTTGTCATTTTTCGATTTTACTATTGCAATTTTTTTTTTAATTTTCAGTGTTTTCAGTATGAAACATTAAAAATTTGAAAAAAAATGAACCGATTTTGCAAATATCTGGAAAAAAACACCACACACTAACACAATTTGTTGGGGTTTTATTTTTTATTTTTCGATTTCACTATTGGAATTTTTTTTTCAATGTTTTCAGTATCAAACATTAAAAATTTTGCAACTATAGCAAAATTTCATATAGTCTTCATATTATTAAGATCTACAAATATTTTCAAATACTTTCAAATATTGTCAAAATTTTTTACCCTGCACTTTGAATGGACCTAAAATTGGTACCATTTTTGATATATTGATAATCTATACTTTATGTGTACAGCAAATACTAGTAGATGGTTAATAATTGTACAATTTGCCATTTACATGGGACAGTTAATAAAAGTATATATTTGCAAGATAATGAAAATTTGACAAATTATGATGTTGAAGTTTGCATCAGTGGATTGCAACGAAAATTCATTTTATCAAATTCATGTATAGTGAGATTTGTCTTTTTTTTCAGCATTTCAAATTCCAAATCCTTAATAATGACCTTAAAATATATTTTAACGATTTTTCATTTCGAAAATTTGCCAAATTTAATGAATTTTTAAAAAAGCGAGTTATTTTCGTTGCATTAAAACGATGCAAACTTCAGCATCATGACAAATTTGGGTCTAAACATGGAGAAATTTTGATATTAGAAATTAAAAATCGTATTTACGCTTTGCAGTGTTGAATTATTTCTCAAATATCGTAAGTTTTCTTCTCCAAAGCCAAAGTTACTTAAAATTGATATCATATTTTTGATATATTGCTAATGTATACTTTATGTGTACAATAAATACTATTAATTGGTTAATAATTGTACTATTTGCCATTTAATGGGACATTTAATAAGAGTATATTTGAGCCGAAGTTTTGTATTCGATTAATGAGAATTTGTCAAATTTGGGTCTAAACATGGAAAAATTTTGATGTTGGAAATTGATTCTGTTTACGCTTTGCAGAATGAAATTATTTCTCTTATATCATAAGTTTTCTTCTCCAAAGCAGGATTTTGAAAAAATGCAGCAGAATTCCCTGTTTACAAAAATTCCAATAGAAAATGTATGATCTTTAACATTGTTTTTTTTAATTTATTTGATTGATATCAATTAGATTTTGCAATCAGGGAATACTTCAAAATTGACTGTACGAAGATTTTGCAAAGACTTTAGAGTTTGGTCTTCGACGAACTCGAATCATTGGGCTCTTCTCAATCTTTCTTCGGAAGTATAAGTCGTGGGAAAGCTGGAAAATTTTTGTTAATCGGTCGCTCCGATACATTTTTTTATCGTCCTCTTTTTTCGATAACGTCAACGAAAAATTTATAAGCACGTTTCGAACGTTTCAATCGCGCTGTTATCAATTCTACAAATTCAGAGAGTGCACGTAGCACTATCCCGTTGATAGGAGGGCAAACCGAGCGGGCGTAATCTTTTATGATTCATCGGTTAAGAGATTAAATTCAATGCGGCGAGACCTGCTCTGACACAGGCATGGGATTATAAATAAACTCCTCGTCGCGTGCATTCTTTGACCAAGTGGATCATCAAAATTGTCCAACGTTGAAATCGGGATTGAAAAGGAAAAAAAAGAGACCTCTATAATTTATCTCATGAGGAACATCACCGAGCAATAAGATAGAAAGAACATTTTCTTTTCCGCTCTTATCCAAATGATTAATAAAAAATGTACAATTTAGTCCACATAAATTACAGATTTCAATTAGAATGTGATTTAAGTTCCGCACGATCAATTGAACCCAAAATTGATAACTGTGGATTTGCAAATTTTCAAAGAGTCTCATTAAAAAATGAACTAACATCCCATCGCCCGATAAATAACTCTTCAAACTTCTTTTATCGAACAAAAAATGATACACAAACTATTGGCGGGCTTTTCAATGTTTTTCCCAATGTTAAATTTTGCATCGTTGATGATGAGTCATTTTTTATAGCCTGAAATATTTTTTACTTTTTTCAATTATCTTGTATCAGTGATTTTAATTGTTATTTTTTGACTTGGCAGAACTAATGGACGTTACATCTTTGAGGAACGAAACTGGGAAAGTCCTTGTTTGAGGAGGAAGGAATGGCCAGCTTGACGGTGTCGTCGTCAAGCAAAAACAGCTCTCGAGGCACATCTCCGAACAGAGGCAATCCATCGTCGCCTCAAGCTCAACAGCAACAACAACAGACGACCAATCAGGAGTCTATGCACAAGTCATGTAATGCCACGGTGTAAGCCACTTATTAACAATCGTGCTATAAAGTGCTTCCTGATGCCGACTAAAATCTGAAAATCATGCAGATGCATAAATTTGCGCATCAAAGTTGCTTCATCCTTTTGAAGTATTTGCAGATCCTTTAGCGAGTTATACGCAATCAGGAGACTGAAAAAAGCGATTTTTCAAGAATTTTTTCTGGAAAGACATTTTAATTTATTAACGTATAAATTTATAATATAAATTCTCAAAAAATAATAATAATTTCTCAAAAAAAAATCACAAAAAATTACAGAACATCCTTCAAACATTCTAGTTGATGTAATAAGAATCAGTTTATAAAAAATCAAATTACATTATATTCGAAAAAATTCATAAAGAAGAAAAAAGAAAAGTAGTCGTGGGGTCGTTTTGACCCAGTGCGACCACGGAAGGTTAATTAGTAAAAAATATATTTATAAAGCTTGTGTAAAAATTTGAGACTGATCGGTTATGCCGTTTCTGAGAAATCTTGCTCACCGACTTTAAAAACACAGTTTTGAGAAAAACGCGTTCAAAGTTTCAAAGGCACTTTACATATAATAATTACGGGTTTACGAATATGCCTATAACTTCGAAAATATTGGTTGGAAGGACATGAAATATACTTGTGTATATATGTACTTGAATATATGTGGGGCATTCCATGTCAAATCAACCACTTTTAAACCCGACCCCTTTCGATTTGACTGAAATTTTGTTTTCCTTTTCTACCCGATTAAAAACATTTTCCAGAAAATTTTCAAATGTTTCTACCCAACCCAAAAGAAAAGGCTTTTTTTTAAAATGACTATAACTTCTTCGACAATTGAACAATTAGGACGTTTTTTTTCAAAATTTTCATTCTTAAATGTACTTTCCGAAAAAAAATACTAAAAAATGTTAAGATATTAAAGTCTATGACATTTTTCAATTTTTCGAGAAAAATCATCTTTTTATCGAAGTTTGCCATTTTTAATTTTTTTTTTAACTCGAAAAACACTTTGATCGATTCCGGAAAAAATGCCGCCTAACCTGGAAGTGGGTCGACATTTTCTTCTATTTTTTTTTTATCGACTGAAAAAAAAAATTTCTCAATTGGGCTTGTTTTACAAAACACCACTCTAGAAATTTTCGAGGATTTATAAAGGACCTCGGAGTTTGAAAAATTAAAAAGAAAAACAAAATTGAAAGTGGTAATCTTTGAACATTTTTGTTTTATTTTCAAAAAAGTGAAAAAAAATAGACGGAAAAGTCGACCCACTCCAGGTTGGGCGGCATTCTTTCCGGAATTGATCAAAATATTTTTTGAGTGAAAAAAAAATAAAGAATGGCAAATTTCGATAAAAGAATGATTTTTCTCGAAAAAGTGGAAAATTTCATAGATTTTAATATCTTAACATTTTTCTGTATTTTTTGTTTGGAAAGTACATTTAAAAACGAAAATTTTGAAAAAAAAAACGTCCCAATTAGTTAATTTTTGAAGAAGTTATAGCCATTTAAAAAAAAGCCTTATCTTTTGGGTTGGGTAAAAAAATTTGAAAATTTCCTGAAAAATGTTTTTAATGGGGTAGAAAAGGAAAACAAAATTTCAGCCAAATCGAAAGGTGTCGGGTTCAAAAGTGGTCGATGTGACATGGAATGACCCATGTACATTATGAAAATAATATTTAAAAAAATCTATTTTTTGAAAATCCCGACTGCGTATAACCCCTTAATAGCCAGTAGCTTTCCTAATTAAAGCCAGTACATAGAGAAAGTTTTCCAGGATGATTTCCCCTGCAGATGACAATTAGCAACAGGCATTGCTGAAAAATTATTAATATTTAGGACAAAAAAAAAATGTTAAAGTCTGAGTCAATTTAGCAGAGCATAACGTATGTTTTTTTTTCCCCAAAAACTAAGCTGTCGTTGAGAAAGCCCTGGATGAAAAAATCTTCAATAAGACAATGCTTTCACATGAACTTAACTGTGCTTAAAATATCGTTACAGGCAACAAACTGGCGAAGGTAGCGTAGGAAGTGGAAGCAGTGGTGGCGGTAGTGCTGGAATGAAAAGCAGTGGTCGTCAAAGATCTCCCGGTGCAATGGCACGAAACAGTGAAACAATGGACGACTCGAATCCTCATCCCTCCACTGCCGAACCCGATGATTTTGCTCCCCACATACATCCACCCACGGACGACGAAGGGGTAATAAACGAATTCATTATTCCATCACTATAATTTTTGTATCAAGATTACCATAAAAAAAAGCCTAATTTTCGAGAGAACTTAGTTTGAATCAGAGTTGTGGAAATAGTCATGTAAAAGTAATGCATTACCCATTACGTTAAACAATGTGTATTGGACAAGTTTTCCATTACAAATTACAAAAATAATGTGTATTGGATGTGTGTTCCATTACAAATAAAAAAAGTAATGTGTAATGGATGCATGTCCCATTACAAATAAAAAAAAGTAATGTGTAATTGATGCATGTGCCATTACAAATAAAAAAGTAGTGTGTAATGGATGTGTGTTCCATTACAAATAAAAAAGTAATGTGTAATGTATGCACGTTCCATGACAAATTACAATTTAAAAAAAGTAATTTGCAGTGGAGAATATTTCATTACAGATAGAAAAATTGCCATGCTCGTATTGGAAACTTGCACATTGCTGTCTTATTATTTTATTTCGCTCACTAAAAGTTCATCCACAATTATCAAAAATGATCCATAAAATTAAAAAAAAGAACATGCACATTATTTAGGGATTCAATAAAGCGAAAAATTTTGTATCAGTAACTTGTAATTTTTATTAGATTGCTTATAATTATGGGTAAAAGCGTGTAAAAGCCAGTTCAATATAAAGTTGGATAATTTTTGGGGTTGAGTACATTTTCGTACTTCATATTTAACGATGAACTGTCTGTTTTTTGTTTCTATTTTTTAACTTTATGGATCATTTTTGATAATTGAGGATGAACTTTTAGTGAGCGAAATAAAATAATGAGACAGCAATGTGCAAGTTTCTAATACGAGCACGGTAATTTTCTATTTGTAATGGAATATTCTCCACTGCAAATTACTTTTAAAAAAAATTGTAATTTGTAATGGAACGTGCATACATTACACATTACTTTTTTTATTTGTAACGGAACATGCATACACTACACATTATTTTTTTTATTTGTAATGGAACACGCATCTATTACACATTACTTTTTTATTTGTAATGGCACATTCATCCATTACACATTACTTTTGTATTTTGTAATGGTACACTTCCCCATTTCACATTATGCAGTGTAATGGGTAATAAATACAGTAATGCATTATCAAAGTACTCCACTTTTTGATGTTTTTTAAATTTGTTCTCCAGCAAAACTTTCTAACTAACCAAATGTCTACGTTTTTTGTATTCTTTGATAATTTTCTATGGAATGACACCTTAAAATTTCGTTGAAATTGCAAAAAAATGCTGACCCTATTCTCGGATTCTAGAACAGTAAAAACTTTTTTTTTAACTCGGATTAGCACGATTATTCTTGAATTCGTTATCCGATAATGTTCTTGTGCAAATTAGGTTCTCTCAATAGAATTTTCATGAGCGAATTTGCTCCCAATGTCTGTGGCGACCCTCGATAAACTGACAATGCCATAAATAAATAATTTTGAATCTTTTTTAATTCTTGAACTCTGTCGTGTAAAAATTCTCATTAAAGTGGAATATTTTAGGAGGACTTTTTTATTATTCGTATTACGTAATTATTTTTTGAGCATAATTGAACAAAAATCATTTGCATGCATGTATTCTCACGGTCATTAATTTTTTTTCCATCCCACTGACAAAGAAATCACGTAAACCGTGAAAAATAAGTTTGTCGAATTGAGTCTTTTATTTGGCTATTTCACTTTGAGAGTATAAATAATGCGAACCAATTAGTTTTTGTCTTAAAACGATGTCTTGCTTCATGGAGATTGAAAAGTTGCGTCATGTAAAGGTCCATAAAGTCAAACTACGAATGTCAAAGAAGGAAACAAAAATTGTATACATTTCCCATCGTGCAAGTTGAAATTACACGCGGAGAATTATTGCCAATGTGTGCCGATTGTGTGCGATGAGTCGGCAAAAAAGTCAACGACAATTGTGCAATCGGGGTCACAGGTTAAGGATTAAAGTACTCAATTTGCATAATGCCGCAAGTGGATCTAACGATAGACTGTTTCAAATAGGAGTTTGAACTCGATTGTTGTTTCTCGTGTTATCGAAACGATCTTGTTGGTATTATTTTTGTTTTCACTGCTGATAATGTGCATTCTTGATGGTTAATTTTTTTTAAACCCTGCAAATTGGAATTTGCACATTGCTTCCTCATCTTTATCCATAGTTCACATAGCTTCCTTTAACACACAGTAGCGATCAAATTTGGCTTCCTCATAAAGGAAGCTTTGTTAACTATTGAAAAATATTAGTAATCAATGTGCAAATTCGATCGATTTTACCCACATTTGATAGCAAATAATATTAATAGCTATACTGGCTCTTTACAAAATTTCATTGCAATATCTAAAAAATTTCAAAAGTTATAGCGTTTACGCTTCTTTTATAAAAATTAAAAATTTGATAAAAATTTAATCATCCGATCGATTTTCGCTAAATTTAATAATGAATATCCTCGATAGCTATATTAGCTCTGTGTAAAGTTTCAGTGCAATATCTTAAAAATTGCACAAGTCAGAGTGTTTACGCTGGTTTTCAAAAAAATAAATATTTCATAAAATTTTGATCCCTCGATGGATTTTTGCCAAATTCAATAGCGAACAACCTCGATAGCTATATTAGCTCTGTGCAAAGTTTCAGTACAATATCTTAAAAATTGCACAAGTTAGAGCGTTTAAGCTATTTTTCAAAAAATTCAAAATTTCATAAAATTTTAATCCCTCGATGGATTTTCGCCAAATTCAATACCAAACAACCTTGATAGCTATACTTATTCTGTACAAAGTTTGAGTGCAATATCTTGAAAATTGCAGAGGTTAGAGCGTTTACGCCATTCTTGCAAAAACGAAAAAAGTCGATAAAATCTGAACACCCGTTATAATTAAAACAAATCTTTGTCATAATGAAGAGCAATTCGTGATTGACAAGTGTGCCAAATTTTAGCTTGATATCTCGAAGCGTTTTCGAGTTATTAATTATTTACATCTGAAACTCAGGACACACACACACACACACACACACACACACCCATCCGGACATTTTTTCTAAATATGATTTCTCGATGTTTTAGGACATTTTGAACATATTGCCATAAAAATCGCGAAAAAAAAAATTTTCACGAAAACAAAGCTTCCTTTATGTGGAAGCAAAATCAAATTTATTAATTCGATTTTTTTAAAATATATTTTTCCATTCTTCTTAAGGTTCTTCTTACGTTTTGGAATATTTCAATGGGCTCGCAATTATTTTTTTAAAATCCTTCATGAAAGAAAGTTTTCTCTGTGAAAAGGCTAAATGACAAATCTTGCTCTAACCCCTTTTTTCCTTTTTCAGGAAGTTTATCACATCACACAATCGTTTTTATCGAACGGTTCCAGCGAACTTATAACCGACGATGTCGATTCGAGCGGGGCGCGAGTTCGTCAAGCAATCGAGCACACACAGAGCAAAATTGCGAAGACAAGAGAACTCATAAGAAGCGAGCAAAAAACGCGAGATGGTGAGAAAATGATTGGATGGAGTCATTTTTTTTTAAATATCATCCGGCAATTATCGCTGCTTTATCCGCTATGCGAGTGACCCGTGATTCATGGACATCCGCATTTTTCATGGACGTGAAGTTCAAAACGTTCAGTTAAACGGAAAATTTGGTATAATGTATGGGGTGTTCCATGCGTAGCGAGACGGGTTTTGGCCACGGGTCTCAAAATTTTTCGTCCGTTAACGCATCGTTTTCTTATATCATATAAAAAAATTTCCATGTAGTTATGAACCCAAATAACCCAAATCAACCCCAATTAAGACTTGGTTTTTGTTGAGTTCTAATCGAAAAATAAAAAAATAAAGTATTTAACGTACCTTTAATTGGTCCCTCAAGTGTCAATACAGCAAAATTAAAATTTGACCAGTGGTTTGTAACTGGAAAAACGCGGTCTGTTCAATAAAGCAAATTAAATATCAATCTGATATGAAGAGATGGAAAATCTTGTACACATTTGCTCGTGCAAAGAGGCAAAGAAAAGCATTAAAAATAGAATAGTAGGAAACATGGCAAATATTTTATTTTTTTGTTTTTCGTTTAGGACTCAACAAAAACCAGGTCTTAATTGGGGTTCATAACGACATGGAAATAATTTTATATGATATAAGAAAACAATATGCATTAATGGACGAAAAGTTTGGAGACCCGTCGTCAAAACCTGTCTCGTTACGCATGGAAGACCCCATATATTATATTCGAAGAACGAAAATATAAAATTCTTTTTTTTGGGCAACAATATCCGGTTGGAAGACAAAGTCTTGTTAAAAAAATCTACGCGGTTCTTCAGTAATTATCTATATTTCTAATTAGTCCTGAAGAATGTCGTAACAACAAAACAATCTTTGTTCCGGATCACGTCTTGCTTCGTTAATCCTTCGACAGTGTGCATTGTCATAATTGGCGCAGTCACTGTCAACTGAAGGAAAAATAAAAATAAATATAAAAGAATTTCGCGGTAACGCGAGCCGCATGTAAATCTAGACGTCACGACCAACGTAGACAATGGGACACTCGAGTACAAAGCTCAAGTCAAGCGTCTCGGTTGAAACATATCTCGGAGCTATATTTCACTCACGTTCGAGCACACGTATTTGTAAGATCCGTGTGAGCGAACGATACGAAACGCTGAGGCGACGTAATATCTCCGTTACATATGAAACAGTTTTTACCAACTTCGATCTCTACGGTTCGTGTCTCGAATTTACTCGCGTCATTTTTCTTCTGAGAAAATTCTCTGATATCCGCTTAGTTGTTATTTACAAATTTACTACCATTTTGTGCAAAATGTTACGGAACGATTCGAATGTAATTAAAAACGTCAGGGTTTTTGAAATAAATGTAAAAAATAATGAACATTCTGTTAAAGTACTAGTTTAATTTAGAAGGCTAAATCAGATGCAAATTTTTAAGATTTTTTTCTCAACTAAGGAGCAGAGAAAAAATTTAATCATTAATTTAAATTTTTTCTCAGTTCAATTAAATTTTTTAATTTGATGATCAAATAAAAAAATTAATCTGATAAAGGTATCAGATATGACTATAAAAGTGTTATTACAATATTGTTATTCAGCTAAATTTAAGGTACTAGTCTACTTTGGTGAAAAAAAAGGAAATTTTTAAGATTTTTTTTCTCAGTTCCTTTTTCAGATATAACTATAAAACTGTTATTACAACATTGTTTTATCCTTCGAAAGTAGAAAACAAAAACTTATTTTTTATTTCGATTCTTGGAATAATTTACAGAAGGCGTCAAAGTCGAAAATGTCTCATGGCTGACAGTTAATCTCAGGGATTTGCAAGTCTGAAAGAAAAAAAAGAAAAAGTATTTTAAAGAGGAAGGTTTGTTACACGACAATTTACCACCCGTAATGAAAAATCGATAAAAAAAAAATGGCGGATGTTTGAAATGAAAATAAAAAATTGAATCCTTCCCCATTTATTTCAAACACCCACCATTTTTTTAAAATTCGATTTTTCATTAAATGTGTTAAATTGTTGTGTAAGAAATCTTCCTCTTTAAAACGCTTTTTTATTTTTTTGTTTCAGACTTGCCAATCCTGAGATTGAGCGCATGAGACCAGACTTTTTCGACTTTGGCGTCTTCAATAAATTATTTAAAAAATCGGAATAAAAAATACATTTTTGTCTTCTACTTTCGAAGGATGAAACAATGTTATAATAACAGTTTTATAGTTATATCTCATAAAGGAACTGAGAAAAAAAATCTTAGGAATTGGCTTTTTTTGGCCTTCTAAAGTAGACCAGTACCTTAAATTTACCTGAATACTCAATGAAAATTGATTTTTTTACACATCTTCAATAGATTTTTTAAATGATTCTTTCAAGCCCACCAGAGAAAGTGTTCAAAGCTGTAATTTCCATAATTTAATTATCGACTTCGAGAGGAAAGAGTTTTAGATAAAACATAAAGACTGTTTCTTTTTTACCATTTTTACGCAAGGGGTGAAAAGTTAGTAATTAGTGATGCTAGAAAATCGTGGCAAATGTTCTGGGGAGAAACCTAAGAAAATTGTTTATTCATTAAATATTGAAGAAGACGTCATTTAGAGCTTTACTTAATTTTATTATTTTATTAATTTTTTTTTAAGTGGATAGCATAAGCTAATCGATCCAGTTTTTTTTTACAAATTGAAGCACTGATAAAGAATATAAAATGATTTCTTTAAAATATCTTTATTTATTGCTTAACATTATTTTTATTTGTGGAAAATTGCGTAGAAAAATTTATTATCCGAAACAAAAATTTAAAAACGATTATTAATCTGTAGGGAAGCAACTGTGGAGGTTTTTTTTTTTAATTAAAAAAAATGGCGGCGTTTTGAATAAAAAAGTATCAAATTTAGCCTTTTTCGACAGTTTTTCGTAAAAAAAAATAGGTAGATTGGTTTATTAAAAAAAAAGCTTCCATAGCGTCCTAAGGAATGACGTGAAGAATGTCCTGTACAAAATTCAAACGGATCGTTTGAAAACTCTTCCTTTGAGAGTGGCTCCCGTTTTGAAAGACAGCATTCCGAGAAAAACGTGTTGAAAATTTCCGCGCTAGGTCTCACGCTCCAATAAAAATTTTCCGAGAAAGTCTGTAGCGACCGAAATAATTCGAATTTCGATCTGAAAATTGTACAGAACGTTTATAACCGTATATACTAGGGTGTGCGGAAAAAAATCGATATTTTTTTTTCGGTTGCATCCACCAAAAAAAAGTGAATTAAGGTAAAAAATGAAGAATCCTCGAAGGAGAGCTCAAAAAAAAAATTATTATTTCGAACGGTGCATTGCATTTGAAAGCGAAAAATTCGAAAAATTCGATTTTTACAAGCCTTTTGAATTTTTTTTCTATCAATTCAATTTCAGACAGCGATACCACTTGAACGTTTGTTCCAAGCTAATTGTTCGTAAGGACTTTTTTTTGTAGGAGATTCAATTCTCTATCAGAATATCTGAATGACATTTTTGTGAGATTTTTTTCTGAAGAGTTTTACTACGACCTTCAGAAGTGCCAATATTTTCCTGCTTCATTTTTATGGAAAATATTCAAATGCAATGCGCCGTTCGAAATAATTTTTTTTAGAGCTCTCCTTCGAGGATTCTTCATTTTTTACCTTAATTTACTTTTTTGGTGGATGCAACCGAAAAAAAAATATCGATTTTTTTCCGCACACCCTAGTTTTTACTATCGAATAATGCAAAAAAATAGATTTTTTGAAAATTTTACACCGTGATCGTCCCTTAAATTATGATTTATTTGCTAATCTGTATGATTGGTTTCAGAAAATGTGAACGAATATCTGAGACTGTCCGTCAACGCGGACAAGCAGCAATTAACGAGGATCAAGACGATTTTCGAGAAGAAAAATCAAAAATCGGCTCACAGCATATCGCAGTTGCAGAAGAAGCTCGATAGCTATACGAAAAAATTGAGAAACTACGAGATGAACGGTGCTCCGGCGAGTCATCGGCAACCAAGAGAAGTTCTGCGAGACATGGGTCAAGGTCTCAAGTGAGTATTCAACGTCGGGTCAATCTCCTTAAACCGTTAAATTGCGATAAATTGATGTACAACGAGACAATATGAGAAAAAATAACTGACTACACGAATCGTTGATCCAGATGAAAGCGTAAATAATTGTAAAATTTATCGAATTTAATATTTTATTTACTATCGCGGTAACGACATTTCTCGCTCAAAACAGTTTCGGCTTTGTATGTACACGAGATATTCCCAATGTTAAGGTCACTAACTCTCGTCTATGTTTAGCGTGGCAATTTCATCGTCTAATTTGAGACTCCCTTTCAGAAACGTGGGCGGCAATATTAGAGATGGAATCACCGGTTTTTCGGGGTGAGTATCGCTATGTAAATATAGAAAACTCTCCATATTACCATCCTTGATATCGCTGCAAAAATTTCCAAGTAATCGTTTTATCTTCCTTGAAAAGGGGGCTTCATTTTCCCGAAAAATTTTATTTCAAGATCGGCGCTACGGATAAAATGTTCCAAAACGTGGAGACTTTGTATTTCGAAAAAATGTGTGAGAGAAAAAATGGATCCAAAATGAATCATTTACGATTTTTAATCATTTTCGACTGTTAAAAAAAAATAACTATTTTTTTTTGCAAGAACATTGATAAATCGTCAGAGTACATATCTCTAAACAAATACCCTGTCCAAATATGAGCCCCTAAGGATGTTGAGTCCCTATGAAGTTTTTTAATGTTAGTTGTTCAATAAATAGCTTCTTAATCGTCGTGAAATTTTTACACGACCTCCTGAATACTTCATGTAAAAACGTATTAAATTTTCAGAATTCTATCATCATTACTTCAACCTCCTTAAGGGTTAAAATGAAAAATGATGAGAAAATTCTGAAAATTTGGTATGTTTTTGTATGAAGTATTTAAGAGGTCGTGTAAAAATTTCACGACGATTAGGAAGCTCGTTATTAAAATATTAACTTTTTGTTAAGAGCAATTTTTTAAACAAATAAAAAAAATATTCATCAATAAACTTCGTTTTGTTTCCGTTGCTTTCAATATAGTGTAGATATTAAAAAATTGAGAGGTCAAAAAAAAAACTTATCGCAAAGTTATATCAGTTTCCATAAGACTACATTTAATTTAATTTAATTTGTTGATGTTAATTGTTCGATAACGAGCTTCCCAATCGTCGTGAAATTTTTACACGACCTCTTAAATAATTCATCCAAAAACATACCAATTTTTCAGAATTTTCTCATCATTTGCGATTTGGGACTCAACATCCTTAATATTAATATTTAGAGGTGGCGATTTTCAATTTTCTTTTTCCACTTAAATAACACGGAAATTTTTTTTCTGAACTTTGGAATTTCATTACTCGGAAACGAATCACTGTACAGCAATATGAAACATAGATTTTTGTAGGAAATTGAACGCTCTATAAAAAAGGTCTGAATGAAGATTTGCATGAGGCGAGCTGTTTCGGAGTTATCAAGCCTTAACCATTGAACTGTTTAAAATAATGATGTTATTTACTTATAAACGCGTCAAAATCGACCCATACCACTTAAATACCCAATGTTATCATCTTAAAAAAAAATATCTGCGAATTTTCAATAGAATGTTGATCAAAAAATTGTATTAATCAACGATGAATGATTAATTTTATTGTTCATTAATAAAAAATACCGATATATCACAAACAGATGATGAAATTTCATTCCAAATTTTATATATTATAAATCAATAATTTATTTTCAATCTTTATAAATGTTTTGAATGAATTATATAACCCTAATTTAAATAATATAAAACTTATAATTACTTGAAGAATTAAAGAAAAAAAACTTTACATCGTTATAACTCATTCTTAAAAAACTCAACAAATTTATAAAGAATTAAAATAAATTATTGATTCATAATATATAAAATTTATGATGAAATTTCAACATGTATATATTTTTGTGATATACCCGTATTTTTTATTAATGAACATTAAAATTAATCATTCATCGTTGATTAATAAAATTTTTTGATCAACATTCTATTGATAATTTGCAGATATTTGTTTTAAAGAGGATAACATTGGGCATTTAAGTGATATGGGTCGATTTTGAGGCGGTTATAAGTAAATAACATTATTATTTTAAACAGTTCAATGGTTAAGGCTTGATAACTCCGAAACGGCTCGCCTCACGCAAATCTTCATTCAGACCTTTTTTTATAGAGCGTTCGATTTCCTACAAAAATCCATGTTTCTTATTACTGTACAATGATTCGTTTTTGAGTAATAAAATTCCAAAGTTCAGAAACTTTTTCCCATGTTATTTAAATGGAAAAAGAAAATTGAAAATCGCCACCTCTAAATATTAATATTAAGGGCTTATATTTGGACAGGGTCTTTGTTTAGGGATACTCTGACGATTTATCAATGTTCTTTGAAAAAAAAAATAGGCATTTTTTTTTAAACAGTCTAGGATACATGTCTGATAAAAATATCCCGAAATCTTGTGGCGGCAAAAATTTGAATAAGCGATAAAAAGTTCAATGCGCAAATCCATTAAAAGGAACGAATGATTGTGCCGCGACGATAAAAACGAATGTGAAACGAAGAAATTTGTCGTCATAAACCGAGAAGTGAAACAGCTGTCGCGTTAGTTCTACGTCTGAATTTTCAGCGAATAAATCACCGGATATTTTTCCCTTCGCTTTGATTCTCGGAAAGACTAAATTTGGCGAATTTGTTATTTTCCAATTACATCAAAATAAGCGACGAAAAATTTTTTCAATATCTTACTATAATAATTGCTGTTTTTCAGAAGCGTCATGTCGAAGCCCCGAGAATTTGCCCGGGGCTTCATCAAAAATAAATCCGGCAGTGCTGACAATATAAACACATTATCGCGTGAGTTTAACATTTTTTTTTATATCGCGTTATTTCGTTCACGTTGAAAATATTTCACGGGGACTCTTGCTGGCAAAGTGTTACATTAATTGAAGATGCATTTATTATTATTATTATTTTGCATCTTTGGAATTTTTTTTTTCAATCTCTTTTTTTATCAATACGAGCTATCAAGAGTTCCCAAAAAAGTCGCTTGACACGCATAAAACGCCACACAGTAAATACAAAAGCACATATATACAGATATACGTTTGCTCACGCTGAATTTTTTATGAAATGTATTTTTTAAATGAAATTCTATGAAATTCTCAAAAGGCTTTTAGTGATTCGAAAAATTGGGAATGCTAATACGTAAATTTGCACACGAAAAACGCAAATGCAAGCATTGTTTGCGATGATTTTCATGATATTAAGTAATCATGGTGGTCACTGGTCTGGCTTATATATTTAAATCATAAATAAACAATTCAATTTTAATCAGAAAAAAATTCAATATTGGTCTGGTATGAGTCAGAACATTTTTTTTCTCGTTTTTAGTGTTCACCAAGCTAGTGGCAATAATATTTCACGACCCTCAAGATTTCTGTACTTGCATTTTGCGATTTTGGCTCAGCATAACTTATTAACTGAAATGCGGAGAAAAAAAACGTTTTGTGTCCCTGTTTGTATGTCTCTAATTGTATGGGCGATTTTTCTTTAGGACAAATCGGCCATCAGAGAATTGAATGAGAGACAAAAAATGTTAATAGGGGTTTTTTCTCCACGCCATAGTTCAGAAGCAGAGTTGTAAATAATGCATCATTTTGATAATGCATTACTGTATTCATTACCCATTACACTGCATAATGTAAAATGGAGCATTACAAAATACAACAGTAATGTGTAATAAATGTGTGTTCCATTACAAATAAAGAAAATAACGTGTAATGAATGAATGCTCCATTACAAATTACAATTGAAAAAAAAAGTAATTTGTAGTGGAGAATATTCCATTACAAATTAGTGTGTTTCTACGACAATTTGGAGCAGGTACTATTTTGCTCAAAGGTAAGTCTATTAATTTTTCAATGAAAATAATTTGTGTGTATCAAGTTCTAGTTAACTTTACTATCGTTGTGGTAAATGTATGACAAGTGATTTTTTGGAGTAATTTTTACTCCATTGTTGTAAAAATTACAATTCAAGGATGAATTAAAAATTACTCCAAAAAATCACTGTTCATACATTTACCACTGCGATAATAAAGTTAACAAAAACTTTATACAAAAATTATTTTCATTGAAAAATTAATAGACTTACCTTCGAGCAAAATAGTACCTGCTCCAAATTGTCATAAAAACACTAATTTGTAATGGAATATTCTCCACTACAAATTACTTTTTTTCAATTGTAATTTGTAATGGAGCACTCATTCATTACAAAGTACTTTTATTATTTGTAATGGAACACCATACATTACACATTTCTTTTTTTATTTGTGATGGAACACGCATCCATTACACATTACTATTTTCATTTGTGATGGAACATTCATTCATTACACGTTACTTTTGTAATTTGTAATGGAACACGCGTCCATTACACATTACTATTTTCATTTGTAATGGAACATTCATTCATTACACGTTACTTCTGTAATTTTAATTCTGTAAACTTATCCACTACACATTGTTTAAAGTAATAGGTGATGCATTACTTTTACATTACTATTTTCACAACTCTGTTCAGAAGTTATGCTGAGCCCGAATCAAAAAATACCGATGCAGAAAAGTTGGGGGTTATTAATATTCCTGAAAAATATTATTGCGGATCGTAATTTATTGTCATTCATCATTTCGTAATAAAAAACATTCAATATTCACATGTATACATTTTTCTTATACTCATTTCGCTGCAACGGCAGTTGACAGTAGTAAGTAAACAGTTTGCTAATGAACGTGTAAATTATAGTAGATGTAACGCATTTTCATTCACCTACTCTACAACTTAAATGACAAATTTTCCTAAATGAAAAAAATGCTTCTTTCAAAATTTCACAATAATGTGGCTTCTAGTATTCTAATTTTCTCTCACAATCT
Source organism: Alloplasta piceator (assembly GCA_946863875.1). Lineage (NCBI taxonomy): Eukaryota > Metazoa > Arthropoda > Insecta > Hymenoptera > Ichneumonidae > Alloplasta > Alloplasta piceator. Next base: position 53,381,886 of record OX333074.1, read on the forward strand.
GTACCTCTGCAATGAAAAATTTATTTATCGCTTTCTTCGCATCTCTCTCTATCCGCTTGTTCTATTTTTCTATGCCAAAAAAAAAAAATTGTTATCCAATACTAATAAAATCGTTGGCTCCATCGTAGAGAGATTTTTTTATACATTGATCAATCAATTCGTCATCGTAGTATGAAATAATTGTTTATCGAATTGTGCTGAAGTTTGTAAACGCGCATGAAAAAACGAAACGAATTCCAAGGAAAAACGAAAAATTCGATATTTTCATCAATTTTTCTCGAACAATTTGTGTTTTACACAGACTTTTTTTTTCTTATTCACGGATACAAAGAAACAATTCGATGCAACACGACAAGTGACAAAACTTTTGGAGGGTTTTAATTTTTCAACGGGTATGAAAGAATGCGAATTCTCTTTGACGGCTCTATTTCGGAGTATTGGATAACATTCTAACTGTCGGCACGTCTGTGTCCCTACAGATGGCTCAACTTTTTATGTAAACGATACACCGCGTGCAGGTAACGGTGATAAGGGTAGCGTCGAGGAGGAAAAGACCCATCATGGTTCGGCAACGCTTCCCGGTGGATGCAGTCTCGGTTCGACTCACAGCGCGGCACCCGTGAAATTCCCATCAGAGGAGGGCTCGGAATGCTCGAGCGTCACGAGCGAAAGTGGTCCGGGTAGTCGGGGTCAGCCTCACACGTGTCACAGCACTAACGCAGCTTACAGCCTAAAATCCATATTTTCCGAGCTTCAGGATCATCGGGAAAATTTCGAACGAATGAGAGAAAAGATTGAGAGTTTTAAGGTCCGGCTGCGTTTTACATGCTCTACAATCCTTTATACCGAATATTAGAAAAAGTAATTTAAGAGATTGAGGAATCTTGGATGTATGATAAATTAATGAAAGAGATTAAGGGATTAGGCCACTCTACGGATCAAAAAAGGACATATTACGTGATTTTTTTTCGGCGACACAATAAAATTAATCGGATTAAATTTTTAGTACCCCTCAAAAGACCCTTCCTGCTAAATTTTGAGTTTTTTTTTATTACTCGTTCAAAAGATATTAAATTAACAAAAAACCGCTCTTTTTTTGGTATTTTGGTCATAACTTCTTTAATAATGGTACAAATTGAAAGTTTTTTTTTCAAAATTTTTGTTTTTTTAATGGCCTTTTCAGAAAAAAATATGACGAAAATATTCGACACGTTTTTGAATGAGTTTTTTGAGTTTTGAACTTTAAATCGCGTTTTTAAAAGGGAGGGTCATTTTTTTTATTTTTTTTATTTTTTCTTTCAAACATCTATCTATTCAACCATTTTTAAGACTAGTCCGATCGTGAGATTTTAATAATTACTTTTTTTTTTCGATTTTTGAAAATTAATTTTTTTTTTTCATAAATTATTATGAAAACCAATTTTTGTATAGTATAGTATAGTGTATTGTGTATAGTATTTTTTAAAATCATTTTGAACTAATTTTGACACTTTTTCATTGTTAACAGATTTTTTAAATTAATAATTAATCCATGAGCAAATAACAATAGTTCAAGAATTGTATGAGTGGGCATCGAACATAAATAGTCTACCGAATATTGCTCGCTACGGATGAAGAGGGGTTGCAATAAAATACGAAAATCGAGTACTTAGGGATTTTTCACGCGCATAACCTTTTGGAATATAATTCTATACATACTAAGCTACCTTTTTTAAAAAAAATCGATTTTTTGAAAATCCTAGAGTGGCGTAACCCCTTAAGGGGAAACACCACTGTGACGGGGCTAAAAATAGCCAATTTTTGGGTTTTTTTTTTTTGTAATTAGGGATGATTATTTGAGGATCGGACAAAAAGTAATTTAATAAGTATATATTCAATGTATATTCACACAAATTTCTATTGAAAAATGTTAAAAATTGACAAAGTTATTACCATAAACGTAATAACATAGAAAAAACATGACTCATCTTGGTGGCAACAATAAAAAATCATCTGAAATAAAAAACCCAAAAATTGCCTTAATCTACACAACAGTGACTATCGTAAAGCGTAGCCATTTTTTTAAATAATTTTTTTCACGAAATGGCGCTGATTTGATTTTTCTTTTCTTTTTTTGACCGTTTTTTCGATTTTTAAAAAGTCTTCAAAAATAGTAGTTCTCAAAATTTCGAAAATCGGCTACACATAACCATAACCAATGCCATTACAAAATTTAAAAAAAATCTAGATCGGTTTATTGGCTTTCGAGCAATCGATAGTTCAAAAAAAAAATTATATAATACTTTGAATTGCAAAATAATCTATCTGTTCCCAGGCCATACCTCGATCCATTTTTGAGATTTTGAATTGATTTTATTTTTCGAATATTTTTGAATACATATTTTAAGAAAATGAAAAAAAATCGTTGTTTTGACCCGTCACAGTGGTGTTCCCCCTTAAGCGGTCTTGAATGTGAGGAACATTAATTAGGCCCAACAAATTATTCAGTGTTCAATATTTTGTCCTGATAAGAACAATTTGCCATAAATCGATTAATTTAAAATTGCTCAATTCACTCATCTGCGACGGAGTGAATTTTACAAAAAAGTTATTTTTTTATTTACACATTTTTTTGTTCTCGTTGACTCTAATTTTTGTGTTTCTTGAAATTTTCAGGGTCTTCAGCAGGAAGTTGCCTATCTCTCTCACTCCTTGCAGGAAGAACGCTTTCGTTCGGAGCGTCTTGAGGAGCAAATAAACGATTTGACGGAGTTGCATCAGAACGAGGTTGAAAATCTGAAACAGACTATCACGGATATGGAAGAAAAAGTTCAGTATCAGAGCGAGGATCGTCTCAGGGATATACACGAGATGCTTGAGTGTTGTCAGACGAAAATTTGGAAAATGGAACATCAGCAACAGCAACATCAGCAGTACGTTACGTTGGAGGGTCTCGACAACAGTAACGCAAGAGCGTTGGTAGTCAAATTGATTAACGTGGTATTAACAGTGCTCCAAGTTATTCTTTTGCTGGTCGCGACCGGTGCTGGCATAATGATGCCATTTCTAAGAACAAGGTGATTTATATATAATTTTTTGTTGCTTAAAAAATCCCTGATCCTCACGTATGAGATCGACATTTGGCGAGGGAAAAATTATTTCAAGAAGCAAAAGATATTCAATGAAAACCCTCAATTTTTTCGGATCCTAAAACTTGCAATAACTATAGATATTCTAAAAAACGAATTTCCAAAATAATAACAATAATAACAATTTGACTCACACGAGATTATTTGAATTATCTTTTTTTTGTTATTTTTCTTCAGGCTTTTTGGATTTTGTTATTTTGTGGTTCTATATAGCGATAATTCGATTGCCATTATTCGTCGAAGATTGCTCATACGTGAGGGTCTGATTTTTTTAAATCTCAACTGACAATTCGCTGTCAAAATGCTATCGCTAATAATTCGTGTTAGCATAATTTCTTTTCTTTTCGACATTCTTTCTCACCGAATCATTCATCTTTTCACTTGAAGTATACGAGGAGAAACATTCGTGACATTACGTCGAGATTCAACTCACCCGGGACAATCGCACATTCTCATACTTTTGGTTTTCTTTTTACGCGTATGTTGCAGCTGTACTAAGCCTCATTGTTTTATGTGCAGAGTGCGCATATTGACGACGACGTTCGTCGTCCTAGGCATTGTCTTCGTGCTCAAACAATGGCCCGAGGTTCACGACGTTGGTAGTCATCTAATGCGGCATCTCAAGCAGACTCTTGCGGTTAAGTAGCATTGTAAGTCATGGAAATAATTTTTTTTTAAATATTAATCATGACTTCATTCCAGTGATCGGCAGTATCGATTTTTTCATCAACAATATTGATTTTATTAATAATTTTTTCGAAAAATTAATAATTATTCAAAAAATATTACTAATTTAAAATTGACCAAGTTTTTTCTAAATATAGTAATTGGTATGGAAGATATTACTAATTAAATTAATTTAAAAAAAACAGTAATTTGTAGAAAAGTATTTTGTATATTTACCTACTTTTTTGTACAGATTGAGTCATTTATAAGCTCAAACAACTCTACATAGTTGTTTTATTTTTTATAATAACTAGATCTTTTTAATATTTCACACATTAGTATTTATTGTTGGTATCGAATGCCATACGATATCACATAAGTTATTATTAATACGAATATTTAATCAGTACCTATTAAAAAATATATTAGTAATTTTTATTTTATTTATTACTTTTTCCAAAATTAATACAACATTTCTCTACAAATTATTGATTTCTTTGGTTATTTAGCAATATCTTTCTCGCCAATTACTAATTCTTGGAAAAAATTAGTAATATTTTATTGTTAATTACTCATTTTTTTGGAAAAATCAGAAATGTTTTATCACTAATTACTCATTTATTAGGAAAATTAGTAATATTTTGTCACTATGTACTAATTTTTTAGAAAAAGTAGTAATATTTTTTTTGCTAATTACTAATTTTTAAATAAACACCCTGATACTGGATTCTGAGCTCAAGGAGTATTTTTGCTCTTCCACCGCCAGTGTGGGATTCAAAGTAAAGAAAAAACCCTGCAAATTGGATTTTGCACATTGCTTCCTCATCTTTATCCATAGTTCACATAGCTTCCTTTAACACACAGTAGCGATCAAATTCGGCTTCCTCATAAAGGAAGCTTCGTTAACTATTAAAAAATATTAGTAATCAATGTGCAAATTCGATCGATTTTCCCCAAATTTGATAGCAAATAACATTAATAGCTATACTGGCTCTTCACAAAATTTTATTGCAATATCTAAAAAATTTCAAAAGTTATAGCGTTTACGCTTTTTTTTATAAAAATTAAAAATTTGATAAAAATTTAAACATTCGATCGATTTTCGCCAAATTTAATAATGAACATCCTCGATAGCTATATTAGCTCTGTGTAAGGTTTCAGTGCAATATCTTTAAAATTGCACAAGTCAGAGCGTTTACGCTATTTTTCAAAAAATTAAAAATTTCATAAAATTTTAATTCCTCGATGGATTTTCGCCAAATTCAATAGTACCAAACAACCTTAATAGCTATACTTATTCCGTACAAAGTTTGAGTGCAATATTTTGAAAATTGCAGAGGTTAGAGCGTTTACGCCATTCTTGCAAAAACGAAAAAGGTCGATAAAATCTGAACACCCGTTATAATTAAAACAAACTTTTTTTCATAATGAAGAGCAATTCGTGCTCGACAAGTGTACCAAATTTTAGCTTGATATCTCGAAGCTTTTTCGAGTTATTAATTATTTACATCTGCAACTCAGGATACACACACACACACACATCCATCCGGACATTTTTTCTAAATATGATTTCTCGATGTTTTAGGATATTTTAAACATATTGGCATAAAAATCGCAAAAAAAAAAATTTTCACGAAAACAAAGCTTCCTTTATGAGGAAGCAAAATTAGAAATATTTTGTCACTATTTACTAATTTTTAGAAAAATTAGTAATATGTTCCCGCTAATGACTAATGTTAAACAAAAATTAGTCATATTTTTTTGCTAATTATTAATTTTTCGAAAAATTGGATATTAAAAATAGATACATTTTTTTTTGCTGATCACTGCTTCATTCACAATGTTCATCATCAATTTTTCAAGACTTCGTCCCTGAGAATAATAAAAAGTTTTCTTACATTTTTTTAGGGTGGAACTCTTAAATTCCAACTTTGCATCGCCCACCGAGAAACAGAAAAATCGATTGAAATTCGATAAGCTTCTTGGAATGTTGATCCACACCGAGACGCGACCAAGCAATATAAGAGGTAAAGGAAACGACAGCATCTTAAGGGTGTTCTCGGCAAAGAGAAAACATGGAACAAGGGTCCGAAACGAATGATTGCTCGAGCAATTTGTTTCGATGGATAACGTTTCAAAGGGTTCTCTTATTTACGTGTAATTGGGTGTAGAACAATTATTGTAAAATACGAAATAGCTTTTAAGAATAACGAGAATGAACCTCGCTGCTTGTGGAGGTTTCGAACAATTCGGCAGATAAATACGTTGATGCGTTTGATTACGTTGGAGCGGTTATTGCGTGATATTGCGTCGCTAGAGAGAAAAAAAAATCCCCAATATTGGAGATTCGATGAAATTTTTTTTTTCCTCGGTGCAACGGAAAAACATGGACTGTGATTGATTTTCCTGAGCCGAATAAGGCAACGGATTTAACAGGAAAAGGAAGGATGGAAGAAAATCAGGCAATGAAAGAACAAAGCTCGAATCGTAGAACCAGAATAATTTACGAATTGATACAGACGAGAATTCTTCGAAAATAGACCATGACAGATAGTCGAAATGAGACAAAGACTGATGGTCTAAATGGTTACACGAGCGATTAAAAATTTCGTGCTCTTTGTAACGTATTTGGTAAATACATAATTTATTTTCATCTTCGAATGCCAATGAACGCTAAATTAATTAAACCGGAAACGAAGCTGGATGGAAGAAGCAGGATCGGCGGACTTACGTTAAATCGTTGAGCACATCATCCCTTGTCTGTCTCAACATTTGATTATTCGCGTTACTTAACGAAATTTCATAAATTAAAAATCATTCCTAATTTCGTGGATATCAAATACATATGTATGTATTCCCATTAGAATTTCGTCTCGATCAAAACGCAAATATTACAATGAAACGCAACGATGAACGATGAAAATCCTGTTGAAACTAAAATTGACTATTTACGTATCACTCGAAAAATCGAGCCGTATCGACGTGCAATCGTCTACGATCCACTATTGGAGTTCATTTGCAGGGCCAATATCCCTCAAATTTTCTTAAAGGGATCTCTATTGTTTGTTCATTATTTCGGGAGCAATGTAACCGTATCAATATCAGTGAAAACAATATTACATCCGACAACCTCGAGAGCGATTCAAATGTAACAGAGGCGAGCGACTTATCTCTTACTTTCGTTCACATTAATGGCATGTAAAGGCTCTGCAGTCTCACTTTTCCATTCTAACCTTCGTTTGCATCGTCCAATCGATGAATTATTCTTCAAATGATTGAGACACAATATTTTTACTGATCTTCGCAGTATCATATTCGACTTCGTTTTTCTTTTTAATCATATAAACTGCATTTATAAATTGCAACGACAAATTAATTTGTTGAGAAAAATACTTTTCGAAAATAGCTATTTTTTCCTAGTATTGATTGGAGAGTTTTTGAAAAAGGAATCTTGCGATAGATAATAATTATCTTGCGGAAAGATAAATTCTCTTTAACATTCCTATCTTCGATACTTCGAATGACATATATTTTCGTCTATGACATGTAAAATAAGGTTAAAGGCCCGAACCCATGTTTTCACGAGTTTTTAGGACAATTTTCAAGATTTTTTAAATGTGTTCATAAAGGTTTATTACAATTAAACGATATATGATTGAGCGAATTTCGTTTAATCGTGTTTTACCATAAAATAAAATTTTGTCGATTCATCAATTGTGATAATTGAAGGGGTGAAGGATAATTGAAGGCTTGAAGGCTGCTGGATGAAATAGGCAGCCATTTTGTTCGTTCCAATTCTCTTAAAACCGAAAAGGCTAATATTAATAACCGGAAAACAATTCTGTCTCCGTACTAATGTGATATTTTTATTCCTTAAACTTTGCGTTTCATCAAAAAAAATGCACACACCTTATGATGTGATATCTAAATTCGAAAATTCCCCAAAATTTAGATACTGTTAGATAGATTGCAACAGATGCAAAGACCAGTAATTTTATCTAGCACTTTAAAAACCCTAAATTAATCTATTACCGTAGATTCTTTGGAGGAAATTCTACATCTTTGTAGAAAAAAAACACCTGAAAATGTATGAAAAAATGGGTTTCTGGACTTTGAATAAAAAGTGGAGACGAGCCGAAATCTTGATCACACGATCGACACTATAACTCAATTGAAGCGATCTTTCATTACATAGAAATGAAAATTTTGATGTATCGTTTTTTTTAAATCGTGGGACAAGTCGCTCGCGCTATGAGCAATAGATCTTTAGATTTGACAGTGCGGTGCTGCTTTTGTTCCGATGCACAAAATCACGTTCAGTATTACGCATACAAGGTGTATACTGATGAGTGAAAAAAAATGACAAAACAAACAAAAAAATAGCACTACACGATATTTACTGCTAGAACAATCCGGCCGAATAGCAAAATACCTTGAATAAATCAGTTTATCAACGTTTTTATACCGAGAAAAAGAAATATAAATTATATATATAAATATATATATCTGCGAGGATGTAACTTACGAAGATCATTTATGTTCGCATATTGTCGAATCATCGATTTTAAAACGGTATTTGCAAAAGGCCATTCGATGGAAGTTCACGTGCCAGTAACGAGGATTTTGTGGAGAAAAAAAATGCTGCTGCACGTTGTTCCATTATTCTGAGTTATCAATGAGTAGTGTACTGTTAAAAAAAAAGGCGTTTTTTCAAAGAACATTGATAAATCTTCAGAGTATCTCTAAACAAAGACCCTGTTCAAATATAAGCCCTTAATATTAATATTTAGAGGTGGCGATTTTCAATTTTCTTTTTCCATTTAAATAACATGGAAAATTTGTTTCTGAAGTTTGGAATTTCATTACTCAAAAACGAATCTCTGTACAGTAATAAGAAACATAGATTTAGGTTTCGGAGTTATCAAGCCTTAACCATTGAATCGTTTAAAATCATGATGTTATTTATTTATAAACGCGACAAAATCGACTCATATCACTTAAATACCCAATATTATCATCTTTAAAACAAATATCTGCAAATTTTCAATAGAGTGTTGATCAAACATTTTTATTAATCAACGATGAATGATTAATGTTATTGTTCATTAATAAAAAATACGGATATATCACAAACAGATGATGAAATTTCATTCCAAATTTTATATATTATAAATCGACAATTTATTTTAAATCTTTATAAATGTTTTTAATGAATTATGTAACCCTAAGTTAAATAATGTAAAACTTATAATTACTTAAAGAATTGAATAAAAAAAACTTTTCATCGTCATAACTCATTCTTAAAAAACTCAACATATTTATAAAGAATGAAAATAAATTATTGATTTATAATATATAAAATTTATGATGAAATTTCATCATATATATGGGGGAAGACGCGTGTCTTTCATGGCGTGAAGCTGACCATTTTTGATTTGGCCGAAACTTTGCTTACTTCATCGTCTGATCCGAAAAACAACTCTCAAATTTTATTAGTTTTTTTGGAGCCATCATAGCGGAGTACTAGATCATAGAATATTTTCGACTTTGGAAAATATTTAATTTTCAATCGATGATATCGCTGTAGCGGTTAATCGTATCGAAAAGTATATAGGGGGCTTTGTTTTTCGTTTTGAATCCATCTTTCAATAAAAAAATTGTCCAATTTTTTTAAAGCAAATTTAAGCCGTCAAAATAATTTTCAAAAATTAAAATCACGATACCCAAGCCCCCCCCCCTTCGAATTTTAAACAAAATTTTTCAAAAATACTAGAATTCATTACCAACATTTGAAAAAAAATCACGATGGGATCTCTAGCGGTTTGCGAGATATTAATTTTTTAGTATTTTATTTATTTGTTGTTCATCAACTTTTGTCTATCTGTTAATTAATTTGAGATTCGAATGGTGTAAAAAAAAAGAAAAAAAAATGTAAATCAATAACCCATACACATGTTTTGATAGAATATTTTACTCGTATATTCAATTTAATACTTGTATAAAACACGCATTTATTTTTTTTTTTAATTTCAATTTTTAATATGTTAAAAGTATTTCATACTCGTATACACGTTTTTTATTCTGGTTTTTTTCTCGGATATTTATAGGTTTTTAGCAACATTGTTGCTAAAAGATGGTCGAATTCTGTCGAAAGCGAGATGCATAGGATAATTAAAAAAATTAAATATCCGAGAAAAAAACGAGAAAAAAAAACGTCTATCCGAGTATAAAATACTTTTAACATATTACAAATTGAAATTGAAAAAAAAATTTAACGAGTGTTTTATACAAGTATTAAATTGAATATACGATTAAGTATTTAAGTGATATGAGTCGATTTTGTCGCGTTTATAAGTAAATAATATCATTATTTTAAATCGCCACCTCTAAATATTAATATTAAGGGCTCATATTTGGACAGGGTCTTTGTTTAGGGATACCTTGACGATTTATCAATGTTCTTTGGAAAAAAAATAGGCATTTTTTTAAACAGTCTAATGAGTAGTGCACTGTTCTAGAAAAAAAAAACAAAAACAATTTATCGTCCGGTCACAATTTCGTCAACGTTGTGAGCCAAATTTTGGTGTTCCTAATCAGTTATTAATCGCTCTCTCGCTCTACATATATGTATATCTCTGTTTGTCTGTCTGTCTCTCTCTGTCTCCGATAATTTATCAAACCGCTGTGACTATGCTAAGTTTTGACTAATTGGTAAAATTTATTAATCATTTGTTCGGGATCAATGTAACGATGTAGAGAGAAACTTTTGAAGCGACGTATCGTGTACATCTGCCAAAATATTTATAATTTTCTACCGCGTCTCTGCACGACGACGAGAGGTAGTTTATTTGCGCAATTTGCGGGATGCAATGAAATAATCAAAATTACCCGTCAATTTGTAAATAAATAGTAGACTGTTATTGATTTTTTTTCCTTACTTCACTAAACACGTTCAATTTCATTGTGAACTCTGCGAAAAAAACGACATTTGGGCCAAATAACTGTAAAATAAATTCACAATATGTAAATATGCGTTCATTTTCGGCATCCCGCATTGTTAAAAAAATTTATTTCAAGTTCCACTATTCAATAATGTATTAAAGATTTTTTCTTCTCTATGTGAAGCCATTTCATAGTTTGACTGCGCAAAGATGAGCAAACGAAAATGACGAAGTGTGATTTTTTTTTAAATTTCGTTAATCCAATTTGTGTGAACATTTTGAAATTCGAACGGGGCTTCGCAGAAGCATCCGATGTGTAACAAATTCGAGCTCAAGCATCGACGAAACGGACGTTGAGAATTTGGGAGAAAAAAAAAGAACGTTTTCTCGATTATTCGCACAATCGAATCAGTGTCGAAACGATGGATTTTTGTTTTTTCTTCGGAAAATAATTTATTCTTGCGGTCTGAAATGTTATCGTGGCGTAGATCTTGGTGCTTTGTATCATACATGTAAATGTCGTAAGGAAGAAAAAAAATATTGTTAGGTAGAACAAAAACGTAAATGAGGTCGACCACTGACGTTTAGCAGATGGGCCCCTGTATACATATTTGCACCGTGATTCATCTGAATATACATTACCGGCGATAAGTTTCCGGACAAAACGTAAACTAATTTAACAAACGCCATTTTAAAGGGGAGGAATTCGGCTTCTTGTTTTTTAAATAATTTTTACCAATTTGTAGATTTGGACTCTATTTTAAAAACAACTGTTTTTCGCCTTTTTCCCCCTCTCTTCAGGTGCACCCATCTTTTAAAGGAAATTTTTTAAATACATTTTTACGATTGGATTCATAAAGGGGAAAGTTTGACCTTCAGATTTTTTTCCAAAGTTATTCTGTTTTTTTGTGATAAAAGAGGAAATTTGAAAAATCCCGTATAACACGAAAACAAAGAGGATTCGTGAAAAACATCAGGAAAGCAAAAAGTTGCATCTGTTTTCGTTGAGTTCAGAGGAATTTTTTTAGATTTTTTTTTTCGACCAAAAATAGGAGAAAAATATTTGGGAAAAAAATGAGGAAAAATATTTCAATGTGTTGAAAATGGAAAATAAAGTATTTATAAAGTAAATATATAAAAGAATGATCCGAGCTCTGACCCAGAAAATGCGAAGAAAAACTTTTCGAAAAAAAAGTTTGAAAATATTCCTCTGAACTCAACGAAAACAGATGCAACTTTTTGCTATCTCTAAGTTTTTCATGAATCCTCTCTATTTTCGTGTTTTAGGGGACTTTACAAATTTCCTCATTCTTCACAAAAACCAGAATAACTTTGGGAAAAAAAATTGCTCAAAGTTTTTAAAAGAAGGAAATTGAACCTCAAACTTTTCCCTTCATGAATCTAATCGTAGAAATGGATTAAAAAAATCCTCTAGAAGATGCGTGCATCTTCCCTGTCTGAAGAGAGGGAAAAAGGTGAAAAACAGTTGTTTTCAAAATAGAGTCCAAATCTAAAAACAAATTGTAAAAATAATTTTAAAAAATAGGAAATACTTTAAAATACTGCTTGTTAAATTAGTTTTTCCGAAAATTTTTCCCGGTAGTATTACATATATATAAATATATATAAGTTAAAATGTTGAGATTGCACGAAGAGGTCGGTCAATTGTTGCTAATGCTGATAAAACAAAAATACTGAAGAGTGAAATTTTCAAAAATCATAGGCAAAACTTTAACACGAAATACTCCTCCCTGACACACGCATACCGAACAACGATCGACGTATTTTGTACTTTGTTATTAAACGTTTGTATCATTTTTTTTTATCGTGGCCCTCCCATCACAAATTTTATATGTATTTTATATTTGAAAAATGAAGAGAAACGAAAAAAAGCGCTATCGCGGATCACGCCGTTATCATAATACGCGCATTCATTGAGAGTAGAAAAGCCACACTTATTAAATAATAGTATATATTTAAAAAAAATTATAATGTTGAAATGAAAAAAAAGAAACAAAATTATAATAAGCAGTCGACCGTCAGCAGGTCGCAAGTCAATAGGGGCCCTGTGCAAAAATATAATATTATATACATAGTATATATGAAACGTAATAGATGAAAAGAAAATATTTGAGAGAGTATTGTCATTGATGCCTTGCTTAGCTAATTATCCGTAGATTTACAGAAGTGAGAGGATACTATATTTGTCGTCAATTGTAAGATTTTTTTTTTTTTTACTTTCGATGGTGATGAAATTTCCGAGATGATTCGGGAAATTTCTTCGTTTATTGAAAATGACAATTGTGCAGCCACGTAAACACATGCATTGTTAGAGCTCTCTTTCTCTATGTAACGGTACCAAATTTCGTCCGATGTAAAGTCAACCAGCTGGTCACAGAATTCGAGCGATTTATGAGATTTAGAGATTGCCTTTTTTTTTGTAATTATTCTTATTCCCGGACATTAGGTCACGCTGCGATGCATCAGGCATCGAGTAGTTTCCTAGATCGTATCACAAATGTTATTGTTTAATACCACGTATAATAATTAAACAAAAAGAAATTTTTCATAATCGAATTGTACATTATTTTCGATCCCTCGTATGCTCGCATAATGGATCATCCATATTTGCTTATTGATAATCGATAGAGGGGTGCGAATATTCGAATTTGCGAATTATTCGAGACGAATCGAATCGTTCGAATTATTCGAATAGTTCAAATTATTGGAATTATTCGACTTTGAATTTTGAAGGCAATAAATAAAGTCAATCGTTAGCAATTATTGAACGGTGAAAAAGAAATTATTTTGTATCAAGGGTGTGCGAATATTCGAATTTACGAATTATTCGAGATTAATCGAAACGAATAATTTAAATCGTCTCGAATAATTCGTAAAATCGAATATTCGCACACCTCTAATAAAAAATAATTTCATATTTACCGTTCAATAATGACTAACGATTGACTTTTTTTAAAATTATCGTAACAAATTTTTCACAACTTGGGAGAAATATATTGCTGACAAATAAAAAGAGCTTTTGAAAAACTCAATTACACTTGACTAATAATCAGCGTATTGAATTTATTTGTTAATTTTTCTAACGATGTATTTTCATAATATCTAAAAAAAATATTTTAAATTTTACATTTCATTAAAAGGTTGGTAATGAAACTTTCTTTTAAAATTTATGTTTTATTCAAATTTTCATTACTTGAATAGTGAATTATGAAAAAAATATTATGATTAATTAAATGTAATAGAACAACATAACTTCTTCGTCGAAATCGACCAGTTTAAGAGCAAAAAATAATTATTCGAATATTCGATTCGATTCGAATGCTATTCGCACACCCCTAAAATGGAAGCTTTGTTCTCGCATAATTTTTTTGCTTCGAGATTGTTATGCCAAAGTGCAGAAAATGTCCCAATGTCGAGAATTTATATATATTTTTAAAAATACTATAAATTATATATATTTTTTACTTTATGGTGAGTGAAGTATAATAAGACGTTTCAAATATTTTAAAACCGTTTATAATATCGTTTATTGCATTCGCTCGTATTTACAGTAAATTATTAAGGATTCACAAAATTACACGCAATTCTTGTGCTCCATAATTTATTGATTTTTTTCTCATTTGAAGGACATGCGCAATACACATGAGTGCGAGATACTTGGGAAACAATCCTTCTCATGGATTTTACAAATTTGGTAGAAAAAAAAATTTCCCTTCGTGAGATTTCCATTTTGTTGAAATCTCAACTTTCTTTTTCCAGTATTGTTTACAATTTTGTTTACCACAATATTTGTACCTTGTATTAAGGTAGTCTGCGATACATTTAAATACACAGAGTATCGCGATTAAAAAATTATTGGTACACGATTTGAAGATGAAACTAGTGCAAACGAAGTTGAATTTACATTTAAAAATGTCTACTTCATGTAGAAAAAAAAAGTCATAGCTCCAAAACTTTTTTGTTTGGAAAAAAGTTTTCAATCAGAATAAAGCCTTGAGGCAGCGCAAAAATTGTGGCGTAAGAAAAATGATATTTTTTTTTTAATGGCGAAGACTACCAGAAAAGCAAACACTTGGCCAATTTTTATACAATTGGACATTGGCCAAGTTCATCTCGTGCCGATCATTTGTGCCATTTTTGACCCCTCATCATCCAAAAACTGTTACAAATATCAGAGAATTCTCCATAATAATCCTTTTAAATAATTGAGAGGAACAGGAAAAGCATTGCCAATTAAATCCCGATTTGGATAGTGAACAACCTTCAGGGGCCGCTTCCTCGCATGATCCATTCACAACCGGAGACGTTGGAAAAGGATATTCTACCTTTTGTCGTAAAAATTGTAAAAATATGAGTACTTTAAGAAAATATCCCGACCAAGTCACATGAGTGCGAAAAAGGTAGCTCCAAAAAAGTCTCGTTCTAATCTTCTCCTGATAACGCTTTGCCAGCCTTTCATCGTTTATTCCTCAACAAAGTTTTCGGATCCACGTAGACTAATAAAAAGAAGTTTGTTCACGATCGCAGATGTAATGAATTTTGTTCATCAAAAACACAACAACCAAAAAATTGTTTTTAAAAGCAGATTAACGATTAATATAACTGGGTCATTCCATCTTAAATCGACCAACAGTTGGAATTGACCCCTTTCAATTTCGATGAAATTTGGTCAGAAGTTTACTTTTTTAATAAAACAAAGTTCTACCCAAGGAAAAAATAATTTTTTTTTTCGAAAGTTTTGCAAGATTCAAAGTTTCACAACTCATTAAATCTTTCAAGTTTATTTTTTAAATATCTCGAAAACTATTATAGTTACGAAAAAATCGTTCTGGGTTCGTCTTGAAGAGTATACTTGTGGCTACGCAAAAAAAAATTCCGATTTTTTTTTTTTTGAAAAATGATGAATTTTGAGAATTTTGAATTTTCAAAAATCGTGAAAATCCAAGTTCAGTATTAAATTTTTGGTTCAATTTGATTTATATAATACCTTGTACTGATCTTGAAAGATCCTGAAATTTCCAAAAAGATGTTTTTTGATTTGTCAAACATATGAATTTTTGAATTTTTAAAAATCTCGTAAATCCACGATCAACGTTAATTTTTTTAAAAATAATACCTTGTACTGATCTTAAAAGATCCTGAAATTTCCAGTATGGTGTTTTTTTGTTTCAAAAATATAAATTTTTGAATTTTGGTAAAAAAAAAATTTTTTTTACCTCTCAGTTAAGTAAAGTTGAGCAATCATGTAGTTTTGTAATTTTGAGCAGTAAAAAAAATTAAAAGTAACAGTATTTTGGTAAAAAAACAAAATTTTTTTCTTTACCAAAATTCAAAAATTTATATTCTTGAAACAAAAAAACACCATCCTGAAAATTTCAGGATCTTTTAAGATCTGTACAAGGTATTATATAACAAAATTTAACCGAAAATTTAATACTGAACTTAGATTTTCACGATTTTTGAAAATTCAAAATTTTCCAAATTCATCATTTTTCAATTTTTTTTCGGAATATTTTTTTTTTCATAGCCACAAGTATACTCTTCAAGACGAACCCAACACCATTTTTTCGTAACTATAATAGTTTTCGAGATATTTAAAAAACAAACTTGAAAGATTTAAAAAATTGTGAAATTTTGAATCTCGCATAACTTTCGAAAAAAAAAATATATATATTTTTTTCCTTTGGTAGAACTTCGTTTTATTAATAACGAAAACTTCGGACCAAATTTCATCGAAATTGAAAGGGGTCGATTCCAACTCTAGGTCGATTTGACATGGAGTGACCCAACTACAAAACCTTTTTAGGTCACATTTCTTGAAGATGCAAGTTGATAGAATAAAAGATGAATAAAGCTGCCTGCGCAATTTTTTGAAGGTTCATCAGGTCGTTTACAAATAAAAGATAATAATTTTGGCTCTATCTGTCTCGCACTCACAAGCGCGAGAAGGTGGATGTGGCTCAAGGCTCCCCTTAAAACTACGTCGTCGATACTGCAAAAAAAATATCACTTTGTATCAGCTGTTTGTATCAGCTGTCCTACATATCCTAAGAAGCGTCTTTTTCAAACCATGAGAGAGGAAAACAAAATATGGACAAATTCGTTCGACGAACAGTCAAAACGATTACAGTCTCTCTGAGGGTGGGATCAAACGTTGCGCGGAATCCGCGGAAAGTACACTTCCTGATAAGTATCATCAAAGCATTGTTCCTCTTGTTCTCATATCAATTTCTATCAATCAGCCGTTATTCGTTCTCCCACATCGTCCGACGTCTCGATAATTTTTGGACTGGTGAGGTCGCAGCTCGAATCCTTGGCTTCGATGGTGACCGTTATGTGATGCTTCTTCCTGTGGCACATCATCGTCGACCTCGAGACAAAGGCGCGTCCGCAAACATCACACTCGTAGGGACGTTCGCCCGTGTGAAGACGCTTGTGAATCGCCATTGGACTGAATTGCGTGAAGGTTTTGCCGCAAACGTCGCACGAATAAGGACGTTCGCCGGTGTGAGATCTGCGATGACATCGCAATGCGGCGCGTCGAGCGAAAACCTTGCCGCACATTTCGCACTTGAAGCTCTTCTCGCCCGTGTGCATCGTCGAGTGAATCTTGAGGTCGACGCGAGTCAAGAAACCTTTGCCGCAGACCTCGCAGAGATAAGGCTTTTCACCGGTGTGTATTCTCTGATGCGTGTTCAGGTAACTCTTGCTGACGAACATTTTGTTGCAAATTTCACAAGGATACTGCCGATTGTCTTTGCCCGAGTGTATCTTCTGGTGGCTCTTGCAGAGACCCTTCGTTATGAAGCCACGTCCGCATATCTCGCACATGTAAGGCTTTACTCCCATATGACGATTCTGATGGTCGAGCAGAGATTGCTTCGTCTTGAAATTTTGTCCGCACGTGACGCAAGGATAGGGCTTGAGGTCGGAGTGAACGCGCTGATGAACGATCAGATAACTCTTGCATTGAAATCCTTTGCCGCACGTTGAGCAATTGTAGTCGAATTCGCCCGTATGCATCGCCGTGTGTTGGGCAAGACCGATTTTACTGCGAAATGCCTTCACGCAGAGTAAACACTGAAATGGTTTTTCACCAGTGTGCTTTCTCATGTGTTCTTGAAGCTTGTAATTGGTTCGATATTGTTTGCCACATTGGCCGCATATTTTTGGCGCCCATTTTTGTCTGGCGCTAGGTTGTCTCTTTGGATCATCGTCCGGCGTTGTCGAATCCTCCGCTACGGAAGATTGCGTCAAGGAAGCCTCGATCCGTGATTTTGCAGCGTTTATCTGTTTCTTATCATCGTACTCCTCAATCTCGATTTTGTCGTCTGCTCTTGTCGTAAAATCACATTGTTCACTGTGAAGACTCAGTACCTCGACGCTTGTGAAATAGAGACCGCAGTTGCAGCTGCAAAAATGCTGATCGAAGTGAAGCACGA
Source organism: Alloplasta piceator (assembly GCA_946863875.1). Lineage (NCBI taxonomy): Eukaryota > Metazoa > Arthropoda > Insecta > Hymenoptera > Ichneumonidae > Alloplasta > Alloplasta piceator. The sequence goes on from OX333074.1 coordinate 53,400,084, forward strand.
GACTGTTGGGCTCGATCGCGGCTTCGTTGCAAAATGGACAAACGTACCAGCTCGAACCCGTCTCGTCGAGGGTCGGATTACTCAGCACGTTATTCAACAATGATTCTTTCGTTCTCTTCGTGTATTCCACTATTATTTCAGATTCCTTGGCTTCAACGTGACTCGTTGATGGGATATTTTCGTCCTGCAACGGATCCATTGGCATATGATTATCAGTCTCGCTTATCACCTCGAGCTCGCTATCGGCTTCCTGATGCGACGAGGAAAAAGCATCGGTCGCGTTCTTTGGAAAATGGAAAACTTCATTATTTGGCTTTTTCATCGAGCTTTATTTTCATGAAAAAGTACAGTAACGGCGGAAAGTTTCCGGACAGAACTTCAGAAAAGGTCTGGAACGTTTTTTTATTTCGCCGGAAGTCAACGTGAATTAATTTAACAAACGGCATTTTAAAGGGCAAGAATTCGACTTCATTTCCTGTTTTTATAAATTATTTTTACTGTTTGTTTTTAGATTTGGACAATGTGTTGAAAAAAACTGTTTTTCGCCTTTTTCCCCCTCTCTTCAGGTGCACCCATCTTCTAAAGGAAATTTTTGTATACATTTTTACTATTGGATTCATAAAGGAGAAAGTTTGAGCTTCAATTTCCTTTTTTTTTAAACTTTGAACGATTTTTCTTTCCAAAGCTTTTTTTTTGTGAAAAAAAGAGGAAATTTGCAAAATCCCGTATAACACGAAAATAAAGAGGACTCATGAAAAACTTCAAGAGAGCAAAAAGTTAGGTCCGTTTTCGTTGAGTTCAAAGGAATTTTTTCAGATTTTTTTTGCAACGTTTTTTTTTCTCGTTTTCAAGGTCGGAGCTCCGATCTTTCAATTACTGTAACTCGAGAACTGTATGGGATTATTAATAAAATTTCAAGAGGGGAAAATACTTTATTTTACCATTTTCAACACATTGGATTTTTTCACATTTTTTTCCCTAATTTTTTTTTTCTTTTCTCGGTCAGAAAAAAAAACTGAAAAAATTCCTCTGAACTCAACGAAAACAGGCGCAACTTTTTGCTTTCTTGAAGTTTTTCATGAATCCTCTTTGTTTTCATGTTGTACAGGATTTTTCAAATTTCTTCTTTTTTCACTAAAAACAGAATAATTTTAGAAAAAAAAACGCCCAAAGATTTAAAAAAAAAGTAAATTGAAGCTCGAACTTTCCTCTTTATCAATCCAATCGTAAAAATGTATTTTAAAAAATTCTTCTAGACGATGGGTGCACCTGAAGAGAGGGAAAAAAGGGCGGAAAACAGTTGTGTTCAAAATAGAGTCCAAATCTAAAAACAAATCGTAAAAATAATTTAAAAAACAGGAAATGGAGCCGAAATCTTCCCCTTTAAAATGCCGTTTGTTAAATTAGTTTACGTTGAGGCGAAATGACATAAATAAACGTTCTGTTGTGAAAGAGACATATTTTTTACAAAAAATAATGAATTTGGAACGAATTATTTGAGTTCTAACAGAAATGTTAATGATTAATGATTAATTAACAAAAAATCAGGATTTTATCGGAATCGTTCAGTTATATGAGCTGTAGGATTTTCCTTTTTTTTCTTAAGAACTCAAAAAGTTTTAAAGATGAATTTGGATATTGGAGTCTCTATGCGAGGTTTAAAGGAGTTTCGTTTTTATAACGAAATATACATTTTCTAGGTATGCTCGTAAATGCCACAATTTTTATAATTATTCAGGGCAATGTTTATGATACTCACATCATTTTTAATAGGATGCGTCGAACTCTCGGCCGTTAATCTCTCCCGTAACCTATGATACTCTTCCTTGATCTGAACTGTCTCGTATTTGACATTATCGCAATAATGAACTATTCGTTCTCGACTCGGATTCTCGGCGGCGATAGCAGTCACATAATTTATACCAAGCTGACTGAGATGTCCATCGACGGTTAAATTTCCAACGACAGTCATGTTTCCCTCCAGATGCATAGCAATATCGTGATTGGAAACCTGAAGATTGAAGAATCATTTAAAAATGGAACGGACTGTACACGATTCTTAGTTTTTATGATTTTGTGTCAACATCAATTCAATTTCGTCATAGAGACAGTTTTGCTTTCGAAAAAAAGATAATCGATTCTTCACTTCAAATTCATGAATGTGATAATGTGAGGCTAAAAAATTTCGAATTTTGCAAATGATTTTAGTGAATTGGGACTCAACAAGTAACTTCTCATTATTTAACATGATTTTTGTTACTCGAAATCAGGGTTGCGAAATTTTTAATGAAAACGTAATGCTTTAACCATTACTTTTTTAATGTCTAATGGTTAATGAAAATTATTTTCATTAACCATTAAAATTTAATGGTCAATGAAAATGCAATTGCATTTAAAAAAAAGTAATGCATTATTTGCAACCCTGCCCATTACAATGTAGTATGTAATAGAACAAATTTCCATTACCCATTGCAATGTAATGTGTAATGGACAAAACTTTGATTGCAATTTTGGGAATGGAAAAATTTAGATGAAGAAATTATTGCAATTTTGCATTACATTTTATTGACTTAGGACTTAGATTTTCAGGTACCTTAAATTCTAAAAAGCACTATATTATAATTATAAAAAGCATCTATATTATTATTGCAATGTAATGTGTAATGGACCAATCTTTGATTGCCATTTTGGGAATGGAAAAATATAGATGATAAAATTATTGCAATTTTGCATTACATTTTATTGACTTAGGACTTAGATTTTCACCGTAAATTGTAAAAAGCATCTACATTGTAATTCTAAAAATCTAAGTACTAAGTCAATAACATATAATGCAAAACCACAATAATTTATTCATCTATATTTTTCCATTCCTAAAATTGCAATCAAAGTTTTGTCCATTACACATTACTTTGCAGGGGGTAATGGAATTTTTTTCTATTACACACTACATTGTAATGGGCACGGTTGCAAATAATGCATCACGTTGTTTAATGCAATTGCATTTTCATTGACCATTAACATTTAATGGTTAATGGAAATAATTTCCATTAACCATTGAATTTTAATGGTTAATGAAAATAATTTCCATTAACCATTAAATTTTAATGGTTAATGAAAATAATTTCCATTAACCATTAAATTTTAATGGTTAATGAAAATAATTTCCATTACCCATTAAATTTTAATGGTTAGTGAAAATAATTTCCATTAACCATTAAATTTTAATGGTTAATGAAAATGCAAATGCATTAAAAAAAGTAATGCATTATTTGCAACCCTGCTCAAAATTTAAATTTTGTGCAAATTTAACGATCAGATTACTTCTCGTATGTGCTCATCGACCATTCTGACGGTTTCCCCATCGAGACAATCGATTTCCGTGACTTGGATGCCAGTTTCTTGAGATTCAATTTCTTCCTGGCCAACAACCTGTTCGCCGCCTCCCAAATCCATCTCATCCATTACTTGCATCGTGTTGACCGTCACGTCGTTCGGAACTTCCTCATTCCCATGGCAATCGCCATTACCAATGTGCACGTTTCTTATGGTATGATGAATTCTGTTTATGCTGTTTCTTATAACAGGAATTTCGTTGACTTCCCTGAACGTACGCTCAATTTGCCGATTCTCGACCTTTATTTCCTTCAGCATTTCCATGAATATGCTCTCCGTGTGCAAACACTTTTCACGAAAATCAAACATCTCGTCAAGTTTATAAGCGCATCCCTCGCACACGACTTTCGGCAGCTGATCGCTCAACGATACCTGTAGAAAAAAAGGTAATGTTTTGATTTATGATTTCATAATTCAAGATTATTGCATATGAAAGAAAAAAAAAAAAATCGACCAATGGATTCATTATCTGGGCTAAACAAATTTCGGAGTAATTGTAATGGTTTTACTTTTTGAGGTTTAAATTGATGTTTTTTTTTTCATTTATCTGAATTTATATTTGAATAGTAACAATTTACTTTCCTATATTAATTATAGTATGTAAGAAATCGATTTCAGGCATATGGAAATTAATTAAAAAGTTTAGAACAAGAGTATCATAATATTTTTATTGTTGCATTATTATTAAAAACCGACGTTGGTTTCAAAGTTATTTTTTCAAGGCATTAATGGAAAATATTGCAAATGCATAATATGCGTAAGAAGCCTTTCAGTATTTTTATGACATTTATTGAATACACTTATTTGATAAACAATGTTTTGAGCAACTGTTAAAGTTAACGATGGGTCATTTATGTCCTTTGCTTATTTCACAATTTTGAAAATTTGAAAAAATCTGAAAAAATTCATGGGCCTACTTTGAACCCTTAACTAAATGATAATAATTTGTCCTGGCCGAAAAAAAAAATTTCAACAACAATTTCATGCAATTATGGAGACGTGCCGGCATTTTTCACCCAAATGTTGATGTTTTTTTTTATTTATATGAATTTATTCATGAAAAGTATAAATTTACTTTCCTGAATCAACGATAGTATGTAAGAAAACAATTTTAGTCACACAGAAATTAATCTAAAGGTTTAGAACAAAAGTATCATAACGTTTTTATTGTTGCATAATTACTAAAAACCTACGTTGATCTGAAAGTCATTTTTTCAAGGAATTAATTAAAAACAGTGCAAATGCATAATATGCGTAAGAAGCATTTCAGTATTTTTGTGACATTTACTGAATACACTAATTTGATAATCATTGCAAACAATTAACCCTTGTCAGCTAACAATGTTTTGAACAACTGTTAAGACTAATGATGGGTCATTCGTGTCTTTTGCTTATTTCACAATCTTAAAACTTTCAAAAAAATCTGAAAAAATGCATAGGCCTTCTTTGAACCCTTAACTAAATGATAATAATTTGTCCCTTGAAAAAAAAATTCAACAACAATTTCATGCAATTATGGAGACGTGCAGGCATTTTTTACAACAATGTTGACAAAATGATGGGACACAAATGACCCATTGTTAGCATTTGACGATTAATAATAAAAACAATTCAAATTGGAGCACATTACAAAACGTAAATAGGTTAAACATGAAAGTGTAAAGTGGGCAAAAACTAAATGTTGCGAAACAAAACAAAGCTTTAAAAGTAGGAGATAAATTATTCATTCGACTATCCATTATAAATTAATTCTAAGGAGGATAAGTTAAAAACATCCAGAAATTCATGAGATTATATGATTGTGAATTTAAAAAAAAGAAATCTGCAAAAATCTAACCTGAACGGGTAAACAGGCGGCGATCTTTTTGTCGATATTTCGTAAATGTTCGCCGGTTTCGAAAATCGGTAGACCCATTAAAATACCAGTTTTGGCAGCGCACAAGCGACAGAGATAATCAAATTCATCGATGACGATGGCCATATCAAACGATATAATCGTGATTGAATATATAATTAATATTAAAGTTTATACTTTGCTGATTACCGAAACGTTCGACGTTGGTACAAATAGCGTGAAATTTCGTGACGAAGCCGTTCGCGTCACTTTTTCTCGCATCACTATTAATTACAGATTAATTTGTTGTGATAAAAAAAAAGTCGCGAGGATATCGCGGGGCGAAAATAATGAACATCGTTAATGAGGGAAAATTGTCAAATCAAGAATAATAATTAGGCAGCTGGCCGTCACAATTTCCCCCCACCGGAAGGACCTTGAACAAGCTAATATTGAGAAAAGAAAAAGTAGAAGGAAAAATAGAGATAAACTCGCGGTTGCAGCGCAATTATGAAATACGAATTACCGACGGTCGGTAAGATGGCGCTCTTGAAACCGAGCACGATGATTGGTTCAATCACCGTCCGCGTCGATGGTGGCGCTGCAGTCGAATTCCAGTTGGGTTGGCAAACGCGAAGCACGCTGCCGGTGTGCAGATTTCAGATGAAGAAAAGAAAAGAATAAATTCGCTCCATTATCGTAAATCCAAACGTTCGTCGTACGTTTGTACGCTTCAAAGTCGTAGAAATTATTGACCATTTCGGTAGATGCGATGATGTTGTGAAAAGAGAGTTTCTTTGACCAAAGGTAATGTACAAATTTTGGTATCTTTGACCGAGAACGAGTGCGTTGTCGCTCATGTTTTTCTTATCAGCCGCATCAACGAGGCCCAAACTTTATCGGACCGAATCTAATTTATTTTCATTTTGACTCTTCAATTATTTCGTGGGATTAAAGACTTCGAGGTACTCTTTATTTCGGCGGTTTTAAAACATTTTCGGTACTACACGCGTTTTTTTTCAGGTTTACATCCTTTTGCTCCATATTTCAGCGTCCATTGTACAATTTTTTTAATTTCCGTCAAGAGTTAAATTTTATTCAAGCTTTAGACTATTTTTTGAATTTCATGTGGTTTCATCTTTCTTTTAGGTTAAGGTTATTTCCTTTTTCGACAGAAAAATTGTTCATACATCGTTAGCTTCGCTAATATCTCAACTGCTCAATTTTGTTTACATTTCTCAGCAAATTTGCGATTGGATATAGTCTAATTCTTAATTTTTCCTTATATCCCATTTCATGCGCTCAATTAAACATGCATGAGAAAAAAAAAAGATTGAGACTAGAGCGGATTAGAGATTAGTCGAGAAACATAAGCAAAACGAAGCAAAGCTTGAGATGTTGATTTAGCGAACGATGCATATTTTGTTTACAATGCATTAATAAAATCTGTTTTTTTTTATTTGATATACATAGCTTAAGTATGTAAAATTTGCAATTTTGATAATATTTAAAAAAAATATGTGTTCCGTTTAACCCAAGATTTTCTGGTTTTGGTCTTTTCATAATAGCAATTAATGTCAATATGGAATCTCAATTATACAGGATAACTTATTAAATATTACATTCCAAAATATGTAGGTGAAGGAAAAACGTACCAACGATGGCGATTCCACCGTATCTGCTGGGACCAAATCCCTGGGCCACGATGATGGCCCAACAGCAGGCGCATGCTCAGTTGGCTGCCGTTCAAGCCCACGCTCAAGCTGCGGCTCATGCTCAGGCGGCTCATCATGCTCACATGCATGCAATGGCCGGTCCTCCTTTGCCACAGATGCCTCGGCAGCCTGAGGAGCTCACAGAAGCCCAACTTCAGGAAAAAGGTGAGAACACAATTTAAAAAAAGGCTTGCTCTCTTATACCAGAATTTTAAGGACTCCCATAGGTTTTAAATCTGATTATATACGGGGCATTCCATGTCAAATCAACCACTTTTAAGCCTGACCCCTTTCGATTTGGCTGGAATTTTGTTTTTCTTTTCTATCCCATTATAAACATTTTTCAGAAAATTTTCACATTTTTTTACCCAACCCAAAAGAAAAAACTTTTTTTTTTTTAAATAGCTATAACTTCTTCAAAAATTGACTAATAGGGACGTTTTTTCAAAATTTTCAATACACTTTCCGAAAAAAAATACAACAAAATATTAAGATATTAAAATCCATGAAATTTTTCACTTTTTCGAGAAAAATCATCTTTTTATCGTAGTATGCCATTTTTAATTTTTTTTTTCACTCAAAAAATACTTTGATCAATCTTTGATCCGGAAAATTGAGAAGAAAAAAAAATTTCAAGTGGCATACTTCGATAAAAAGATGATTTTTCTCGAAAAAGTGAAAAATTTCATAGATTTTAATATCTTAAAATTTGTTTTTTTTTTCGCAAAGTGCATCCAAACACGAAAATTTTGAAAAAAAAACGTCCCAATTAGTCAATTTTTGAAGAATTTATAGCCATTTAAAAAAAAGCCTTTCCTTTTCGAATGGATAAAGAAATTTGAAAATTTCCTGAAAAATGTTTTTAATGGGGTAGAAAAGGAAAACAGAATTTCAGCCAAATCGAAAGGGTTCGGGTTCAGAAGTGGTCGATTTGACATGGAATGACCTATATACATTAAAAGCAAGGGAAATAAAGTTGTACATTGTTTCACTGGAAGTTTCAAGACAATGTGCAAAGAAAGAAAAGAACCATAAATCTGTTGTTTTTTTTCAGTCAAAAGAAAAAAAGCTTTTGACGTATATTTAATTTCAAGCCATTATTCTAGATTTTTCTACGTGATTTCTCCTTGTGATTTTCCTACGTGATTCTTCTATGTTATTTTTCTATGTGACAGCTCAACAATGGCAACAATTGCAAAACAAACGTTTCGCGGAGAAGAGAAAGTTTGGTTTCGTAGATGCTCAAAAGGAGGATATGCCGCCGGAGCATTTGAGAAAAATAATACGTGATCACGGTGATATGAGCAGCCGAAAATACAGACACGACAAACGTGTTTATTTAGGGTGAGCATATAAGAGAGAGAGAGATATCAGTTTCACGAAGGCAGAAAATTTCATAGAAGAGGTCAAATCTCTGAAGGTTTGGCAATAAAAACAATAGTTATTTTAATTTTTGTCAAGAATATTCGTACAATTTACACCGGGCACAAAAAATACCGAATGTCTGAACATTCTGCAATTTTTCACGTCAAATGTAGGGGAGACCGGGGACAGTTGTAACAATCTGTATTTTGGCTTTTCCTGGGCCCAAAGTATAATGCTTACGTAAATCACACGTATAACTCTGCATAGAGCATTTAATAGTCTACAAAATGATTCTATGTTGAAGTCTGTAACTAGAATTGAAAAAAAAGTATAGGCATTTATAAAAAGTGTAAGAAATTGTTTCAGCCGTCCCCTACCCCGGGGCAGTTGTAACAGTCGATGGGGACAGTTGTAACGGTCGATGGGGCTAGTTGTAACATAAGATGTTAACACAAAATTATATCTTTCATTGTGACCAATATTATACAATATTATTACAACATCAAACATTATCACAGGGATATATAATACGGTCACAATGATGAAATCTTAACACATGCAAATAGTCGTATCGAATTGATAAAAATCATGAAATAATTGAATCAAGTCTCAGACGCACCAAACTTGTCAAAGAAACATAACATATAACCCAAAGATACGTGCCGTGGTTGCCTGTATAGATTTTCCATTTTTGATCTTTTCATACGCTTATACCTGTATCCTGTACCCTGTTACTTTTGTCCCGGTCTCCCCTACACAAATCTGAGTTTGTTTCTGCTACAATTGGACTATCTTTCTCAAATGAAACGTAATTTGTATCGCCTCTTTGAATTACTCAGTTTATTAAATCACCTAAACCGAAATTGTAAAACAGCCGATTTTCTAAAAAGGGTCTTTAATGATGAAAAGCGTAGGGGTCCTGAAATCAACCGCACATGTGGGTTGACAACCAGGGTGCGACCGTTAGCTTGTCCTCGACAAGGCTGACGGCGTATTCTGGTTGGATCAAACGCTAATCTGAACCGATATCAAAAAAACGTCAAATGATATAAAAAAATTTCATTTACTTCAAATGTAATGTGAGATACGATTGATCATGAGAAGTTTAACGCAATTTCAGAGCGTTGAAGTACATGCCGCACGCGGTAATGAAGTTATTGGAGAACATGCCGATGCCGTGGGAACAGATACGCGACGTCAAGGTTCTCTATCACATAACCGGTGCGATAACGTTCGTCAATGAGATACCGTGGGTTATCGAGCCCGTGTACATAGCGCAATGGGGAACGATGTGGATTATGATGAGACGAGAGAAACGCGATCGTCGTCATTTCAAAAGAATGAGGTTTCCTCCCTTCGACGACGAGGAACCGCCGCTCGATTACGCGGACAACGTTCTCGACGTTGAGCCTCTCGAGGCTATACAGATCGAGCTCGACTCCGAGGAGGACGAATCCGTCGCTGCATGGTTCTACGAGCACAAACCTCTCGTCGGGTCAAAGTTAGTTGGCATTCGATTGAAAAAATTTAATATGCGCTACCGAAAAGTTTCCGGACAAAACTTCAAAAAAGGTCTGGAACGTTTTTTTATGCCATTTCGCCAGAAGTCAACGTAGACTAATTTAACAAGCGGCATTTTAAAGGGGAAGAATTCGGCTTCGCTTCTTGATTTTTTAATTATTTTTAGTTTGTTTTTAGATTTGGACTCTGTCCAAATCTTCAGGTGCACCCATCTTCTAGAGGAATTTTTTAAAATACATTTTTACGATTGGATTCATAAAGAGGAAAGTTTGAGCTTGAATTTCTTTTTTTTTTAAACTTCGAGCGATTTTTTTTTCCAAAGTTATTCTGTTTTTTATGAAAAAAGAGGAAATTTGAAAAATCCCGTATAACACGAAAACAAAGAGAATTCGTGAAAAGGTACCAAATTTTTTGTCTGTTTTCGTTGAGTTCAGAGGAATTTTTCCCGATTTTTGTTTCCAAATTTTTTTTCCGACCGAAAATAGGAGCAAAAAAAATGTGAAAAAAAATTCCAATGTGTTGAAAATGGTAAAATTAAGTATTTTCCCCTATTGAAATTTTGTCAATAATCCCATAGTTCATAAAGAGGAAAGTTTGAGCTTCAATTTCCTTTTTTTAAAAACTTAGTGCGTTTTTTTTTAATTATTCTTTTTTTTGTGTAAAAAGAGGAAATTTTAAAAATCCCGTATAACACGAAAATAAAGGGGATTCATGAAAAACTTCAAGATAGCAAAAAGTAGCGTCTGTTTTTGTTGAGTGCAGAGGAATTTTTTCAGATGTTTTGCAGAATGGGATTATTAATAAACTTTCAATAGGGGAAAATACTTTATTTTACCATTTTCAACACATTGACAATTTTTTCCCCTAATTTTTTTTCCAGCCTCAATAAGAGAAAACAAATTTTGGAAAAAAAAAATCTGAAAAAATGCCTCTGAACTCAACAAAAACAGACGAAACTTTTTGCTGTCTTGAAGTTTCTCATGAATCATCTTTGTTTTTGTGTTATACGGGATTTTTAAAATTTCCTCTTTTTTCACAAAAAAAAAGAATAACTTTGGGGAAAAAAACGCTTAAAGTTAAAAAAAAAAAAAGTTGAAGCTCCAACTTCCCCCATCATGAATCCCATCGTAAAAATGTATTGAAAAAATTTCTTGTAGAAGATGGCTGCACCTAGAGAGAGGGGGGACAAGGCGAAAAACTGTTTTCAAAATAGAGTCTAAATCTAAAAACAATTTGTAAAAATAATTTAAGAAATAGGAAATGAAGCCGAATTCTTCTCCTTTAATATGCTGCTTGTTAAATTAGTCTACGTTGACTTCCGGTGTAATGACATGAAAAAAAGTTCCCGACCTTTTTTGAAGTTTCTCCGGAAACTTTTCGCCGGTAGTGTACTTCCATTAAGAAAATTTATCATTGCAACGATGCATGGAAATCGCGAGACATGTTTCTCGAAATGCGTACTTTATGATGAGAAGCGTAGGGGTCCTGAAATCAACTGCACATGTGAGTTGACAGTCGGAGTGTGACCGTTGGCTTGTCCTCGACAAGGCTGGCGGCGTATTCTGGCTGGATCAAACGCTAATCTGAAACGCCACTCTGAAAAAATTTCGATGGACACTGTGATACTTTTTTTTTTGCTCCCAACACGTGCCTATTGTGCTTTACAGACACGTTAACGGATCGACGTATCGACGATGGAACCTGACTCTTCCACAAATGGCCACGCTCTATCGTCTCGCGAATCAACTTCTAACCGATCTCGTGGATCAGAATTTTTTTTATCTATTCGATCCAAAGTCATTCTTTACGGCGAAGGCACTCAACATGGCCATACCCGGAGGCCCAAAGTTTGAACCTCTCGTCAAGGATTCCAACGCCGCCGACGAAGACTGGAACGAATTCAACGACATCAATAAAATCATTATACGACAACCAATAAGAACGGAATACAGAATCGCGTTTCCGTATCTGTACAACAACATGCCCCACTTTGTACACCTATCATGGTGAGTCGACGAAACTACCAAAACATCATCGAAGTCACTTTATATTACAGATCGCACGTTTAAATTGAGTCTCAATATTGACTGTCTAATGAGCAGCTTTGGTTTCACTTTGTTTTGGGCAAAGGTGGGCAAAGTTAATCCAAAAGTTAACTTCGTTAATCGTTAATTCGTTACTGAAAAAGTTAACTTCGATAATCGTTAAATCGTTAACTTTTTGTATATTTAACGCAAGTTAAAGTGATCCGTTAAAAGTTAACCACTCAGAAGTTGTATTGATGTTTTAGGATTATATATCAAAGATAATACACAGGCAAATAAGCAATTCGGTAGATCAAGTGTTGGATGTTTTTAGGAAGAAAATATAGAATCATACATTACTGAAAACAATTAAGGAATTTAAAAAATGTCCTAAATTTTTAGTGGTTTTTAAAAATGCTGTATCTCAATGAAAATTGGTTTCATCGAGGTCTAAAAAAAGCGAATTGCACCTGAATAAACAAGCTATCCGGTCCATGTAATGGTTCAGCTGGAAAAAAAAATTCCAAGTCATTGCAGGCAAAAAAAGTCAAAAAAATTTGCAACATTTTTTTCACACTATTTCTTAGGATTGCGTGGAACCTGTAGCTTCGAACATTTTTTCGCTGAAAGATCTCAAAACTAAAAACTTGAAGCTTGAAAATGCTTCTTTTAGATCTCGATACGATCTTTTTTTTACTGAGATACAGCATTTTTAAAAACCAATAAAAATGCAGGAATTTTTTTTGATCCTTAAATTGTTTCCAGAAGTGTATGTTTCCCTTCATAAACATTGGGATATTAAAATTATCATCCGAGAATGATGATCGTTTAACCTGTAAAATATCTTTTCCTGTAGAAAAACGAGGTTCTACCGCAGCTGTAGAAGGAATACCCAGTTGTAATAAATCTATTGAATAGATTTATTAAAACTGGTTCACTTAGAAAAGCAGCATCCGAAAGAGAGTCGTTTGACTTTAAGTCTAGCCAACCCGTTACCAAATTCTAGGCTTACCAAAAAATAATCTTCATTACTGCAACTTCAGCTAATGATAAAACTATCCTGTTCGTTTGCACGCAATTCAAACAAACTAAATCACGTCAATAACTAATGAAACGGACTACAGTTAACGGAAGTTCAATGCAACGGAAGTTAAGAAGACCGTTAATAATTTTTCAATTTAATCTAAAAGTTAAATCACTAAGCAAAATGTTAACTTCGTTAATTAACGATTACCGAATCAACTGTCCTCTGCCCAGCTTTGGTTTTAGGTTTAAGAGTGAACATGAATCACTCCGTTTTTTTCAATAATATCGATAACGTTCCGCGACGAATAATCATTTAAAAATTAAAATTGTATTGAATTTGTAAAAAATTCAATTATATACCGAAATATGCGTAAAATTAGCAAAATCTCATTTTTTTGCTTAAAGATATTTGTTGTTTTCATCATCATCAGGTATCACGCACCAAATGTCGTCTACATAAAAACCGAGGATCCCGATTTACCAGCGTTTTACTTTGATCCTCTGATCAATCCGATATCACATAGGAATTCGCTCAAGGTGAGCATTCTGTTTCCTATATCTCAAGAATTTAACGAATCAATTAATCACAATCGAATTTGAGTCAATTTTCGAATCAATTTATCACAATCTAAAGATACGTTGCGTCAATTTCAGACAATGGAACCTCAGATAGAAGAAGACGAGGATTTCATTTTGCCGGAGGACGTTCAACCTTTTCTCCAGGAGACACCGTTGTACACCGACAATACCGCAAACGGAATAGCGCTTTTATGGGCACCGCGTCCCTACAACACGCGATCAGGAAGAACAAGACGAGCCATCGACATTCCATTGGTAAAATCCTGGTACCGCGAGCATTGTCCGCCGGGTCAACCGGTCAAAGTTCGCGTGAGTTATCAGAAGTTATTGAAGTACTACGTGCTCAATGCCCTGAAGCATCGAAAGCCAAAGCCTCAGAAGAAGCGTTACCTGTTCCGATCGTTCAAATCAACAAAATTCTTTCAAACAACGACGATCGATTGGGTCGAGGCTGGTCTGCAGGTCTGTCGTCAGGGTTACAACATGCTGAATCTTCTGATACATCGTAAAAATTTGAATTACCTTCATCTCGATTACAACTTCAATCTCAAACCCGTGAAAACTTTGACGACGAAGGAGCGTAAAAAATCACGTTTCGGCAATGCCTTTCATCTCTGTCGGGAGATACTTCGTTTGACGAAATTGATCATCGATTCTCACGTTCAGTATCGTTTGAACAACGTCGACGCGTTTCAATTGGCCGACGGTCTTCAGTATATATTCGCTCACGTTGGACAATTGACGGGAATGTACCGTTACAAGTACAAACTCATGAGGCAGATTCGCATGTGCAAGGATCTGAAGCATTTGATATATTATCGTTTCAACACGGGACCCGTTGGCAAAGGCCCTGGTTGTGGATTTTGGGCGCCAGGATGGCGCGTTTGGTTGTTCTTCATGCGCGGCATAACTCCCCTTCTCGAGAGATGGCTCGGTAATCTATTGTCTCGACAATTCGAGGGTCGTCATTCGAAGGGAGTGGCAAAAACCGTCACCAAGCAACGTGTCGAATCGCACTTTGATCTCGAGCTTCGCGCATCGGTGATGCACGATATCGTTGATATGATGCCCGAGGGCATAAAGCAGAACAAAGCGCGCACGATATTGCAACATTTGAGCGAAGCATGGCGCTGCTGGAAGGCCAACATACCGTGGAAAGTGCCCGGTTTACCGATACCGATTGAAAACATGATTCTTCGCTACGTGAAGATGAAGTCCGATTGGTGGACGAACACGGCGCATTACAATCGCGAGAGAATAAGACGCGGTGCGACTGTCGATAAAACCGTTTGCAAGAAGAATCTCGGACGTTTGACGAGGTTGTACCTAAAGGCTGAACAAGAACGTCAGCACAATTATCTCAAGGACGGTCCATACATATCGCCCGAAGAAGCCGTTGCAATTTACACGACGACCGTTCACTGGCTGGAATCACGAAGATTCGCGCCCATTCCTTTTCCACCTTTGTCCTACAAACACGACACGAAATTATTGATTCTGGCGCTCGAAAGATTGAAGGAAGCTTACAGCGTCAAGTCACGCTTGAATCAGAGTCAGCGCGAGGAATTGGGTCTCATTGAGCAAGCTTACGACAATCCTCACGAGGCGCTTTCCCGAATAAAACGTCATCTGTTGACTCAACGAGCGTTCAAGGAAGTGGGTATCGAATTTATGGACCTCTACAGTCATCTTATACCGGTTTACGACGTCGAACCATTGGAAAAAATCACCGACGCTTATCTCGATCAGTATTTGTGGTACGAGGCCGACAAACGTCGATTATTTCCCGCTTGGGTCAAACCATCGGACACCGAACCACCGCCGCTACTCGTTTACAAATGGTGTCAGGGAGTCAACAATCTTCAGGACGTTTGGGACGTGAGCGAGGGCGAGTGCGACGTTTTGTTGGAATCGAAATTCGAAAAATTGTACGAGAAGATCGATCTCACCATTCTCAATCGTCTGTTGCGACTCATCGTCGATCACAATATCGCCGATTACATGACGGCGAAGAACAACGTCGTCATCAATTACAAGGACATGAATCACACGAACAGTTACGGTATAATTCGCGGTTTGCAATTTGCCTCTTTCATAGCGCAGTATTACGGTCTCGTGCTGGATTTGCTTGTACTCGGTCTTCAGAGGGCAAGCGAGATGGCGGGACCTCCGCAGATGCCGAATGATTTTTTGACCTTTCAAGATGTTGCATCGGAAACCGCTCATCCGATACGTCTTTATTGTCGTTACGTCGACAGGATCCATCTGTTCTTGCGTTTCACCGCCGAGGAAGCGAGAGATTTGATTCAGCGTTACTTGACCGAGCATCCGGATCCAAATAACGAGAACATCGTCGGCTATAACAACAAAAAATGTTGGCCCCGCGACGCTAGAATGAGACTCATGAAGCACGATGTCAATCTCGGTCGAGCTGTATTCTGGGACATCAAGAATCGTTTGCCACGCTCGGCGACGACGATACAGTGGGAAAATAGCTTCGTCAGCGTTTACAGCAAGGACAATCCGAATTTATTGTTCAACATGAGCGGTTTCGAGTGTCGAATATTGCCAAAGTGTCGAACGACGCACGAGGAATTCACGCATCGCGACGGAGTTTGGAATTTACAGAACGAGGTCACGAAAGAGAGAACGGCGCAGTGTTTCTTGCGCGTCGACGATGAGAGTCTTCAGAGATTCCACAATCGCGTTAGACAGATACTCATGGCATCGGGTTCAACGACATTCACGAAAATTGTCAACAAATGGAACACCGCTCTAATCGGTCTGATGACCTATTTTCGCGAGGCTGTCGTCAATACCCAAGAATTGCTGGATCTTCTTGTAAAGTGCGAGAACAAAATTCAGACGCGCATCAAGATCGGTCTGAACTCAAAAATGCCATCGAGATTTCCTCCTGTCGTGTTTTACACGCCGAAGGAATTGGGCGGTTTGGGAATGTTGTCGATGGGACACGTTCTCATACCGCAATCGGATCTTCGATGGTCCAAACAAACGGACGTTGGAATAACGCATTTCCGCTCGGGTATGAGCCACGACGAGGATCAGCTCATACCGAATCTTTATCGTTACATACAACCGTGGGAATCGGAATTCATTGACTCGCAGCGTGTGTGGGCCGAGTACGCGCTCAAGAGACAAGAAGCAAACGCGCAAAATCGAAGATTGACACTGGAGGACCTTGAGGACAGTTGGGATCGAGGTATACCTCGCATCAATACGCTTTTTCAAAAAGATCGTCATACCTTGGCGTACGACAAGGGCTGGCGCATAAGAACCGAGTTCAAGCAGTATCAGGTTTTGAAGCAAAATCCATTCTGGTGGACGCATCAACGACACGATGGAAAACTCTGGAATCTCAATAATTATCGTACCGATATGATACAGGCGCTCGGTGGCGTCGAGGGTATACTCGAGCATACGCTCTTCAAGGGAACGTACTTCCCAACCTGGGAGGGTCTCTTCTGGGAGAAAGCGTCGGGTTTCGAGGAATCGATGAAATACAAAAAATTGACAAACGCCCAGAGATCTGGTCTCAATCAGATCCCAAATCGACGTTTTACGCTTTGGTGGTCACCGACCATCAACCGCGCCAATGTTTACGTTGGTTTCCAGGTCCAGCTCGATCTTACCGGTATATTCATGCACGGTAAAATACCGACTCTGAAGATATCACTCATCCAAATATTCCGCGCCCATTTGTGGCAAAAAGTTCACGAATCCATCGTGATGGACCTCTGTCAAGTGTTCGATCAAGAATTGGACGCTCTCGAGATCGAGACGGTACAGAAGGAGACGATACATCCGCGAAAATCGTACAAGATGAATTCATCCTGCGCCGATATATTATTGTTCTCGGCATACAAATGGAACGTATCGAGACCATCGCTTTTAGCTGATTCCAAGGACATAATGGACAATACTACGACACAAAAATATTGGATCGACGTTCAATTGAGATGGGGCGATTACGATTCTCACGATATCGAGCGTTACGCCAGAGCAAAGTTTCTCGATTACACGACTGACAATATGTCGATTTATCCATCGCCAACGGGTCTCTTGATCGCCATTGACCTTGCTTATAACCTTCACAGCGCTTACGGGAATTGGTTTCCCGGTTGCAAGCCACTCATTCAACAGGCAATGGCTAAAATAATGAAAGCCAATCCTGCTCTCTACGTGTTGCGCGAGCGAATCAGAAAGGCATTGCAATTGTACTCGTCCGAGCCAACCGAGCCGTACCTTTCGTCGCAGAATTACGGTGAATTATTCTCGAATCAGATAATCTGGTTCGTCGACGATACGAACGTTTACAGAGTGACTATTCACAAAACTTTCGAGGGTAATCTGACGACAAAGCCTATTAACGGCGCGATTTTCATCTTCAATCCGCGAACCGGTCAACTTTTCCTCAAGATCATTCACACCTCCGTTTGGGCTGGACAGAAGCGTCTTGGGCAATTGGCAAAATGGAAGACCGCCGAGGAAGTTGCCGCTTTGATCAGGTCATTGCCGGTGGAGGAACAACCGAAGCAGATCATCGTCACGAGAAAGGGCATGTTGGATCCGCTCGAGGTCCATTTGCTCGATTTTCCGAATATCGTTATCAAGGGATCGGAGCTACAATTGCCCTTCCAGGCTTGTTTGAAGGTCGAGAAATTCGGCGATTTGATACTAAAAGCCACGGAACCGCAGATGGTTCTTTTCAATCTCTACGACGACTGGCTCAAGACAATCTCGTCTTACACCGCATTTTCACGTTTGATACTCATACTACGAGCTCTTCACGTTAATACCGAACGTACCAAAGTCGTTTTGAAACCCGACAGAACGACCATTACCGAGCCTCATCATATATGGCCAACCCTAACCGACGACGAATGGATCAAGGTTGAGGTACAACTCAAGGATCTCATTCTCGCGGATTACGGCAAAAAGAACAACGTCAACGTGGCGTCACTCACGCAATCGGAAATTCGTGATATTATTCTGGGTATGGAGATAAGCGCACCCTCTGCCCAGCGTCAACAAATCGCTGAGATTGAGAAACAAACCAAGGAACAATCGCAACTTACCGCCACGACTACGAGAACCGTCAACAAACACGGCGATGAAATAATAACCGCCACAACGTCGAATTACGAGACTCAGACGTTCAGCTCGAAAACTGAATGGCGGGTCAGAGCGATATCGGCGACTAATCTTCATCTCAGAACAAATCACATCTACGTGTCGTCCGATGACATCAAGGAAACCGGTTACACTTACATATTGCCGAAGAATATACTGAAAAAATTCGTCACGATATCGGATCTTCGGGCCCAGGTGAGAAGGACAATTTTTCTAGAGCTACAGAATTTTTGTTTTTCTGAATCAAATTATTAAATTTGAAAACTGAAAATGTGTGACTTTGAAGGAAGCATATAATGTTCAGTACCGTTTGAATAATTCAATTGTTTTTAACGGAAAAAACCTTCTTTGTCTCAAAGATCGCAGGATATCTTTACGGTATAAGTCCACCGGATAATCCTCAAGTAAAGGAAATTCGTTGCATCGTAATGGCTCCTCAATGGGGAACACATCAGACTGTTCATCTTCCTGGATCGTTGCCCAATCATCAGTATCTAAAGGAGATGGAACCTCTTGGCTGGATTCACACACAGCCGAACGAGTTACCACAATTATCGCCTCAGGTACGCAAAGAAAATAGACGGTAGTATCAATCAACGGTTCCCCTTTATTATTTTTGGTAATTATTTAGTTCAGTGACTTTTCCGAAAATCGATAGGAATTTTTTTTTTTCGCCATGTCCTCATTTAGTTATAAATGATGATATCCAGGTGGGGGAAACCGAAATGTTCTATTAACAAATTTTTTTAAAGCGCAAAACCGTAAAAAGTAATATCAGATTTTTCAAAAATTTCAAAAAATGACGGGAGTTTTTTTTTGCCATGAAATCTTATATTACATCATGGTAAGTAATATTCAGTTGGAGGAAGCTGAAGTTTTTCATTAACAAATTTTTTACAAGGAAAAAACCAATTCAAAAAATGGTAATTATTGGGAAGTGCGAGTCATCGGAAAGGCGCATCCCAAAATTTTTTTTTATTATATTCTATTAGACTTTTTATAATAAAAAAAAAAACAATTAAATAGAGGAATTTAGCTACTAGAATAGATATCCCCGTTCCAAAGTTTCTGTTGTTTTTTTTATCAAACCCAAAAAAACAACAGAAACTCTGCAACGGGGATATCCATTCTAGTAGCTAAATTCCTTTATTTTTTTTTTTCAAAGAAAAAAATTATAAAAAGTTGGCCTCCCCGAGCTAATATTTATCTTTTTATCATTATCTAATAGAATATAATTTAAAAAAAAATTAAGATGCGCCTTTTCGATGCGTGGCACTTCCCAATAATTATCATTTTTTCCTAGATTCAAACTGGTCATCACGAAAAATATTTATTTATTAGTTTATACAAAATTGGATAATAAAAAATTTCACCCTCTCCCGACGGAATATCGTTAATAGTAACATAATAAAGTTGATTATCGCGAAAAAAAAATTTCCCGCCGATTTTCGGAAAAGTCACTAAACTAAATAATTACCTTATTTTTCATTTACGTCTTTATAATTTATTGCAGGATATTTCCACCCACGCGAGAATCATGGCGGAGAATACGGTCTGGGATGGCGAGAAAACTATAGTGATAACCTGCAGCTTCACTCCTGGCTCGTGCTCTCTCACAGCTTACAAGCTCACACCGAGGTCAGCGACAGAAATTTTCAGCTTGAATTATTTGAAAAAAATGGAAAAATAATTTTAAAAAATTCGAATCGCAATGGCCGTTACATTCGATTCGATTCAAACGCTATAAGGACTTAATCGATTATTACTTGGAATAAAAAGTAGAACAATTTCCTAATTTGAAATGTTTACTTCACGGTGATTGTTTACTTTTCTCGTTGCAGCGGTTTCGAATGGGGCAAGCAAAATACCGACAAAGGCAACAATCCTAAAGGATATCTCCCGAGTCATTATGAGAAAGTTCAGATGCTCTTGTCCGATCGATTCCTCGGCTTCTTCATGGTTCCAAGTCAAGGATCTTGGAATTACAACTTCATGGGTAAATTATTGCAATTGTTACTTGATTACTGCTAAATGCACATTTTTCATTGGTGCTGATTCACGTATTATACCCAGGATTGCGAAATTTGTAATGTAAAAGTAATGCATTATTCATTACTTTTAGAATGTGTAATGGAAAAAATTTCCATGACCCATTACAATGTAGTGTGTAATAGAAAAAATTTCCATTACCCATTGCAATGTAGTGTGGCATGGACAAAACTTTGATTGCAATTTTGGGAATGGAAAAATATAGATGAATAAATTATTGCAATTTTGCATTACATTTTAATGATTTAGAAACGTTAAATTCTAAAAAGCATGTGCATACAAAAACTTTAGTATAAAGAATTAAAAGAATAGGAAAGAATAAGAATAAAAGTGTGGGGCGCTAAGCATGAAATTTTTCTTTTCATTTTAACCTAGGCTAACTAAAATTTAATAAAAAATGTCCAGAATTGCCATTACACATTAAGTTGTAATGAACAAGCAAAATTTTGTCGACACACACTACATTGTAATGGGTAATGCATTTTTTTTTCATTACACACTACATTGTAATGGGTAATTGATTTTTTTTTCATTACACACTACATTGTGATGGGTAATGGATTTTTTTTTTCATTGCACACTACATTGTAATGGGTAATGAAAACGACAATGCATTACAAAAAGTAATGCATTACTTGAAACCCTGATTATACCTTTCTATGAATCAAAATTATTGTTACTTAAACAATTGTCAAAAAAACGTACATTGCTTGTACTATTAATTACGATTTTAGGAGATTGTTCTAAGCAATTGTGTTGTTTTTAGGTGTGAGACACGATCCAACGATGAAGTACGAGCTGCAACTGGCTAACCCGAAAGAATTTTATCACGAGGTTCATCGGCCAGCTCATTTCCTTAATTTCTCGAGTCTCGAAGACGCCGACGGCGTCGGCGCTGATCGAGAAGATATGTACGCTTAGATCGCGTAAAATAAGTTTTTTTTTCTTACGAACTCAAATCAGCAACGGGCAAATAGGTTTTACAAAAGCTGGCGAGTCATGAAAGGCGAATTGCTAGCGAGAATGAATGTGAGGAAAATGATGTAAGTTTATCCACGAGATAATATCGATTGTGGAAGAAACAAAAACCATGTATTTGGGCAATTGCCGGTTGCTCGATTAATCCGAATATCATTCTTGAATCATTAACGAAAAATTCATCTGTGATATGGAGAGTCGTCGAAACGCCGGACAATTAAATAAATGTAAAAATCCCAAATGATTTCTTTCTCCTTCGTTCAGGAGCAACTTTTAAAATATGTACAGATTTTGCAAGGTAGATTTTTTCAAAATAAGTATATTTATCGTAATTCACAGATATTGATTTGACATGTAATAATCGCCTTTAGTTGATATTTTTATGTGAAGTAAAATGATGAAAAAGCAAGAATGTGATTATTTCAAGTGTCACGAATCATTTTCACCAATATTCTGTGAAGTTGGACTACGCTAACAATTTTTTTAAAGTCTGCGCAAAAGCTTGCTGAAAAAATCAACCCACATAGGCGATTTCCGATTCAATTCAAGATGATTCTGCAACTGCGCTGATGTAGAAAGTGAGAAGAAAAATACTCCGACCATCAATCGCCGATACAAAGAACATGAAGTAGTGTCAATTGATTATTTATTGTGTAATAATCTACACATTACATACGATAGCCGTGTCCTCCTCTAATGTCTAGTTTCATTGAAAGTATAACTGAAGAATAATATTTTTCCTTAAATAACAAGTCTAAAGATAGTCTCAGCAACATAATTCAGAATACAGTGCCATTTCCCATACGAAGGATGAAATCATAAGAGCTGCATTCGATGGCATAGCATTTTCATTTTTCTTCAACTTATCTACACGATAAAACAAGATTCATCGTAACGGAAAAGAGAGAAATTTCTCCAGTTGCGGATTTTCTTAGACATGAAATTTTGTGCACATAGCTACAAACCCAATCACAATTTTATACCGTTATCGTCGCGACAAAATCTGGATTATAAAATCAATCGAGCAAAAAAAAAACAGCGGAATGATAATTTTGAAAATAAGAAAGAGAAATCTCGTTCTTTTGCGGGAGAATAATCGTCTCATCGTCGAATGTAAATCAATGATTGAAAAAATGACACCGGACTCTCAATCCGAAGAACTTTGGCTCGATCGCCGACAAATCTACAATGTACAAATTCTTTACGACAAACTGTGCTTGTGTAGTTAATTCGAAACATCAAATACGCAGTGAACATAAAATTTTCACGAAGCTCGGCAAAATTAGGATGCAAAACAAGGTGCGCGAATGTAGCTTTTCGACTGGGATCGGTGTTTTCGAGCAAATCGCAGAGCTCGTGACGAGGCGTGTACAAAAGTTTGGGGGTCAAAAAAAAAAAAAAGGAAAACTCTTGTCTGCATTTTGGTGATAGTGTGAAAATCGGTGGAGGGGAATTTGTGATAAAGTATCGAGGGACGAGTGTAAATGGTAGTTTATCAGTGATGTTATTGCTTTGACTCCTGAATCGGTGGATTCTTTTTTGTTTCAACGAATCAAATCGTTTTGCCGAAAGCCGGAGCTCTCGAGTTTCTGATAATTGATGAAATTTCGGAAAATCACGAGTGCTGTTTACGGATTAACTGGTCGGCGGTGGAGGCGGTGGAGGTTGAGCCAAGAGGGTCGGTAGACTGTTGAGATCGATTCCAGGCGGTGCAGGAGCTTGTTGCTGATGCTGTTGAGGTGGCGGTGGAACCGGAGCAGCTGGCCAACCTCCCATGTGCTGAGTTTGCCAACCGGGATAACCCGGGGGCGGCGCTGTTCCAGGTGGCGGTGGTCGCATCGGTGTCTGTTGTCCCTGTTGCCAGGGTGGAATTCCCATTCCCGGCGGCGGTATCTGCGTCGGTGGCATTTGTCCTGGTGGCATCTGTCCTGGTGGCATCTGTCCCGGTGGCGGTGGCTGATTGTTACCGGTCATCCATGGCATCAGCGGCGGTATATTCGGCTGAGACGACGAACCCGGCGGTGGTGGAGGTGGTTGCATGACACCGGGAGGTGGTGGCATGCTCACGGGCTGCTGCCACTGCATATTCATGCCATTCATGTTGTTGACCTCGCCCTGGCTCCATGGAGGTGGCGCCATACCCGGAGGTGGCATCATCGGACCTCCCTGCATCATTTGCGGTGGTGGATGAGCCGGCGCTGCCATCAGAGCTCGCGGCGTTTGTTGTCTGCATGAAAATAAAACAACAATACCATTTGAATACAGCGAAAATGTAGTTTTAAGCGGATGTGAAAGACGCAGACGAACTCAGATGACGTAGGTATAGTAGTGAGGGCATGAAAATCCGGGCCCGTTATCCGTTTAGAGATATATCTATATCTGCTCATAACTATATGTATATACATATGAATATAGCTCTATTTATCGGCATTTACCATAAAATTTTCGAACAAATGCCATTTCTGCAAGTTGTCACAGACAGCCAGTGTTGTAAATAATGCACTATTTCGATAATGCATTACGGTATTCATTACCCATTACACTGCATAATGTGAAATGGACAAGTATACCATTACAAAATACAAAACCCTGCAAATTTAAATTTGTCCATTGCTTCCTCATCTTTATCCATAGTTCACATAGCTTCCTTTAACACACAGTATGGCGATCAAATTTGGCTTCCTCATAAAGGAAGCTTTGTTAATTATTGAAAAATATTAGTAATCAATGTGCAAATTCGATCGATTTTCGCCAAATTTGATAGCGAATAACATTGATAGCTATACTGGCTCTTCACAAAATTTCATTGCAATATCTAAAAAATTTCAAAAGTTATAGCGTTTACGCTTCTTTTATAAAAATTAAAAATTTAATAAAAAATTGAAAATTAAGCATTCTATCGATTTTCGCCAAATTTAATAACGAACATCCTCGATAGCTATATTAGCACTGTGTAAAGTTTCGGTGCAA
Source organism: Alloplasta piceator (assembly GCA_946863875.1). Taxonomy (NCBI): domain Eukaryota; kingdom Metazoa; phylum Arthropoda; class Insecta; order Hymenoptera; family Ichneumonidae; genus Alloplasta; species Alloplasta piceator. The sequence goes on from OX333074.1 coordinate 53,424,692, forward strand.
TATCTTAAAAATTGCACAAGTCAGAGTGTTTACGCTATTTTTCGAAAAATTAAAAATTTCATAAAATTTTAATCCCTCGATGGATTTTTGCCAAATTTAATAGCGAACAATCTCGATAGCTATTTTAGCTCTGTGCAAAGTTTCAGTACAATATCTTAAAAATTGCACAAGTTAGAGCGTTTAGGATATTTTTCAAAAAATTCAAAATTTCATAAAATTTTAATCCCTCGATGGATTTTCGCCAAATTCAATACCAAACAACCTTAATATCTATACTAATTCTGTACAAAGTTTGAGTGCAATATCTTGAAAATTGCAGAGGTTAGAGCGTTTACGCCATTCTTGCAAAAACGAAAAAAGTCGATAAAATCGCAACACCCGTTATAATTAAAACAACATCTTTTTCATAATGAAGAGCAATTCGTGCTCGACAAGTGTGTAATGGGATACTTATCCAATACACATACTATTTTCACAACTCTGTACAGCAACTTTCAAGTGCCCAGTATTTCTTTGCTCCAGAGCCTGAAACTGAGAATTTTTGAGCTATCGAAATTCTTTGAATAGATTACCGGATACTATTACCCAGAATACTATTACCGTAATAACATCCCAAAATTTCAGCCTAATTGGATGAATAAATTGGAAATAGCATTTGTTCGAAAACTCGAGTCTGCTACGATGGTAAAACAGGTCTTTCACAGCCTCTTAAGGGGTAGCTTAAGCTCTTTTTCTCCTGTTACCGATCGAAAAGTCCCGGATAATTGGTACTCGAGTTGTGCCTAGATTGTCCACTCTTGGATCTGTCCGGTGGTGGTCCCTCGCCTAATTCAGCCATCAGCGACATATACTCCTCGTCTATCTTTGCCTTGTCACCACCGGGTCCACCTCCGCCGCCACCACCACCCCCACCGCCGCCACCCGCTGCCGAAGGTCCGCCCTGACCTGGACGCTTCGATCTACAATCTCTCGCTATGTGTCCAGCTCCGCCGCAACTCGAGCACACGATGTTGTTCGTTACGTTTGGCTTATCGGGACACTGAAAAAGAAAATAGAATTAAACCATCAAACAATTCATTCGTCAGATGCATGAAATGCAATCTTGATTCGTTTCGTTCAAATCTGATTATTGATTTCATTATTTATTATTTATCCCATATTGAAAAATTTATCCCTCGAATATGTTGCAAATTTGACTAAGTATTGTTGTCGTTTTAGCTAGTTAGTTAGTTTATTTAAGACGTACCAGCCAAGACTTGTGATCCGTGGCCCCGCAATTCGTACAACGTGGTCCATCATTTTCGCGTAACGTTCCGTTCAATAATGCCAATTCGCGCAATTGATTGCGCCTCAAGTCATTTTGACCCTCGGGAACTTCAACGCCTTGTCTGATTATTTCGTGAATCTGCAAAAAGAGATAACGTCATCGTGATTAGGAAAAAAAGCTAAACTAACCAAGCCATAAACTCTTCTTTTGATAAGCCAACAATGAATAATTGAAATTTTGCTTCCTCATAAAAGAAGCTTTGGTTTCGTGAACTAATTTTTGTTCGCGATTTTTATGCCAATATGTTCAAAATGTCCTTAAACATCGAGAAATCATATTTAGAAGAAATGTCCGGATGGATGTGTGTGTGTGTGTATCCTGAGTTTCAGATATAAATCATTAATAACTCGAAAACGCTTGGAGATACCAAGCTAAAATTTGGCACACTTATCGAGCACGAATTGTTCTTCATTATGAAAAAAATTTTGTTTTAATTATAACGGGTGTTCAGATTTTATCGACTTTTTTTCGTTTTTGCAAGAATGGCGTGAACGCTCTAACCTCTGCAATTTTCAAGATATTGCACTCAAACTTTGTACAGAATTAGTATAGCTATCAAGGTTGTTTGGTATTGAATTTGGCGAAAATCCATGAAGGGGTTAAAATTTTATGAAATTTTGAATTTTTTGAAAAATTGCCTGAACGCTTTAACTTGGGCAATTTTTAAGATATTGTACTGAAACTTTGCACAGAGCTAATATAGCTACCGAGGTTGTTCGCTATTAAATTTAGCAAAACTCCATCGAGAGATTAAATTTTATGAAATTTTTAATGTTTTGAAAAATAGCGTAAACGCTCTGACTTGTGCAATTTTTAAGATATTGCACTAAAACTTTACACAGTGCTAATATAGCTATCAATTTTGGCGAAAATCAATCAAATTTGTACATTGATTACTAATATTTTTCAATAGTTAACAAAGTTTCCTTTATGAGGAAGCCAAATTTGATCGCCATACTGTGTGTTAAAGGAAGCTATGCGAACTATGATAAAGATGAGGAAGCAATGTGCAAATTTCAATTTGCAGGGTTTTTTATTAAACATATCTAATGTTTTTATGATTAAATCCAAAGCCATAGTTGAGTTTCATGGAAAAATAGACAGTAAACGGCTGATTTTTGTTTGCAAAATTACATTTTTTCATACCAAATCACAGTTTCGGATGAATCGACGAAAATTGGCGGGAAAAAAAACCATCTTTGATTTTATTTTACATTTAACTTACTCTTTCAACGGCTTTCTTTACAGCCTCCAAATTATTCGCAGTTATGTAAGCGTGTAATGGTTCATCCTCGCCGGGCAATGGTTGACCGTCTTTTCGACCGACTTTACCTTCCTTCACGGATCCTTTGCCACGAATTATAATCTTTGCTCCTGTCTCCTTTTCCATTGCTGAAACACGAAAAAAAAACAATCAAGAATCAGGGCAACCGGGAAAACACTTTCGATCTTGATAGTGTTGAAAAAAATCATGTACTTACATTTCAAAGTATTACCACGTGGTCCAATGAGCAAACCAACGAAATTAATGTCGGGATGCTCTTCCTGCGGTATCATAACTTTGTCATGTACGCGTATTATCGGTGGTCTGCAATGATAAAGAAAAACATTTCAATATTCATCCATCAAATTTCCGACCCCGTTCTATTTAAAAAAAAATGAACAATCGCCATCTATTCTCTACGTTTTACTAAAAAAAAAAAGATTAAAAAAATGCGTTACAGTATGCCCTTGGATTCACAGATAAAGATTTATTTTTCTGTCAATTAATTTTTGTATATTGCTTTTGAAGTTGTAAAGCAGTTCCATAAATCTGATCATTCTTAATTCACACTAGTTTCTCTTTTGAAAAGTGCTCAATTTTTGAAATCTCAGAACTCGAATCGTCCCCCGTTGTGCTGTGAAGAATGGCGTAAAATAAAATTTATTCTGTGAGCCCAAAGAAGCATTTCCATGCAAAGAATATTCACGATTTCCAGCGCTACTGGATACCATGAGACAATTCTCACAACGATATTTTTATTTTGTCAACCTTTTGTCTTCGAACAAAGGTCCAAACGATAATTGCCTCCATTCGCAATTTTTGAAGTCAGGAAAATACAAAGCAATGCTTGAAACAGAGAATAGATCACGATTGGTCAGTTGGTTGATTTTTTACAAAAAGTTGTTTACGATAACACGAGCGATTTTGAAACAATTGAACTCACTTGTAATCCGGAGGTGGTTTGAATTCAGGATTTATTTTCATTATTTTCTGTATAAGATTGTGACGTTCCTCCTCGAGTTTACGTCTCGTGCGATATTCTCTGGTGTTCAATCTTTTTCCATCGCTACTGTAAATCGGCTCGGGCGATGGTGATCTGAACAAAACAGAAAAAAAGAAGGATCTGACGAAAAAGTTGCTTGCACGAAGATGGTGCTGCGGCGTACAAGCGACCTGATCCTTAAACGTAATTTGAATTTTTTTTTATTTGCCCCCTTCGAGTGACACGATCGTACAACTGCTAAACTCAATTCGCCGAGAGTTAGTTATCAAATTGACAATTATTTTCATCGCCGTTGGGAGAAATTTTTCTTTTTTTGCTTTTTTAATTCTGCGCACTCCGAAACATGTTGGGACAATTGACTGCGCAGTCGCAATGTTAATTGTTTCGAGAATTCTCTGTATCTTACAATAACGAGCGAAAGGGTGAAAAAAAGATAGTGAGGAAGAAAAAAAAAAAAATAAATAAACTCAAGCACGAATAAGTCGGGCTGCTGTGAAGAATGCTGTTTACAAACTTAAACGTTCGTGTGAAGTAAACTATGGAAACGTAGATATGAAAACCACTTGCAGACTGCACGATTTCATAACGGCAGATACATTGGTATGATGTCAGCTGCTAAGATAAATCCTGTGATTATTAGGAAGTAATAGTTTTCGTTTAATTAGTCAATAAACGCAGGCTGATGTAAATATTAAACAACTTTACGAAAAACAGGATACATTATAATCAGGTTCGAGACACTAAAGTGAAAAAATTTATTATATATAAGTAGTGTACGAGTTGATATTCATTGACCTATTGGAGTAAATGAATTCATTAAAGAGAACAAAAGAGAGTGAAATTAGAACGATTTGCTTCGAGTTGTACCTGAAATTTATAACGTTAGATCGAAACGTGACATTATTTTTCAATGTTTCCTGCAATTTACTCGACATAAATGATTAGTATCACTTTTTTTTTTTTTAAGTCTAATTAACGTAACGATTCCCTTCGGCGTTAACAATCAACGCTGTTAAATGGTGTTTGTTTTTCGTTCAAATTAAATAATCGATTTGCCGTTCAAATCACAGCAGCTCGGGACTTTTTTCAATCTTCTATGTTTATACAGGATAAATCACTTACCCCGTTTGTTCGTAACAATCGTTTTGGGCATTTGCTATTTTAAGGACAACGTAAAAATTGAAGATAAATAATGCTCATTAGAGGAATATCGTTCGTCAACCGGGCAATTTCTTTGCTGCTGCTGGATTTTAATTCGCAGTACAACTTTAGTCGTTTTTTCGCAATTTTTTCTTCTACACGATTTTTTAGAGTGAGTTTACTCAAAAGTTGAACAAAAATATTGTAATTATTTAATGCGAATTTGAACATAATTAAGATATGCGAAAACGATAATTTGCCCGTTTTTTATATGCTATGCAAAAAATTCCTAGTTGTATGCAAGAACATTTGCTCCGTTAACTGAAAATCGATATTTCATTAATTTGGTACGAAGATAATAGAGAAAAATGAAACAGAGAGAAAGCAAGAGAGAAAGGAAGAAAAAGAGATTGATTAGGGCAAACCAATATTATGCAAAATTCATCTTCTCCGACGATGCTCTCGGATTTTGGCAGTGGTATTATTTTGAATTTTGGAATATTCTCCGGAGATATCGGCGGCCCTTTTAGTGCGCCATTTTTTTTTCGGATATATGTATAACTATTTTTTTTTTTTTTCATTCAGGCGTCATTAGCTCCGCTTGAACGTGGATGCGTCCGTCAGTGCATAGCTATTTGTCGATATTGGTATGATCATGTTTTTTTTTGCATTTGTTTTTGATGAGTAATGTTTCTCTCAAACCTTTCCTCAGGGTTTAGCGGAATTCCAAGATCTCCGGTGCGTAGTTTCCTGCTGATTTCCTCAATCTGCAGCTGAACTGTAAACCAACGGGTTAGAGGGGGCGGAAACCCCAACAGTTAGACAATGTCACTTTTTCTACCTCTACATTGGAATATACATTTTTCGTTATGTATTCTTTGTTTTTTCCGTTCCCTATTTTTTTCTGATTTCAAACGAGAGGAGAGAAGGACTGTTGTAAAATTTTCGTTAATTATCATTTTTTTCCATTAACCAGCGGGGAGTGGCAAATCGCAGAATATATGCCGAATTATAGAGAAACGATAGTTTTCCCGAAATTTTTCCGTCTTTGGAATTTTCTAAACAAAATTCATAAAATTTCCAACATTTCGGTACCGATCCACGAATAATTCGGCATACTCTTGCAGCAGGGACCAATCATCTCTTACCTAAGAAGATTGCGAAATTTCAATTATCAGTTTTGTCGAAAAAACAAACCAAAAAAGAAACCATTTTCCATACTTACACCTTGTCATTTAGTCATCTACTCTACGAATTATGTATCAACGTATTCATAGATGGAAACAAAAACAAAAACTATTGAATCATTTGCCTACTCACACGCTTAATAAATTTTCTCTTAAAGAACTATTTGCGTATATATCGGTATATATGTATATATATGTGGATAAATATTTATTTATGGATATATTGGGAATTAATGAGAGAAAGAATAATAAATTGATTTATACTTACAGAGATAAGCTCTCTCTTGATCCGGCGTGAGGTTTGTAGGTAATACAGTCGGCATCCCCGGAATGAATGTTTTATCATGTTCGGTGCCTCCCCATCTGGTCTTCCTTCTTTTCCTGCGATCCTCTTTCGATTCTTTGTCGAGTTTGCCATCGCCTAAAATTCCTTTAGCAAAGAGAGAAATATTTGTAACATTGAAAATACTAACATTACCGGACATGTGAAATCTGGATGAGAGAAATTGAAGAAGTCACAAATGTTGCTCAAAATTATTGTCTCAGAAGAATCTTGAATTTGGGGTACATTTTGTAATTATGTAAGTGATATTAAAGTTTTATATATTTTTTTATTTTCTTATTTTTTCATTATTTATTATTTTTTATTTTTTATTTTTTAATATGTTATTATACATTCAAAAAGAAGTATCCATGTAAATTTTTAGCTCTCTATCTGAAACCATACCAAAGTTATTGATTTTTCAAAAAATATTCTTAAAATAATCATAACTTCTACAATAACCAAAATATTCTAACTTGTTAGGTCATTTTTTTTTGTTTTTCAATGTACTTTTTGAACAAAATACCGAAAATTGAGTAAAATTAATTTTTTAATGTTATTTTAGCTGTTTTAAGCTAAAAAATTCGATTTTCTTTGATTGGGACCTCTTCGATCTTTTTAAAAAAAATATATAAAATTCTACGTAAAAAAACGAAATTCTTGAGATTTTATTGAAGAAGGGATTCAAATAACTTCTTATTAAAAAAAAAAAATCGATTTTTTTTTCGTAACTTCGATCTTTTTCCCTCCTATTACTACAATAATTTATTTCAATTATGTTAAAATAAATCATTTAACTTCTCTCAAATATTTCCTTTGTAAATTATAATAATTAACATTAAGAATTACAATTCAAGTACGTTTTGCACTTTATTCAATTTTTTTACATAAAAATTGCAATTCTTAATGGTAATTATTATAATTTATAATTATAATTTATGTGAGAGAAGTTAAATTATTTATAACATTATTGAAATCAACTATTGTAGTCATAGAAGGAAAAACATTGAAGGAAATTCAAGTTTTAAGCTTAAAACAGCCAAATAGACATTCATTTTTTTTTTCTTAATTTTCAGTATTTTTTTCAAAAACTGCATTGAAAAAAAAGACCTCTTAGCAAGTTAGAATATCTTGGTTATTGTAGAAGTAATGATTATTTTAAGAATATTTCTTCGAAAATCAATAACTTCGCGATAGAGAACTAAAAATTTACATGGATACTTCTTTTTGCATGTAAAATGACATATTAAAAAATAAAAAAAATCAAAGGGGGTCACCAACAAAACGTCGTTGAATTGACATGGAATTACTCATATATAGCACATATTTACAAGTTTTGTGCCGGTGGAAAATCTTACAGTATGAAAATAGTTAATTAGAAGATAGAAATTTGTTTTTGTACAATGTCGTACATTGAAATTCTTAATTAAAAATAGGAATTTGAAATTCTTAATTAAAAATAGGAATTACAATCATTTTTATTAATGCAAAATTTTTGCAAATTTGAAATATGAGCTGCATTTATTCTAAACATTAAACATTAAATTTTCTAACATTATATTATCGGAGTAAAACAATTTTAATCAAATGTACAAGCATCTGGGTACAACATGACTAATTTTTAAGGAAACGGTTCTCATTTCAATGGGAAGCACAATTTAATACTCAAAACTCAAAATATAATTTTTTTGTAATTTTCAATTCATTTGGAAGCCTTTTTTGCAAATTGGAGCACCACTAAAATCATATCAAACAGTGGTGCTCGCACAACTTTTCGAACACAAATTTTACAGTCCCTCGCTATCAATCGCGCATCATGTGATAAGCCTACAAATTTCCATGCGGCAATCAACGAAAAGCTTAAAACTTGATAACGGAAATGAGCACAGTGGCGCTCTACTTATGCTTCTTGAAATTCTAAACCAATCTCAAATTTTTCAAACGTCCCTGCTCATTTTTTTCACTAAGATGACTCACTTCTGAGTAATCATTCTCGGTTTGACCTTCAATGACCTCTAAAATAGCCAAAAATGTTGCATTACTAGATTCTAAAACATAATTCGGCAAAATATTTTGTCTGTATGAAAAAAAATGTTTTTAGGAGTTGTTGCTGGCCGTTGAACATGTGATAGCCGATAAAATAGGACGCGCAAATATATATACTGAAATTAAAGTTCATGCGGAATCGATCGAACACGCCAAGGTGTTTTTTTTTTGGGAAATAACCGGTCCGTTACGATATCGGAGCCCATGAATTATTAATTAATTCCTCTAGAAAAAGTGTCTCACCTTCGGAATCGCGCTTTCTTCCAGGCGGTGTCGACGGTGATACGAGGGGCGTTCCATTTGCAATCGCAGCAGAAACGGCAGCTGCCGCAGCAGCCGCCGCGGCCGCTGCCGCATTCGCGCTGACGGCATTTTGTGCATTTTGCAAATAGCTCGGATTCAACAGGGACGTAAAATTTCTCGACTGATTCATCTTGACGACCGTACGAGTCACGAATCACGACCGATCTTTAGGTTTTTTCAATATCTATTACGAGTATGAGGGACAAAAAACTCGTCGAAAACGAGGCGAAACGCCTTTTATGCAAGTCGCAGGCGCGCACATACACACACGATACGTCCACGTATGCAATACTATCGATGAACAAAAAATGGCGATCCCTTCGTGCTATATGTATTACTATATATCTCGATTATGTGACGAGGTTTCCAGTGTTGCCAATTTTCAACGCATCGCGCGCGCGTCGCGCTTTTTTATCATGCGCTCCCTACCGGCGAGATTTCACGGTAGGCTAAATACCGACATTATTTCCGAAGCCCTACATTATCGAATAAAAATCGCTGTCTAAACTTTCTTCGATACCGAAATTCATGAAAGAATGATGAATGAATTGCGAAATGTAATTACGAAACACAAATCAACGTTTTCGTTGATTGCCATTCACAGCTCGGACAGTTTGGATAGAAATCTGATGAGAATAATATTTATTTCATAAGAATTTCATGGTGCTGCCCTCTTTCGCATTTCGGTGAACTTGATTTCGCCATTTTGTTTTTATCGATGAAACACTAAATTTATCAACATTTATCTCGTGATTTGGGTTCCAAACCAAACTCACTCAGCGATTTTTTCATAACATAATGTCGAACACGTATCGATATTCGTACTTTGGTGTTCGTCATCGAGCCCCACTCTTAGTTTTAGCCGAAATGCCGTAAAAACATCAATATTCTCAATTACAGATTCGTTTTTCGAAATTTTTTTAGGGGGGATCCATTTGTGCCAAAATGCTGATGAGACTGTTAAAATTTTATTGATTTCCATCCATTCGTGCCAGAATAAGTTTGGATTCCAATTTCGAGGTGCTAATGTCGGTATCTGCAGTGATCGGCAGTATCGATTTTTTCGTCAACGATATTGATAATATTTTATCCTTAATTACTCATTTTTTTTGGAAAAATTAGAAATATTTGGTCATTAATTACTTATTTATTAGAAAAATTAGTAATATTTTGTCACTAATTACAAATTTTTGACAAAAGTTAGTAATATTTCTTTGCTAATTACTAATTTTTAGAAAAATTAGTAATACGTTCCCGCTAATAACTAATTTTTTGAATAAATTAGTAATATTTTTCTGCTAATTATTAATTTTTCGAAAAAATTTGATAATAAAAATAGATAGATTTTTTTTCGGTCGGTAAATTCCAAATTTCAACACTCGCAACATGCAACCATCGAAGTCGCCCTCCCATTTTTGCGCCCTTGTGCTACGGTCCTGGTCTTCGTCCGGATCTCTTTACGCAATAGTTCGCCTGCTATCAAAAGCGGATAAGAAATTTGCTTGCCGCAAAATATCGCGATTACAATCGTTTGATTCACGAACGAGAGAATAATGTTGCGCATAATATCGGGACGTCTTTGTGCAGCAGTCCGCGGTAACATTTTGCCGAAAACAGCGGCCGTCGGTGTGGGAAATGTTCGAGCCGCGCACGGCGGACCCGTCGAAACCGAGGAAGAATTCGACGCGAGGTACGTCAATTTTTTCGAAAGACCCGACATCGATCACTGGGAGATTCGCAAAGCCATGAATGATTTGGCCGGTGAGTAATTAAAAAAAAAAAAATTTATTGTCAATTTTGGAACCCTTTAAAATAGCCGTCACTGACCATATTGGATTTTTCAAAAAAAAATTCTCACAATTCCGGAGCAGCAAATTTTTCAATGAATTTTCACGATTCGGACAATTTGATTGGGAACAAGTTTTTTTCTCGTTAAATCGTCCATTATTTCGCAGGTATGGATGTTGTACCCGACCCAATAATCGTATGCGCCGCGTTGAGAGCCTGCCGCAGATTGAACGACTATGCGCTGACGACGCGATTCCTCGAGACGGTTATGAATAAGGGCGGAGAATACGCTCCAAAAATTTGGCCCTATGTGGTTCAGGAGATTAGACCGACCTTGGACGAATTGGGTATCAGTCTGCCCGAAGAGCTCGGTTACGACAAGCCGGAATTGGCGTTGATAGAAGTCGACGATATTCATTAAATAATAGGATAAGATACTAGTCCTCGTCGATAGTTTCTATTCTCTAAGAAGCTTCGCTCATTCGCTAGTTTGAATTTTTTCAGCCACGAGAAACTTGTACCTGTTAAACGAAAAGAGAAAAAAAAAAAAGAGACTAAACAAGCACAGAGTTGGCCAAAAAGATGTTAATAAAAGTCTTAAACTTTCGCAAGCGCACGTTCTTCCGCTGGCCGCAGATTTCCCTTTTCATTATTTTTCTCAATAATTTGCAATATACAGTGATATGATCTATTGTATTTTTTTTTTTTGCTTTTTTTTCCATCCATTGACTCCTTATATCATTTCTAAGATTCGGTATGAGACTCGATTTACTTTTTACATGAGATAAAGAAAAAAAAAACGTTATAAATTGCGACAAGACTATGACATATTTACAAGTTTAACATTATACATGATACACAGTGAATAGAGTCATTATGTCTATAATGGTTTGAAAATTTCATGGTACAAGAATGATTTTTTTTTTTTTTTTCCAAATCCGTTCGATCGACGTTTGACTCTCTTTGCGTAATTGGAGAATTTTTCTCGCTGATCCATCGTGAAATTTATAATCGAAGGCGTGTGAAACTCTCGTGGAGATTCCATCGCCTCTCTGAAATTTGGCTTACAAATTTTTTCTTTAGTTTTATGGGAAAAAAAAATCGTACAGAGCGTAAAATCCGATTTCTTTTTCCTGGAATTTCAATGCAAGCCTGAGAAAAATGCTTGACACTTTCACTTATCGGCCTAAAGTGTGTGACATTGCAATATTCCAATCATATTTTGAAATTATTAATATTTGTGAACATTTTGAAAAAACACGGATGATCTGAGGAAAGGTCTTGGAAGAGATTTTTGTGATCCTGGAATTTGCGATAAAGTCTAACGTTCTTGGCTCTGTCATAGCTCAACGGATTTTTTTTTTTTTTAACTCTGATTCTGCTAAAAAACTAAGCTTTAAAATCGACCGATGGATAATTTTGAAATTAACGGAAAATATGTCGATGGCAATATCACTTTTTTCCCATCGATCTTTATTTTTTTTTTATAGTTACGTAAAACTGATGTAAATTTTCCATGTTAAATTTCAATTCGTTAATGACTTGTTAATATTGAAAAAAAAAAACCGAATTTCGACCTTTCCCCGGATCACCGATTCGATGTAGTCCATTGAAAAGTCAAAGTTTAAAGTTTTCCCTACGAATAGACAAATAATAAAGTGCAAAAGTCTTCTACGAATATTTCGTCGTTTTTAATGCCCGTGGCATCGAAATAATGAAACAATAATTCGCATCTAGGAATAATTGTACACTGTCTATATTGTTTTAAAAAAAACGAAAAAAAAACTTGTAGATAACAATGTTACAGTTTTGGATTACAATAGGCAGTCTGTTGTTTCAATGTCAGGCGTGTTTTTTCTTTATCATCTATCGAAAAACAACGAATAATAAGAAAAAACACGGGATTCGATAAACGCGATAACAGGAACATTTTTTGTTTTTCGAGATTGATTTTTTTTTTCGAGCTCTATCGAGACATTGTATTTTCGGTAAGTACGGAGAAATTTTTCTTCTTTTCCTTAGTCACAACATCTCCAAAGAATATTTCAGAATATCGCTATGGAAAACTTTGGTACAAAGATCGTTGAAAATGCCTATAAAATATATGGGGAACTTGAGAAAAAGAAAACATTTAAAAAATCATAATTGTTTACAAACTATGTTCGCATTTTTCTCGAACATACACCGCAACATTGAAACAAGATTGCACACAAAATTATAGTACATTTTTTTGTTTCTCAAACGTGGTACAATAATACCCTTATTCAAATAATTTAAAAAAAAATGACCCGGCATTTAAATGCATGGAGGCGTCGAATTGTTAACCATCGTTGGGAGATCGAATTTTTTTTTTTTTTGCAAAGATCCATCAACAATTATGGATCTTGCGACTAGATGGTCACGTGCATTCGCATTTCTAAACCGTACACATTTTTTTTCCTCTCTCAAAAAAGACTTAGCCTATTTGTACCCGTCAGAAATGCTTAATTCTTTTTTTACGTTTTTTTCTTTTTTCCTCTCGTTCAACTATATCCGTGCTAATAATCGAATTAATTCGAATTAACTATATCAAGTAAATGTCACTACATTTTCAAATGAAAAATATGCATATAGCATTCTTAGAGATTAAAATTACTCAAATTTATCGTCTAATTACTGATGATCGATAGAAAAAAAAAATCCGTACTTTTTGTGTCTCCTCTTCGTCTCAATCTTGTCTGAACTAAATTGAACTAAAAAACTCGGAAGTATATCTGATACTCCGTGCAAATTGCCACATTCCCGGCATCAATGTTCATGAGCCCAAAAAACGAAAACGAAAATTCTGGCAAATAATATAGTAGCTCATCAGCATCTTTGTTCCATGGTACGTATTTATCTTTCTCTTTTGGATCAGGATTTCACATTACTTTTTTTTTCTGCTTCATTTTCTTCGGTTTTCCCGTTACTTTACTAACTACTTTCGAAAAATTCGATCTGAGACAAGCTTTTTGGTTTTTCCAGCTCAGATCGATTGAACATCCGCTTCGATGGATATTCGTCGATTGACGTTCCCAAAAAAAAACACAAAGAACCTTGAAAATTAATTATGACTAGATAAAACAATAAAACCTACTTAAACGCTTTTACTTCTCGGTTTTCGTTCCTTTTTTTTTTGAGAACGTCATCGACGACGCACGCACACGCATATTTCGAAAAAGTGACAAATCGATATTTCTCACTGGTTATTTGAAACCATCGAATGAAAATCTACGAAATTTTTTTTCTCGAGGCTAAAAGAGCATCTCGATTTCAATTTATGATTCAATGGGTTTCCGTATATTTATATATATATATATAATATATAATATACCGTGTTTTGTTTTCGTTATCTAGATAAAAATACAAATGTCGTTATACACCCTTATTATTTCAATTCAAATTAAAGACCATGTTTTGTTTTTCTTCTCGTTTTCTCTCTTTCTCACAAAAACAAAAGAAACAAAGAAAAAACTCGTAACACATTCTCTAAATCGTTACATCAATGATCAGCGAAATCTACGCCACACACAATTACGTACAAACTTTCCACTTTTCTGTTTTCATCGTTTTTTTTCATTTTTTTTCTTCACATTCAGATATACATAAAAACTCTCGCAACAGCCGACAAAATACTCGAAAACCACAAATTCCCTCTTGAGGGGGCAAAAGAAAAAAAAACATACTCCAATCCCAATTGTTCACAAAAACACTGTAACCATACAGATATCGTTCACCCACAGAAGTTTTTTTCGTTTATTTATATTTTTTCTTCTTTTTTTTGGTAGACCCGTTTCGTTTTACTCTCGCTTGTTTTTCTTTTTTTTGGTACACACAAACTAGGGTGCCACTATGTCGACTTTAATTTTCTTCTCATTTCGCGTCTCGATCCAAAGATACATTTCCTTCGATGGGATAAAAAATCTTCGCGAATGATCTAGCAGAGCAAGGATCTATTTTGTTTTATTGTTTTCTTTCTTCGCTCTTCACAATATCCGTTACATTTTTTTCATGCCAAATTCATAGTAAGACTATGAATCTGGATTTTTTTTTAATGAGGAAAATTACAAGCCACGGATTTGAAATTTTGGCAATACAATAACTCTACTCTTTACTTTTGTAAATATCTCTACTCTTAAATTAACATTTATTCAAAATGTATCTATTCGTAAATATATCTGTTCCTAAATAACTGTACTCTTAAATATCTCTATTCTTCTGATTACTTCTGTCACTCCTTATTATACCTCCGTGTAAACACTGTGCCTTTGAAGGCACAGTTGAAATTTCCAAACTCCTGTTTTTCCCTACATTTTTATAAAACTTTCAATTTTTATTGCAAAAGCTGTTTGACATTTTACTTGACTGACTTTTGGATAACATTCCAGACACTCTGAGAAGTGACCATGATTTTTTCCAGATTTTTAAGCCCGAAACTATTTGAAAAATTGGTATGTCCTTTAAAGACCCAGTGTTCACACTGAAGGAGTGAAAAACAAGTGTTCCCAGTGAACACGGTAATGTTGCATCAATGTAACGGCAATGTTACCGATTGTGACATGTAATATTACATAGGCGTTGCATGTAAGTTACATGTAAGTTACAATTTCCTACTCAGCAAGGTCATGTAACATGTCATAACAGCTATATAACTGCTGTATAACAGTTATGTAACAGTTCTGTAACTGTTATATAATAGTTATGCAACTGCAATATTGGAATGTAATGTTGCATTAATGTATCTGTTATATTGCATTTATATAACAGCAATATTGCAGTGATATTGTAATATTTCAGTTATGTTACTGCAATATTATTATTATATTACCGCAATACTGCGGGTCATTAATTTAAGGACAAATAATGACAAATTACTTGGTTACACCCCATTAATCTTACATAAATATAACCAAAGTTACACTCACGTCGTTACAAGCATGTTACTGAACGATTCGATTTTTTTACATTACTGTAATGTAAAAACGTTATATACCAGTTATGTAACCTGCACATAACAAATGGTACGTAACATGTTACTTCCACGTTATATACCAGTTATGTATCACAAAAATAACATTGTATCATTACATGTAACTTCCATGTTATGTTGCGGCAGTAAAACATATGTCACATTACTGTAATGTTACTTCGTTACAAGCAAGTTACGTAACGGCTGCAAAACTTTTTTACATTACCGTAATGTAACAGAGTTATATACCAGTTATGTCACATTATTGTAATGTTACTTCCTTATAAGCATGTTACGTAACGGCTTGTAACAAAACTGTTTTACATTACTGTAATGTAACAAAGTTATATACCAGTTATGTAATCTGCATATAACAAATGTTACATAACACGTTACTTGCACGTTATATAACAGCTATGTATCACAAGAATAACATTTTAACATTACATGTGACTTCCATGTTATATTGCCGCAGTAAAACATACGTCACATTACTGTAATGTTACTTCGTTACAAGCATGTTACGTAACGGCTTGTAACAAAACTTTTTTACATTACTGTAATGTAAGAAAATTATATACCAGTTATGTAACCTGCATATAACAAATGTTACATAACACGTTACTTGCACGTTATATAACAGCTATGTTAAACAGGAATAACATTGTAACATTACATGTAACTTTCATATTATATTGCTGCAATGTAACGTGTTCACTGGGGTTACACAAAGGGTTAAGAAAGGTCACAAATTCGGTTATTCAGAAGCGACAGGAGTAAACAGAAGAATAGAGATATTCACGAATAGTTATTTAAGAATACAGATATTTAACAGTAGAGTTATTTAGGAGTAGAGATATTTACGAATAGATCAATTTTGAATAAATGTTAATTTAAGAGTAGAGACATTTATGAATAGAGAAGAGTAGATTTATTGTATTGCCGATTTTTCAATTCACGAAGAATTTTGTTTGTTCCCATTGAAGAAAATGTTATTTCAGGAGACGCGAAAATGAGGAAAAAAATGGTGGTTGAAAATATCGCCACACCCCGGAATACAAACCTTAAGTTTAATGCAGAGGGTTAAAAAATTTTATTCCGGACTCGAGACAGCCTGCTGTTGACTGTCCTCGTCCTTGATTATCTCCCCGTGCATAGCTTTCGTAAGAACGTTAGCGTCCTTCAGTGATATCACTTGAAGCACCTGATGCTCGCCATTGGCGTTAATAACGGTCATCGGATGACCCTGTATTGTAACGGCCTCGAGCGTCTCGCCGTTACCGGGTTCGACCTTCGGTACTTGAACCATCGGTGTAACATGCATTGTACCGTCGCTCTGGATGTTGGCCACCATCGTCTGATACATGCTCGCCGATACCGGGACCGTTATCACTCCGGAAACGGAGACCGGATATCCTGTAACAACCGAAACGACTGTCCTATGTCTTGCCCACGATCCGTTAATTTCACTTTACAAAAACACCAAAATTTCTCTCCTGTTCTCCAATGACGTTCTCCCATCTCATTCTACTGGCAGGACAACACTTTTGAAAAAAAACCGTTATATTACAAAAAAAAACAAAAAAAAAACTGTACACAATGTGCCGATAACTGTGATCCAAACTCTTATCAGAGGGCACGAAATAATAAAATAATATCCAATATGCACTACAAAACATAATTTATCGCTCGACAACAGTTTTTACTCTTTTTTTTTGCGCACTCAATTGAGAAAAAACTGTCAGAGGAAGAAAAAAAAATAATAATGGAAATCCAGAACAAAAACAATGAGTAGAAAATGTTAAAAAAAAATAAAAAAATCGAGATAAAATATTATATGTACATCCGCTTTATTTAATTCTTCTTAATTAAAAAGTAAAACAATCGGTGGATTGATCGATGATCATGTGTAATGGGATGAGGTTTTCAAATTTCAAGATTTTATATATACCTTTTATTGATCTGTTTTTTTTACGTCTCTTTGTTTTCAAGGTAATTCGCGCAATTGCGAGAAAAAAAAATTGAAGAAAAAAAAGGAAGAATTTTAAGAATCCATTGACCGATCCACAACGCAAATGCTTTCACGAAAAAAAGTCCGATTTTTCTTTCACGAACGATCGGGATTCCGCAGATCGTCGATTCTCATTCGAAACGCAATGTTTTTTTTTCTCTCTGTCGCACGATTTTACTCACAATCTTCGTAATCTTCTTTCTTTTATTGTTTAAATATTATGTACATATACGAATACACTTGAATAAATGCCGTCATTTATTTCTAGTTTTGTGTGTGTGTTTTTATTTTATTTATTCTTTCCAATTAATCGCGTTATGCGAATTTCATTCTTTATATTTGAACGAAAATGTCTTTTCTTTCTTTAAATCGTCGAAAGTTCAAGTTTTGTAAAAACCGCGCTCGCGTAAACGTGAATTAGATAATGGACTCTTAAATAAAAGAAAGAAAAAAAAACCAATAAAAAAATCAGATTCTAGTATCGGTTGAAGTGTCAGTATTTACAGTAACAAAAAAAAGATCAACTACTCAAAAAAAATACAGAGAGAAAGAGAGAGAGAGAGAGAGTGAGGGAAAAAAAAATCTATGTATACTTCGTTGAGCGAAGATAAAAAACGAATACGTTTTCGTTCATGTAATGGATCGCTGGCAGGCAGCATGCAAAAAAATAATAATTGAGAATCCTGAGCCAGTTTCTTTTTTTTCCTTCTTTTGCTTTTCTATTTCGTTTAATTTTTTTTTTTTCATAAATTCACTGCTCGAGTAGTTCCTGGCCGGCGACGGTGCAGAGCCTATAGAAAACTGTTTTACCGTGTCCATCTTCGCCCGTCAGTATTATCTGACCATCTTGGCCTAAGGTTGCCTCGGTAACGCTGTTGAGATCGACGGCGACGCTGCCTTCACCGCCGCCCGAAACTTCCGCGAGCGCTTGTACTTCACCCTGGCTTGTGTGAATCTGAAAATTTTGTATATCACAAAATAAATCATCGTTATTGCGAAATCTTGACTGAAACAATTTTTTTGTAACACGTGTACATAATGTGCGTCTTTACGTGCCTTGAAAATATGCGTAAAATAGAGCATTACAGCAAGGCGTGAAATAATGTAGGTTAGAGCGTATTTTACGCACTGATAGTATTTTACACACACTTTCATTCATTCGATTTTATTTTACATACACTTTCATTCATACTATTAGTACTTCGCGCACTCTACCGCCGATAACAACCGTAGCGAGGCGCCACCTGAGCCTCGCAACGAGCGCGACGTGAATCTGCCTAGTAACGTATCAAACTGTCAAATTACGACGATAGCGAAACATAGCAATAAAACCTCAAAATGTCCGATTGCTTATAAATGATTCAGGAGTTCGAGTTTGTTTTTCAATCTTCATTACAAATTATGGAAGAAAAAGTGTTCATTGTAAGTGTTAAAAGGAGAGTAAAATACTATTATGCATTTAAATAATTTTTTTTTTCGGGGGGCTCCGTACTCGTACAACTTCACGCCGCAGCGTGTAATGTTCGCTTTACCTCACTCGTATCACAATGTACTATTTTCTTCGTCGGGTTTTCAATTAAGGTACTAGTCTAGGGGAGACCGGGAACAAAAGTAGCAGGATACAGTTGTAACATAGCGAATATCTCCCAAACTATAGTAGGTACCACCGTGTCCCGAAGGCACATAATGCGTCTTGCAGTTCCTCACATTTGGTTACTAGGCTAAGAGACATCCGCACTAAACAGACTTGACCAGAGAGGTGTATTGGTATTGTCAGACCCAAAGTAAACTTTTGCGACTTTCGATAAACATGAATATCTCGATTACTGTGCTACATATGGTCATTATTTTTTTTCATAAACTTCCTTGGACTTTTTTGGGTCAACTTTCGCGGTTTTAAAGCCTCCAGCTTGAGATAATTAATCAAATTCTAATTTTGAAGTAGAAAAACCATCTGGGGACAATTGTAACAATTTTGCCGGGGACGGTTGTAACAGTCTGTCGGCTGTGAGTTGTCATGATAATTTCACATCTAAACATTGAATCTAACGTCAAACGGACCTTTTTTGAAAGTTTCTGTGTGCTAAAACGCCTCTGCAACGCGTAAGAAGCACGCAACGAGCCTGTGCCGACGTGTCAACGTACGAAGAAGCGTATGAAAAGATCAAAAATGGAAAATCTATACAGGCAACCACGGCACGTATCTTTGGGTTATATGTCATGTTTCTTTGACAAGTTTGGTGCGTCTGAGACTTTATTCAATTATTTTATGATTTTTATCAATTCGATCCGACTATTTCCATGTGTTAAGATTTTATCATTGTGACCGTAATATATATCCCTGTGATAATGTTTGATGTTGTAATAATATTATATAATATTGGTCACAATAAAAGATATAATTTTGTGTTAAAATCTTATGTTACAACTAGCCCCATCGACCGTTACAACTGCCCCGGGGTAGGGGACGGTTGTCAATAATTTCTTACACTTTTTATAAAGGCCTATACTTTTTTTTAAATTCTAGTTGCAGACTTCAACATAGAACCATTTTGTAGACCATTAAATGCTCTATGCAGGGGTATACGTGTGATTTACGTAAGCATTACACTTTGGGCCCAGGAAAAGCCAAAATACAGATTGTTACAACTGTCCCCGGTCTCCCCTACTTTCGAAGGTCAAAAAAACCTTGTAAATTGGACATTTGCACATTGCTTCCTCATCTTTATCACATAGCTTCTTCATCACAAAGTATGGCAAACGAATTTGACTTCCTCATAAAGGAAGGTTAACTATCAAAAAACATAAGAACTCAATGTGCAAATTTGTAAAATTCTTTCAAGTTTACTTCTTGCTAAACTTGATTTTTGCCACTTCAATAGCGAACAACCTTGATAGCTATACTAGTTCCTCACAAAATTTCACTGCAATAGCTTGAAAATTGTGCAAGTTAGAGCGTTTACGCTATTTTTCAAAACATTCAAAATTTGATCAACCATTTACTAACGTTAATGAAAAATCGATTTAAAGAAAAATTGCGCATGTTTTAAATGAACCATTGAATTTTTCACAATTTATTTCAAACATCCGCCATTTTTTTTAAATCGATTTTTCATTAACGGTGGTACATTGTTGTGCAAGAAACCCTCCTCTTTAAAATGCTTTTTAATTTTTTTGTTTCAGACTTGCCAATCCTGAGGTTAACTGTCGGCCACGGGACAAAACATTTTCGAAGACGCGACTTTGGCGCCTTCTATAAATTATTCGAAGAATTAAAATAAAAAATAAAAATATTTTTTTTGTCCTTTCGAAGGACAAAACAATGTTGTATAAACAGTTTTATAACCATATCTGATAAAGGAGCGGAGAAAAAAATCTTAAAGATTGGCTTTTTTGCCTTCTAAAGTAAACTAGTACCTTAAAGAAGGAAAAACAAATGAAAAATTCATCTCACCGTCGCAACTCCTTGAACCTGTGCGGTTGTTCCATCAGGTAACGTGATTATTGGATTGCTCGGATCAACTTGTATAATGGAAACCGTGCCATCGGCATTTGTAATAGTCTGTAAAACAGCGGTTGGATATTGGGCCATCTGCGAATAATAAAAAAATCGAATGTCAGACAAACCGATAAATATCATAAAACAGCCAAGACAAGTATCGAAATAATAATTTAAAAAAATAAGATCAAATGATGCAACAAACTCAATTAAGGGAAACTAAACACCAAAATCATTCAACTGAAATATAAATTTCCGACAATTAGAATATACGAAAAGTTTGTAATTTTTATCTTTTTTTCGTTTCTTCTTCCGTTGCAATTATGCCTCGAGATAATGCGAGACATTATTTAGCGGAAAGCCAGAGATCGGGATCGATACTTTTGCCGTGATTCGATGCACGGACAAAATTCGTACAATCGACGGAGCAATGAGAGCATATTTTCAGCGTTGATTGAAGATTGCAGGAATCGACTAGTGAATGTTCAATAGGCAAAAGTTTTCATATTTTCGTACCCTTTTATACTTACTGATTCGAATTCACCCACGTTTTTTTACGTTTTTTTAAATGTTTTCAAGGCATTCCTTGCAGAATTCAATTAATCGTAATTCCATTATGAAACCAATTTCAATATCAAAAGCTGAAGTAATCATTACAAAATTTCCAAGTATTTTTGAAATTTTTGAATGTAAGAATCAATTTTATGAATGAAATTATTCTTTGGATTCATCGTCGAGTCCTCGATCTTGATATTCGGAGTTCGAAAAATTAAAGAAAAAAAAAATAATAAAAAAAAAAAAATAGGGAAGTAAAACAGCCGAACGTTACTTCATTGCACCGTTCGATATTCCCGAAAACCTCTTGCACTCCGCCCACAAGCACCTGAGCAGTGGCAAGAGATATAGGTGACGCTGATATGATTTGCTCTGGCGAAGAGTTTCCCTTAGAAGAATCCGCGTTGCTCAGACGAACGACTCCCACCGTCTGCTGCTGCTGTTGTTGTTGTTGTTGTTGTTGCTGCTGGGCCTGTTGCTGTTGTTGTTGTTGTTGTTGTTGGGCCTGTTGTTGCTGCTGTTGCTGTTGTTGTTGTGCCTGCTGACTCGACGAGTGAGAAGAGTGAGGTGTCGGATGTTGTAACAAAATATTCGATTTGTCGTCGTCCTCGCTAAAAGCCGGCAACAGATCTTCTCTTCCGTGAAACTTGTAGCAATTTATAACTATTTGTCGCAGCGCGTGGGTCCAGGAGATCTAAAAAAAGGAAAAGTCATGTTAAATTCAATATCAAGTATTAGGAAAACGTTTACAACGCATTGTCGATTTTTCGTATTCATAAAGCTTTCCTGAATGAGGAAGCTTGAAGTGGGCAAGCTACTTGCTCATAGAAGACTTTCCTATACCGCAAAGCTGGGCAGAAAACAATTAATTCGTTAATCGTTAATTAACGAAGTTAACATTTTAACGATTTAACTTTTAAGTTAAATTATAAAATTATTAACGGTCTTCTTAACTTCCGTTAACTGTAGTCCTTTACATTAGTTATTGACGAGATGTTGTTTGTTTGAATTGCGCGCAAACGAACAGGATAGTATTAGCATAAGCGGAAGTTGCAGTAATGAAGATTATTTTTTGGTAAGCTTAGAATTTGGTAACAAGTTGGCTGGACTTAAAGTCAAAAGACTCTCTTTCGGATGCTGCCTTTCTAAGTGAACCAGTTTTAATAAATCTATTCGATAGATTTATTAAAATTGGCTATTTCGTCTAGAGCTGCGGTAGAACGTCTTTTTTCTAAAGAAAAAGATATTTTACGGGTTAAACGATCATCATTCTCGGATGATAATTTTAATATCCTAATGTTTACGAAGGGAAACATGCATCTAATGCAAAATAAGTAGGAATCTAGGAATAATTGATTGCTATTGTTAATTAACCTACAAGAATTCCTGGAAATGATTAAATGATCAACAAAAATTCCTGAATTTTAAGTGGATTTTAAAAATGCTGTATCTCAGTGAAAAAAGGTTGTATCGAGGTCTAAAAAAAGCATTTTGAAGCTTCAAGTTTCTAGTTTTGAGATCTATCGGCGAATTTTTTTTTGAAGCTACAAGTTCTACGCAATCCTAAGAAATAGTGTTAAAAGAAATGATGAAAATTTTTTTTCTTTTTTTTTTTGCTGCACTGACTTGGAATTTTTTTTTCCAGCTGAACCATTGTATGGGCCGGATGGCTTGTTTATTCAGCTTCAATTTGCTTTTTTTAGACCTCGATGAAACTATTGCTTCCTCATAAAGGAAGCTTTTGGTGAAACATTTTTTTTTCGCGATTTTTATGTCATTATGTTCAAAATGTCCTAAACCATCGAAAAATCATATTTAGAAAAAATGTCCGGATGGATGTGTGTGTGTGTATGTATCCTGAGTTTCGGATGTAAATAATTAATAACTCGAAAACGCTTTGAGATATCAAGCTAAAATTTGGCACACTTGTCGAGCACGAATTGCTCTTCATTATGACAAAATTGTGTTTTAATTATAACGGATGTTCAGAATTTATCGACTTTTTTCGTTTTTGCAGGAATGGCGTAAACGCTCTGCAATTTTCAAGATATTGCACTCAAACTTTGTACAGAATTAGTATAGCTGCTGAGGTTGTTTGGTATTGAATTTGGCGAAAATCCATCGAGGGGTTAAAATTTTATGAAATTTTGAATTTTTTGAAAAATAGCCTAAGCGCTCTAACTTGTGCAATTTTTAAGATATTGTACTGAAACTTTGCACAGAGTTAATATAGCTATTGAGGTTGTTCGCTATTAAATTTGGCAAAAATCCATCGAGGGATTAAAATTTTACGAAATTTTTATTTTTTTGAAAAATAGCGTAAACGCTGTGACTTGTGCAATTTTTGAGACATTGCACTGAAACTTCACATAGAGCTAATATAGCTATCGAGGATGTTCGTTATTGAATTTGGCGAAAATCGATCGAATGATTAAATTTTTATCAAATTTTTAATTTTTATAAAAGAAGCGTAAACGCTTTAACTTTTGAATTTTTTTAGATATTGCAATGAAATTTTGTGAAGAGCCAGTATAGCTATTAATGTTATTCGCTATCGAATTTGCACATTGATTACTAATATTTTTCAATAGTTAACAAAGCTTCCTTTATCAGGAAGCCAAATTTGATCGCCATACTGTGTGTTAAAGGAAGCTATGTGAACTATGGATAAAGATGAGGAAGCAATGTGCAAATTTGTTTTCACTGAAATACAGCATTTTTTTAAAACCACTAAAAATTCAGGACATTTTTTTGATTCCTTAACTGTTTCCCGTAGTGTATGATGCTATATTTTCTTTCTAAAAACATCCAACACTTGATCTACCGAATTGTTTATTTACCTGTGTATTATCTTTGATATATAATCTTTAAACATCAATACAACTTCCGAGTGGTCAACTTTTAACGGATAACTTTAACTTGCGTTAAATTTACAAAAAGTCAACGATTTAACGATTATCGAAGTTAACTTTTGGATTAACTTTGCCCAACTTTGATCATACGTAAAAACGATGTGAAAGCGATGTGGAAGTTTCAATTTTTTTTTTTTTCAGAAGATACGAATATCCGACGAACCTTTTGTTTGTCGTCGTCGGAACGCGCGTCCATACGGACATTTGCCCATGGCAATTCTTTCGGCCACCATGGAGGTCGTGTGTTTTCCCTTCCCCAACCGGGTTTACCCCGTCCGGTCGAGTACTTCAACATCAGAGGTATAAATGCTCGCAATTGTGCCTGTGTCATTTTTTCAACGGGCGTCGGTATGCCGTCGATTATTAGAGGCGGTAGCTCGTACAGCGACGGATCATCCTGTACAGGTGGTGGTGCTTGTTGTGCAAGCGCACTTTCGAGCTCTTCCATAATCATGCTCTTCAAATTTTTCACAACATCCTCGAGAGGCTTCGCCCCAAAAACTTTGTAACTGCTATTTGGCTTTCCGGGGGTAGCGACGAGGACAACGGCTTGCTGGCCAACCCGCGTTGCAAACTCGT
The DNA here is from genome assembly GCA_946863875.1 of Alloplasta piceator. Classification (NCBI taxonomy): domain Eukaryota; kingdom Metazoa; phylum Arthropoda; class Insecta; order Hymenoptera; family Ichneumonidae; genus Alloplasta; species Alloplasta piceator. Next base: position 53,449,615 of record OX333074.1, read on the forward strand.
CTATCGTTTGCTGAAAAGATATTAAAAAAAAAATGAATTATTCATTATTATTATTATGAATTATTTTTATTAATGAAATTATCTTTCATTCAATGTAGTGTAAATTGAAACAATTTTTTTTTCTTACTTTTAGTTTTCTTAGTAGTCTATTTTGTTGTCTCTTCCTGATACTTGGATTCGTCTCAAAACTATGAGGACGTTTTCGCTTTTTGGCGGATACTATCGCTGCTGCTGCGGCAACACCAACCGGGCCTGGATATTATCGTGACATTGATGAAACGCTCTTTTTTTTCTCTCTTTCGATAAATCTCAGTGGTTAAAGCGATACAAGTCCAATAAAAATATTGAGGTTTCTGTTTGGTTCAATGAGAGTTTTTACTTTGTCAGAATTTTACGGTTAATTTTTTTTTAGCACATGTAATGAATTCAAAAAAGGTATTAAGTTTTTTTGTTATCTTTGTTAATAATTCAACAAAGTTAATAAAGTCAACACTTTGTTCCAGTGTTGAAAAATATTCGGAAATTGGATTTTAAACAAGATTTAGTATTTATCAAAATTCGGCGGGAAATATTTTATGTAATAACATTTATTTTAGTCAAATCGAGAAATATTTTACTATCCGATCGATATTCAATAAACTAAAGTCACAAACTTTATTGCTTTACACACTGACGCATAAAAAAATGTGAGAAAACTTGGATATTTTAAAAACTGCATGCATTAAATCCATATACTTATTTTAAGGAGTCACAAAATAAATCGATGTCTATATTTGTTCCTCTTCCTCAGAAACTAAGTTTGAATAGATCTTCTATTATTTTGTTTAGCATCGAAGTGGAAAATTTAATTTACAAAATGAGTTTGTTAATTACGTTTGGATATTTTACAATCCTAGAACGAGCTACCGGTAATTAATTCTTAACCAGAGGAAATAACTTAAGTCTTTGAGAATGAATAATTTCATAAAGTCATAAAATTTTCATGAGGACAGAAAATTCAATAAAAAAGTAATAAAATTCCCAAATAAAAATTTCAGGATCAGGATTCTGTAGGCAAAGAGGGTCATTCGATTTATTTTGTGGCAGCTGTCACAAAAAGAAATAAATATAATCCTGATCGTCACTTTGTTTTAAGATACACGAAAAAGTAGTCAGAGACATTTTTTTCAATTTCCAAGCTGTAATTTGATGATGGAACATTATTTCTTGTTATCAGCGAAATACCAACAAGAGTTTTTCAAAAAGTTGCAAAAAAAATCCAAGATGTATGGAAAAGTATAGAAAATAATATTCTTCTCAAATATTTTTTTTAACGGCTTCTACCTCGTGTAAAACTTGAAATTTCTTTAATTTCGAATACATAAAAATTGACAAGACTCAAGATTCGACGTAATATAAATTTTTTCATTTCAAACAGCGCGAACTAACAAAGTGAATAGTTTGAGAAGTGCTAGATCTATAAAAGTAAAAAAAAAAACAATATGAATCACCGTGAATATTTTTTATTTTCCAACCTGCAGCTGCTAACTGGGCTGTAACGTCGTCGTCCATAGCGGCGCTGAGGAGATCGCCCTCCTCGTAAGCTTCCGAGCCGCTTGACGGTTCGTCGTCATCGTCATCCGAAAGCCTGTCCATTCTGTCCATCGTTCCTGATTCCGTACTCGGCAACGATACCATCGTTCGGTACTTTTATCTTTGTCAATCTCTCTCTCGCTTTTCAGGTATCGCAATGACCCACCAAATTTCAGACGAGCCTCGGCAATGATTCTACATCACCGTCAGCTGTTAGTCAAAAATAAAAATGCAGACATTAATGATAGACCGTATAAATATGCTATATTCGGGGCAGTTAAAAATGGTTTAAAAAAAGATGAAATCTAGGCTCTCCCTGGAAGCATGTCCAAAAGCCTTACAAAATTTATACTATTGGCATATAAACTGAGTCATCCCTTCAGGAACCCTTTGCATCTGCTCTCTGGCTCTCCCCCAGCCCTACCTACATCACTTTGATAGAATATTAGGGTGGCCACGCTCGTATTTCGTGATACCCTCCCCTTCTGGCTGTACCATATCGAAAAATTCTCCCCCGCCGACAAACACAAACATCCGATGCTTGTGTTACGACAGAGAGGAAAAGCTCCACGGTGACGTGAAAATGGTAAATTTCGTCCGAAGGAGAAAAACATTGGGAAGTCGCGACGCCCTTCCCTCTACCGCTAAAGGTAACCGGAAACGCATAAAATATAATATTAACAGAGAATAATAGTTGTGGCGCTGTTCGAATGAGAAAAAAAGGCAAATGAAAAATTAATCTCGAAAACCGGCTGGAAACAAATGCGCGGGGAGATGGAAAACAAAAATCACAAGTAAAATAACAATAATCGCTAAAGCGGAAGCGAGAACTGCGCGTTTTTCGCGGCTAAAAGTCTCGAGCGTGTGCCGTTTGTTGTTGCACGGTATAAATATAATATCGCGCGTTTGTCGCGCAACGCTTGCAGGCCTCGAGAGTTGATATTATTCGCGGGGAAAATAGAAGGCGAGCGGACAGTGCGCGCAAGGAAGTAAAATCGTGGGGGCAAGCGAAAATGCGCAAGGGCACGAAAACATACGTGTGTTAAAAAGAGTATAGAGAGAGAGAGAGAGGGAGAGAGAGGCTGGTGATGCCCGCGTGAAAGAGAGCGCGAGTAAAACGCGCGCGCGGAATATATAACCGCGAAAAGGAGAGGAGAGAATCAGCAGCCGAAGAGGCCCCCTCCGGTGTGTTTGATCGTAGTAGTTGCGTACGCACCTTTGTGTGGCAGAGAGAGAGTTTCCTCCGGTTCGAGGATTGCGCGGAGCGTTCGAAGAGGCCGCGATAGACAAACGCCAAAGTTTAAAGCAGGCTCAGGGGGGCTTTGCGTCTGCGGATGAGGCCGCCGTCGTCGACGTCGTCGCGGGGCTTATCACCGCGCACTCTCTCTCTCTCTCTCTCTCTCGCTCACTCTTTCTCTCTCAGACGCATTCACACCACGCCCTTGCCGTGAGTCGCGCGGCGTACATTTTTCCTCTCTCTCTCTCTCTCGCTCGCTCACTCTCTCACTCTCGCTTTCGCTCCGCACTTCGTCTCGCGGTTAGTCGCGACGACGCTCTCTGGCCTCGTTAACGCACAATTCGCGATACAAGCTACTGAACAACGAATGACGGAAGCTATGAGAACAAGTTATTTTTTTATCACCGCGTGAACGAGCTCGTGTGAGTTCCGATAAACGCGAGAGCACGTACAACATCCACCATGAACACCATGGCGAGATTCCGCCGTGCACAAGGCGTGTATCGATCGGTTTCGAGCGGGGCCTCCATCTCCACCACAACAAAACGCGGCCAGTGGAGCCGCCATTTTGAGCGAGCCTGCGCGTTGCGAGCTAACCAAGCAGACGATACGAAATTAAGGGTTTCGAGAGTCAAGATAACGCTCGATTATCATCCCATTATTGCTCAACGATCGAACGAATATTCATTGTTCTTTTATTATTTATTTTGACTCACCGTTTTACCGTTTATACGTGAGGTTATTCCGGAGCGACCGACGATACACGAACCACCATATACATGTATACCAGTATGAAATAATCCGATTGGTCCCTCGGACAAGCGTCATGGCGTCCATCCGTAAAATTATTCTCATTGGCGCCTGAAACACGTGATTTATATACCTCTCACTCGCTCTTTCTCAGGACCTGAAACTCCGCACAGTGTCGATTTTCGACCAACATAACCTATGATTTGCACATATTCTGTTTTACTCCGTTTGAAAACTGCGTTTTGCATCAGGTAGCGTATTATTACGTACGCGATATTTTCGTTGAAATATTTCGTCTTTCATTCGACGTTTGAGGTTTGAATATCGATTTATTGAGAATTCGACGGGTTGACATTTTTTTTTCGCGCGACATTATTTGACGGGAATTGATTTTCTCCTCGTAGGAAAAGAGAGAAACGTAAAATTGCGATTCTGTCTCGAAATTGGTAATGTAATTTTTTAAATGGTATATTTTGACAGATCGTATTAAAAGGTTTTTTCATTAATTTTTTTAAATAACAATAAAATGCGATCGTTTTGAAATTTGTACATGTTATTTGGATCTTGAAGAGTACAACAAAATTTTTGTTTACTTAATTTTACATGAATTTGTTTATGATTTTGTACTTCAAAGTGGAGTCCTCGATAAAAAGGTGACTTGTTTCGGGGAAGCACACGGCCTTCCATAGTCATCTGAAATAAAAAATCCAAAGAGATTATTGTTTTGTAGGCTTCATTCTAGTGCTCTAACCTATAATATGCATATTTTAAGAAAAAAAAATGAAGTGAAGAACTTATGAACAAAAAGGTCTTCGAAATCGATTTTTTTTTGGATAAATTGTTTTTAAAAATTCATTTATTATTAAAAAATTGATGTTTTAAAGGTCATAGACTTAACCACGTATGTCTAAAATAATGGGTAAAATTTTTAGCCAAATCGGTTGAATAGTTTTTAGTCGATGCTTCCCCGAAGTTTTGAAACCTTAGTTTCGAGAAAAACGCGTTAGAAGTTTTGACAACAGATTTTGTATTAAAAAATTGTACTTACGTTAATCAGCTATGCCTGGTGCATAGAGTAATCCTTCCGTTTCCTGAAAGTTATCTCAAAGGTTTTTTCATTTCTTCGAGAGATTTACAATTTCTGGTGATTGCCAAACTGTAGTGATTAGTCATTTTTAATATTAACTCATTAGTTTGAAATATTTTAAATTTTGGTCTGAAACTTTTTCAGTATATTCTTAAGATGTTTATTTTGCGAAAGATGTAAAAAAAAAAAATCGATTTTCAAACCTGTCACAGTGGGCTACTACCTTAAGGCGGTATTCTGGTCTAAAGACTTACATTTTGAGCGTATTGTCGAGCTCGATAATAGAAAAAATATATTCTTACCATTCTTTTTTTACAACATTTATTAATATTTTGAGAATAAACACAAAAAATTTCAAGAAAGGAAAATGAAATAAATTATACGCTGGTAAAGTTGGGGGTAACGAAAAAGTTGACATGATTTCAATCTTTCTAGTCATCCGATACAAAACTCAACCCTCCGTCTGTACCCTGGGTCTTTTAAGGAACAAGCCAAAATTTCAAATCCAATATCTCTGAAATTAGAAAAATTGTACAAAAATTGGGTTTACTATAAATGGTTAAATAAATTATTGGATCATGGAAAAAAATGTTACAATAGTAATTCACAATTTTTTCAGAATTTTTTGACGTTTTTTTCTGAGAAAAAACATCAGCAGGTCTTCAACGACCCAGAGTACAAACGGTCTCCCAAAATTTAGGTGTACAGACAGAACGTTAAAAAAACATAATTAATTAGTAAAAATGTCGTTATACCCCTACCTCAGAGAAAATAGAAAAAAATGGATTTTTTCGAAATTCTAGACCAGAATACCTTAATGTACCTTCAAAATTTCTAAGCAATTACACAAAAATTCACAAATTTGTTATTTATGTTGATCAATTGCGTATGGTCCACTAAAATTCTAGTATTTCGTTGAAGAATTCCTTTTCCCTAATTACTATACTAAATAATTCATAATCCATAATTATTTAATAATTATTTAATTGGAAAATGAAAAATGCTCATGCTACGTGCTAAAAATACACATTTATTAATATACAAATATTATCAATAATATTAATCGTATAAAATGGTGTAAAGCAGCTTTACATATCACATCTGGTTCGGGTATAGTTGAGATAATAAAAGAAAAATAATAATAATAATAATAAACGCGACAAAAGTTCGCTCTCCTTCCCGATGAGACAATCGGACACGTTCGTTAAGCGCTAGATAAATTTGATTTCGTTCAAACGCGACATACCCTTCGCTCCCTTGTTTCAAACTTTAGGACGAAGGAAAAATACCGTCATTTTGTAATTCTCTCTTTCTCCGTGCTAAGCCCAGGGTTTGTCCTTGTTGCATAACTTTCCAAACCAACCGGGATCGCAGAGGCACGTATTATCCTGCTGGCAAGTGCCGTTTCTGCAAGCCCTCGTGCAGGTCGAACGTTGAGGCGAACGTCGTCCGATTTCGCAATGATCGCCTTTGAAACCATTGAGGCAACGACAAACGTTGTTTCCCTTGCATTTCCCACCGTTGAGACAGGGTATAACGCATTTTGCTGAGGACAAATCGCATAAAAACCACTCTTGAAAAATTAAAATATAATTAACAATAATGATAATTGATAATTGACTCACAGAATTCGCAATGCAATCCAAAATATCCTTTTGGACATCCGCATGTGTCCTTCTGAATGCATTTTCCCCCGTTCAAACATTTGTCCGTACAGATTCCTGAAATATAAAATAAAAACTAATGTAAAGCGATGATTTTACAGATTTCCTTATAAATAAGGAACACGAACGAGATATCATCATGCAAAATTTCGGACTGCGAAGTCTACGACTATCCAGCTCGTTTTCCGCTGCCACTTCGACAACGAAAACTGGAAAACTCTTGGATAGGATTATAAGGGTGAATCATGCTGGTGAATTAGGAGCCGATAGGATATACGCCGGCCAAATGGCTGTCCTAGGTAATATGCAAAGCTGGGCAGAAAACAGTTGATTCGTTAATCGTTGATTAACGAAGTTAACATTTTGCTTAACGATTTAACTTTTAAGGTAAATTAAAAAATTACTAACGGTCTTCTTAACTTCCGTTGCATTGAACTTCCGTTAACTGTAGTCCTTTACATTAGTTATTGACGGGATGTTGTTTGTTTGAATTCCGCGCAAACGAACAGGATAGTGTTAGTATAAGCGGAATTTGCAGTAATGAAGAAGATTATTTTTTGGTAAGCTTAGAATTTGGTAACAAGTTGGCTGGACTTAAAGTCAAAAGACTCTCTTTCGGATGCTGTCTTTCTAAGTTAACCAATTTTAATAAATCTATTCGATAGATTTATTAAAATTGGCTATTTCGTCTAGAGCTGCGGTAGAACGTCTTTTTTCTACAGGAAAAGATATTTTACAGGTTAAACGATCATCATTCTCGGATGATAATTTTAATATCCTAATGTTTACGAAGGGAAACATGCATCTGATGCAAAATGAGCAGGAGTCTAGGAATAATTGATTGCTATTGTTAATGTAACCTACATACACTCCTGGAAACAATTGAAGGATCAAAAAAATTTCCTGAATTCTTAGTGGTTTTAAAAAATGCTGTATCTCAGTGAAAAAAGGTCGTATCGAGGTCTTAAAAAATCATTTTGAAGCTTCAAGTTTCTAGTTTTGAGATCTTTCAGCGAAAAAAAATTCGAAGCTACAGGTTCTACGCAATCCTAAGACATGGTGTTAGAAAAAATGTTGCAATTTTTTTTTACTTTTTTTTGGCTGCACTGACTTGGAAAATTGTTTTCCAGCTGCAACCATTGCATGGACTGGATAGCTTGTTTATTCAGGTTCAATTTGTCTTTTTTAGACGTCGATGAAACCATTTTTCACCGAGAACACCATTTTTTAAAACCACTAAAAATTTAGGACATTTTTTTTATTCCTTAATTGTTTCCAGTAGTGTATGATTCTATATTTTCTTCCGGAAGACATCTAACACTTGTTTTACCGAATTGTTTATTTACCTGTGTATTATCTTTAATATATAATACTTAAACATCAATACAACTTCCGAGTGGTTAACTTCTAACGGATAACTTGAAGGAGGTTCTATCGCCATAATCATAATAGTATATACAAAGTAACGGCAAAATCATCAGATACAATTTTTCCAAGATATTTTTTTGAAATTTTGCGTGAATCTTCTTGAGCGTCGTATTATAATGTGTAAAAAATTTGAGGTTTCATCGTCTGGTAATCGAAACATTCAGTGTTGAAAATTGCAACTTTAACATAAGGTCTTATGGGAAGTTACGAAAAAAGACGATATTTTACAACAAATAACTCGATTTCTAGACGTTCAAACTTTCTCAAATTTTACCCACAGTTGAGTATGGTTGTTAAGAAGGTTCATACGAATTTTAAACAATTAAATTTGGAATTTATCTAACGCATGTGAAACGATAGAACCTTCATAATTGGCGTTAAATTTACAAAAAGTTAACAATTTAACGATTATCGAAGTTAACTTTTTGAGTAACGAATGAACTATTAACGAAGTTAACTTTTGGATCAACTTTGCCCACCTTTGGTAATATGGAATAAAATTCATTTTGATTCTCCTTGAGTATCAAATTTCAGGTCAAAGTTTTTGAAGAAATTTGAAATTTTTGTTTCAGGAAAAAGCCCGGTAGGTCCGACGATCGAGCATATGTGGGATCAGGAGAAGAAGCATCGTGCGAAATTCGAGGAATTGATACAGAAGCACCGTGTAAGACCAACGGCAATGTTGCCGCTTTGGAACGCGGCTGGTTTCATTTTGGGCGCCGGTACAGCTTTAATGGGCGAAAAGGCAGCAATGGCATGTACAGTTGCGGTCGAAACGGTAATCGTCGAGCATTACAACGATCAGCTGAGATCGCTGATGGAAAACACGGAAGATACGGACAAGGAATTGCTGGAAACGATACAAAAATTTCGGGATGAAGAACAGGAACATCATGACACTGGAATCGATCACGGTGCCGAGCAAGCACCGTTCTATCAAGCACTGACAAACGTCATAAAAGTCGGTTGCAAAACGGCAATAGCAATATCGAAAGTCGTCTAGAGAGAAGAAATTACCCTAGTCCTGTAAATATGATTCGTACAATTTTTTTCAATCGATAGGCATTATGAAGAGTACTTTGAAGAGAAGACATTTTCTTAGTCCTGTAATTATATTCGTCATTTCGTCCAATTTTTTCAATAAGTAAGTAATAGAAATAGCCGAAGTTGTCGGAAGAGAAGATTTTTTCTTATTCCTGTAAATATAATCGTTAATTTGCACAATTTTTTCAATAAATTGGTATCAGAAATCATCTAGAGAGAAGAATTTTCCTTAGTTTTGTAAAAATAATCACTATTTTTCCACAATTAAAATAAAAACCCTGCAAATTGGAATTTGCACATTGCTTCCTCATTTTGCTTCCTCATAAAGGATGCTTTGTTTTCGTGAAAAAATTTTGTTTCGCAATTTTTATGCCAATATGTTCAAAATGTCCCAAAACATCGAGAGATCATATTTTAAAAAAATGTCCGGATGTGTGTGTGTGTGTGCGCGCGTGTGTGTGTGTGTATCCTGAGTTTCAGATGTAAATAATTAATAACTCGAAAACGCTTCGAGATATCAAGCTAAAATTTGCCACACTTGTCGAGCACGAATTACTCTTCATTATGAAAAAAATTTTGTTTTAATTATATTTTTAATAATATTTTTAATTATTTTTGTTTTAATTCGCCATACTGTGTGTTAAAGGAAGCTATGTGTTTATCCATAGTTCACATAGCTTCCTTTAACACACAGTAGCGATCAAATTTGGCTTCCTCATAAAGGAAGCTTTGTTAACTATTGAAAAATATTAGTAATCAATGTTCAAATTCAATCGATTTTCCCCCAATTTGGTAGCAAATAACATTAATAGCTATACTGGCTATTCACAAAATTTCATTGCAATATCTAAAAAATTTCAAAAGTTATAGCGTTTACGCTTCTTTTATAAAAATTAAAAAATTGATAAAAATTTAATCATTCGATCGATTTTCGCCAAATTTAATAGCGAACAACCTCGATAGCTATATTAGCTCTGTGCAAAGTTTCAGTACAATATCTTAAAAATTGCACAAGTTAGAGCGTTTAGGCTATTTTTCAAAAAATTCAAAATTTCATAAAATTTTAATCCCTCCATGGATTTTCGCCAAATTCAATACCAAACAACCTTAATAGCTATACTTATTCTGTACAAAGTTTGAGTGCAATATCTTGAAAATTGCAGAGGTTAGAGCGTTTACGCCATTCTTGCAAAAACGAAAAAAGTCGATTAAATCTGAACACCCGTTATAATTAAAACAAAATTTTTTTCATAAGGAAGAGCAATTCGTGTTTGACAAGTGTGCCAAATTTTAGCTTGATATCTTGAAGCGTTTTCGAGTTATTAATTATTTACATCTGAAACTCAGAACACACACACACACACACACATATCCGGACATTTTTTCTAAATATGATTTCTCGATGTTTTAGGACATTTTGAACATATTTTGGCATAAAAATCGAGAAAAAATTTTTTTCACGAAAACAAAGTCTCCTTTATGAGGAAGCAAAAGTATTAATTTCCTTTTTTCGCTGTTCAAACTGAGTTTGTTATAAAATTGATTATTAGTAAATTATAATGGTTTACCTCCCTCGCAGTATGGTCCTTGAAATCCAGGCGGACACGAGCATACACCAGGCGCTGTGCAATTACCCCCGTTCATGCAAATCGGATAGCAGAGAGCTTTTTTGCAATGCGGCGGTCCGAGATAACCGAGCGGACAGGGACCAGGATTCGGTTCTGAAAAATTAGAAACAACAACAAAATCGCAATTGCGACGTTGAACAAAAACTTCGAAAGTTTGGATTTTTCGAGCTGATCATCACACTGCAATCTCGGAGAAGAAAATTCTCGTGTTGTAAAAACAAAAAAAAATGCATTCACAGTAAAAAAATCATGCTTTTGAATATCTTAAAAATAGAAAAAATAATGTAGAATCGTGCAAGATGAGTGACTATCGGGCATGCAAGTGTAACAAACGAAAAACTGGCAAAGACAGTAGATAAAATCATGCCAATTAATTTTGTTTTTTTTCCTTAAAACGTTTCGCTCGATTTCCTCGATTTCGCATAATTCATTCACGATCGAGATTCGAGTGGACCAAAAATAAAATCGTTCCATGCGTGATAAAAACAAAATGCTTCCTTCGAATGAGGAAGCATAAAACAAAAAATCAAAAAATTTGTTGATGAATTACTGGTGGATACGGAACTGTATGTGTGAGTCGAGATGTGGTGATCTTGGCCGCGACTGACGAACTCACCGCGCACGGCGCATTCTTTTCTTAAGCTGAGACGCAGCGGTGTCCCGTTCAATGCTTTACCCTTGCGCGTCTCGATCATCAGCCCGATGCCGAACTGCGCTATCCCCGAATTGTTACCAGAACAAGGTAGCAAAACACTGAATTCTGGAAAAGAATGCAATACAAATTTTAATACATATTGGGGTCATTCCATGTCAAATCGACCAAGAGTTTGAATCGACCCCTTTCAATTTCGATGAAATTTGGTCAGAAGTTTTTGTTTTTAATAGAACGAAGTTCTACCAAAGGAAAAGAATAAATTTTTTTTTCGAAAGTTATGCAAGATTCAAAATTTCACATTTTTTTAAATCTTTCAAGTTTATTTTTTAAATATCTCGAAAACTATTATACTTACAAAAAAATCGTTCTGGGTTCGTCTTAAAGAGTATACTTGCGGCTACGGAAAGAAAAATATTGCGAAAAAAAAATTTGAAAAATGATGAATTTTGAGAATTTTGAATTTTCAAAAATCGTGAAAATCCAAGTTCAGTATTAAATTTTTGGTTACATTTTTTAAATATAATACCTTGTACTGATCTTGAAAGATCCTGAAATTTTTAGAAAGGTGTTTTTTGTTTTTTTTTTAAATATGAATTTTTGAATTTTTAAAAATCGTGTAAATTCACGATCAACATACAATTTTTGGTATAATTTTTTTTATATAATACCTTGGACTGATCTTGGATGATCCTGAAAGTTTTTCAGGATGCTGTTTTTTTGTTTCAATAATATAAATTTTTGAATTTTGGTAAAAAAAAATTCTTTTTTTACCAAAATTTTTTTTTACCTCTCAGTTAAGTAAAGTTGAGCAATCATGTAGTATTGTAATTTTGATCAGTAAAAAAAGTAACAAGTCGATAAAAAGTAACAGTATTTTCGTAAACAAAAAAAAAATTTTTTTACCATAATTCAAAAACTCATATTTTTGGAACGAAAAAACACCATCCGGAAAATTTCAGGATCTTTTAAGATCAGTACAAGGTATTATATAAAAGAAAAATTTAACCAAAAATTTAATATTGATCCTGGATTTAGTTGATTTTTAAAAATTCGAAAATTCATATTTTTGAAAAAACAAAAAACACCTTTCTGAAAATTTCAGGAACTTTGAAGATCATTACAAGGGTATTATATTTAAAAAATGGAACCAAAAATTTAATACTGAACTTGATTTTCACGATTTTTGAAAATTCAAAATTCTCAAAATTCATCATTTTTCAAAATTTTTTTTCGGAATATTTTTTTTTTCGTAGCCCCAAGTATACTCTTTAAGACGAATTTTGAACAATTTTTCATAACTATAATAGTTTCCGAGATATTTAAAAAATAAATTTGAAAGATTTGAAAAATTGTAAAATTTTGAATTTTAGATAACTTTCGAAAAAAAAATCATTTTTTTTCCTTTGGTAGAACTTCGTTTTGTTAAAAACGAAAACTTCTGATCAAATTTCATTGAAATTGCAAGGGGTCCATTCCAAGTCTTGGTCAATTTGACATGGAATGACCCATATTTTATTTGGGTTTTTTTTATTATGCAAATTAAACCTTGCACGTTGATTCCTTATAATTTTAAAACTGCTTTGCACTCTGTATACTCAAAATGACGAAATATTCAGGTGACTCCACGGTCGGTAATGTAGATTTCGAGTCATTTTGTGAGATTTATCGAAAAAATTCGTTAGAAAAACGTTAGAAATTCCTGCTGAACGATTATTCGTGACAAAGTTAAAGACGGTAGAATCTGCAGTACTTTTTTTTGGCTTTCGTACAAAAGTTCGATTGACTGGGAAAAAAATTAATTATATAGTTTCACCAAAAGATAATAAGAAAATAAATGAATTGGATAATGAATAAATATAAAGAATAAACTTAAAAAAAAAGGTAAGCTAATGATTAAAAATTGAAAAATGTAAATACCCTTCGGCCTCTTGGGCACTCTGCCTCGTGTCTTGATCGTTATCGACGGAGTCTTCAGTATCGACTCGTCCAAAGATTTCAGTCGATAAAAATTATAATAGTACTTCTTCACGCCGGATTTCCACGTGAAATTAACGTGAGACACCTCGCTCGGTATTATCGGTAATTTACTCTCGAATTCGGGATCCAAGAGATACGAGAGAACTCTTCCTTCGGTAATTGCATAAATTTCCATTTCGAGTCCTTAAAAGAAGAAATCGATTAACGTGGGATTTATTATTAGAATAATAAACTATCAACAAGTAACTTTATAACAATCCATTTGTTCATGATTTTACCGGATAAAAAACATTTTAATCTAAAAATCTCGACTGAAGAAGAGAAGAAATATTTTTTTTCGGAATATATAAACAAAGGCGGATGCAGAACGAGAATGGGATATTATTTTCGCGAAGCACTCGAGCAACGCGGAAGAACCACCGTAAAAGATCTTGCACGTCGCTTTACGGCTAACGGATATCCGGTTCTAGCAGCGTGTGAGTCGAGATACGCAATATTTCAAGAAGGAGAAAAAAAACTGAACGGAGCAAACTAAAACGGCGTTGCTGAATCGCGCCAGACGCGCGTTTACTGTAAATGGGGTATTCCATGTCAAATTGACCACTTTTAAACCCGACCCCTTTCGATTTGGCTGAAATTTTGTTTTCCTGCAATTAAAAACATTTTTCAGGCCATTTTCAAGTTTTTTTATTCAACCCAAAAGAAAAAGCTTTTTTTTTTTAAATGACTATAACTTCTTTAAAAATTGACTAATTGGGACGTTTTTTTTGAAAATTTTCGTTTTTGAATGTACTTTCAGAAAAAAAATTCAAACAAATTTTAAGATATTAAAATGTATGAAATTTTTCACTTTAACGAGAAAAATCATCTTTTTATAGAAGTTCACCATTTTTAATTTCTTTTCTTTCACTCAAAAAATATTTCGATCAATTCCGGAAAAAATGGCGCCCAACCTGGAGTGGCATTCCTTTTGCTTCTATTTTTTTTAACAATTGAAAAAAAAATTCTCAATTGGGCTTATTTCACAAAGTAACACTCTGGAAATTTTTGAGGATTTATAAAGGACCTCGGAATTTAAAAAATTGAGAAGATATAAAAAATTGAAATTGGTAAACGCCGAAATTTTTTCCAAGAAGTGAAAAAAATAAAAAGAAAAGGAATGTCACTCCAGGTTGGGCGACATTTTTTCCGGAATTGATCAAAGTATTTTTTGAGTGAAACAAAAAAATTAAAAATGGCGAATTTCGATAAAAAGATGATTTTTCTCGAAAAAGTGAAAAATGTCATAGATTTTAATCTTCAAAAAATTTTTGTATTTTTTTTCTGTACGTACAAAAACGAAAATTAAAAAAAAACGTTCCAATTAGTCAATTTTGAAGAAGTTATAGTCATTTTAAAAAAAGAATCTTTTTCTTTTGGGTTGGATAAAAAAATTTGAAAATTTCCTGAAAAATGTTTTTAATTGGGAAGAAAAGGAAAACAAAATTTCAGCCAAATCGAAAGGGGTCGGGTTTAAAAGCGGTCCATTTGACATGGAATACCCTAAATACACTATTGCACATGTCCCTTCTCGAATTGGCGTGAGAGATAGCGCGATCGAATTATCAGAGTTGCCCGTAATCTCTCGGCAAATGCGTCGCCATATTTGTACTCATTTTTGCTGATCGAGTTTTCACAAACGCATTTAGAGAATAATGAACGTTTAAACGTTAATTCAAAGCCTCATTATCGACTTATCTGCACAGATAAACGAAGGCCAATTAACTTGGATCAATAATATTTTTTGTATCGATCCAAGATTAATTAAAACAAATATTTATGTGGATATAAATAAATAAACTTCATGTGAGGAAAGTTGAAAATTTATGTAAGTGCATGTCTGTAACTTTTTTTCACTAGAAATTTGCAGAACGGTTCGGATCGATCGAGAGAAAGCATTTTTTGCGATTTAGGAGTGTTATAGATCATTTTCATAGATATCTTTATGAAAAATAAAGTTATTTTTAATCTTTCTTCTTCTTCGAATATGCGATTGAGTATTATTTTTTAATGTTTATAAGATCGTTCTATAAATATATCAATCCACACATGTTATTGATCTATAGATCATTTTATGGACATTGACGATTTGAATAGAATTCAATATTATATTACTTTGAATCCGCTTTCTTCTTTGGAATATACATCAGCCTATCATTGTTTATCGAAGATCTATGACAATCGTTCGATTTGCACGATACTGATCTGTATAGATCATTCGAATCTATTTATATCCGATAAAGTATCGTCTGTTAGAACACACATCAGCATATCTATATTTTTACATAGAAGCTTCAAGAATCGATCGATTAATAGCTCAACTTGCGTGATTAATGATCTATAGATCATTCAAATAAAAATGGACGATTCAAACCCAAATTAGTATGACATTGCTTCAACTTCTTTTCCATCCTCAAAAAACACTTCAGCATATCTTTTTTACGCAGATCTACAAGAATCGATCGTTCGATAAATAGCTCAACTTGCGTAATGATCGATCTATAGATCATTCGAATGAAAATTAACGATCTAAATTCGAATAAGTATCATATTCCTCAAAACTTCTTCCTTTATCATTATCCTTTCTACACAAGATCTGCAAGAACCGATCAGTAAAAAGATCAATTCACGTAATGATCGTTCTATAGATCTATAGATCATTTGCATCGAAATTGAAGATTCAAACCCAAACAAGGATCATATTACTTTGGTTCTCTTTTCCTCCTCAAAACATTCATCACCATATCCATTTTACGCAGAATCTACAAAAACAGATCGATAAACAGCTCAACTTGTGTAATGATCAATCTATAGATCATTCGAATGAAAATTAACGTTCTAAATTCGAATGAGTATCATATTCCTCAAAAATTCTTTTTTCATCATCCTTTCTACACAAGATTTGCAAGAATTGATCAGTAAAAAGATCAATTCTTGTAATGATTGATCTTTAGATCTATAGATCATTCGAATCTAAATTGAAGATTCAAACCCAAACAAGCATATTACTTTGACTCTCTTTTCCTCCTTAAAACATTTATTAGGATATCTTTTGTACACAGGATCTACAAGAACAGATCGATAAATAGCTCAACTTGTGTAATGATCGATCTATAGATCATTCGAATAAAAATTAACGATTTAAATTCGAATGAGTATCATACTCCTCAAAAATTCTTTTTTCATCATCCTTTCTACACAAGATTTGCAAGAATTGATCAGTAATAAGATCAATTCACGTAATGATCGATCTATAGATCTATAGATCATTCGAATCTAAATTGACGATTCAAACCCAAACAAGCATCATATTACTTTCTCTTTCCATTCTCAAAATATTCATCACGGTATATCCTTTTTACGCAGGATCTACAAGAACAGATCGATAAAAAGAACAATTTTCTTCATTATATTGATCTATGGATCATTATGATCAATGTAGATTTAAAAAAATCCAAAACTCATCTTTCAACTCAAATACAATCAAACGAACGCTATAATTAGTAACAAATCATGCACAAAAATAGGGACTCACCGCTAAACATTTTGATCTGTTGCTGATCGATCCAGAGTGATATATCACCGGTTGGTTTGTGACCGTTTCCCGTTCGATGATGCCTCGCGTTTGCTTGATCGGCGACGAGAATAAGCACAATCGCCGAGCCGGTGGCCAAAAAGGCCGAAGCCCATGGCATCGTGACAGCGGGTGTTTTTTTATATTTTATTATTATCCTTATCCTTATCTTCAACCCTAAATTGTTCCTCGTTATTTCCTCTTTAAACGCTCCGGACTTGAATCTCTCGGCTCTGATTTATGGTCACTTAATTCGTCTCGCTCTTGTTGTCTCGCGAACCGTGCAAATCGCGATTATAACGCCGTTTATACGCGAAATAAAAAATAAATTAAAGAAAAACAAGAAACTGACACTGAATAAGGAACTTTGCTCGCAATCTTGCGTGTTTTTTTTTTTTTTGTAAGCGCCGTCAACCGATCGAGAGAAGACCGGCGAGACTACTGCAACTGCTACCGCTGTTTTTGCTACTGTATTTTTTTTAAATCCTTTTTCAGCTTTTAACTGGTCTCTTTTCGCCGCAATGTATTTGTTGTGTGATTGTATATCTATATACTTATATAGATATATAATTGGAGGAATGAGTACGATGCGTGTCCGTATAGGAGGCGCTGCGGGACGTACGTGCGAGCAGCTTCGCTTCGGCTAAGTAACTGACTGACTGACTGACTGACTCAATGAGAGGGAGAGAGAATAAGAGAGAACCCTCTCTCTGTCTCACGCTGCACGCATCCATCTCTTTCGTTCTCTCTTTCTCTCTCTTTCTCTTCTGTTTCAAGAGCTGCTCGCGAGAGATCCCTATCTCTATATACACACATCCAGGTTCCAATAATAAGGGTGCGTGCACAACAACGCGTGAATTATCTCTCCTGGATTTATAGGGTAGGGTAGGATTTGATGAATTAATCGGATGATTATCCGATTAATTAATAAAAACATCGATTATTTTCTCTGATGGTTACACTCAATATTAATCGGTTATAGACGTTTTTTTTACACAAAGTGCAAAAAGGAAGTTGCAGTGCCAATACGCGTGTAATCAGTGCTGAATTTTGGAAGTTTGACAAATGTTTATTGACCGATCGACGATAAGAATAACCGTTTTTTTTTTGCACTACAGCATTCGGTAAAAATGATTGCGATGGATTTTTGTTGCTGTAAATGTCGATTACTTTTTTCTAAGGATAAAAGATTTCGATGTTGTTTTTTTCCTCAAAAAGCATCCTTTTATAACAATCGATTACTTTTTCAGCGATGTTTATTTTTCGAAATTCCTACTTGGCATTGTTTTTTCAAAAATGTGCGCAGCGAGAAACAGGCAAAAGCCGAACAAAATCGAACACTCTCCCGCTGTGGCTTTCCTACAAGAGATGGATATTCTTCTCCGCACCTTTTCTCAGCATCTTCGCGCATAATATATAATATACTGCATATATATATATATTCGTGCCTCTCTCGCTTCGCTCGTGAGATATCTCCATCTTTTGTAAGCTGTCAAGCTTCGACACCCGCAAACGTGCCGATTTTTCACGCCACTAACGATTTCTCACGCGAGAACACGGTTTCACATTTTTTTTTCTCCTCCCTGCGCTCATCTTCGCATCGTCCCGTCTACATATATATACATATACTTAAATGCCCTATCTTTATGCCTATAAACATATAGAGACACCATACCTGCCGGATGAAAAGATAAATGGTATTTTTATTATAAATGCTTATATCGTAAATCGTCGGATGTTGTAATATTCGTTGATGAGTTTATTTCGAATGTGTCGAATGAAAGAGAAAATTAAAAAATAATAATAAGGAATTTGAAAATAAATATTTAAAATAGTTCATTTAAATTTATTTATAGTAGAATGAAAAATTTAATCTTTTTTTAAAATTCTTTTAAAACCGGAACAACTGTGTGACGGCATTTATCAACTATTTATACATGAATAAGACAATGAACTAAAAATTAAATATTCAAAATTGTTAATTCAAATTAATTACCATAGATTAAAATATACCACTTTTGGAGAAATTAATATAACTTTTTAAACAAGTGAGGATGAATTTCAAAGTAACTATTCGAAATTGTTAATTTAAGTTTAGTTAAAGTAGATATAGCAAATATATGGCAAATTCAAGATAATGGATGAAAAATTAAATGATTTTTTTAAATTCTTTTAAGGCCAGGACAACTTTGCAATACCATTTATACGACTATTTATACATAAATTCTTAATTCGTGGTTATTTTTTTATTTTTAATTACATACATTACATATGTAGGATTAACAAAATAAATAATCACGAATTTCAAATTAAACATTTAAAATTGTTGATTGAAATTTAGTTAGAGTAGATTGAAATACTATATTTAGAAAATTAATATAGTTTATTGATCAAATAACAATGAAGTTAAAAAAAAAATTTTGTTTATCTCAATTTACTTAAAGTAGATATCCGGCAAATTCAAGAGGAAGAATGAAAAATTAAATTTGTTTAAAAATTCTTTTAAGGCTGGGACAACTCTGGAATCTATTCATACGACTGTTTATACATAAATTTGAAATTTTCGGATATTTATTTATTGTTAATTACATATATTACATATGTATGATTAAAAAAAAATGATCACGTATTACAAACTAAACATTTAAGATTGATGATTTAGATTCAGTTAGAGTAGATTTTGAAATAGTATATTAAAAAAATGTATATAGTTTATTAATCAAATAACAATGGAATAAAAATTAAAAATTAAAAAATTGTTATTTCAATTTAGTTAAAGTAGACATAGCAGATCTATGGCAAATTCAAGATGAAGAATGAAAAATTAAATTTGTAAAAAAATTCTTTTAAGGCCAGGATAACTTTGCAATACTATTTATACGACTATTTATACATAAATTTGAAATTTGTGGTTATTTATTTATTTTTAACTACATATATTACATATGCATGATTAAAAAAATAATCACGTATTACAAATTAAACATTTAATTGATGATTTTAATTTAGTGAGAGTAGATTTTGAAATACTATATTTAAAAAATCTATATAGTTTATTAATCAAATAACAATGAAATTAAAATTAAAAAATTGTTATTTCAATTTAGTTAAAGTAGAATAGCAGATATATGGCAAATTCAAGATGAAGAATGAAAAATTAAATTTGTAAAAAAATTCTTTTAAGGCCGGGACAACTTTGCAATACTATTTATACGACTAGTAGATAGGGAGCTCCTCGAGTTTCGCAATATATTCTCCCAGGAAACGGCTTTTGTGGTCGCGCTTATAGTGGTCCCTGTGGGGTGTTCGCAAGCGAGAAAGAGAGAGAGAGAGAGAGAGGGTAAGAGCACACCTTAGCGTACGAGAGCGTCGTTTGTGCTGCTCGAGAGAGACCCGAAGGAAGGAACCAGTTTTTAACGTCAGTTCGCCGTCCGTACTCCTCTCTTTTATTAATATCTATATATGCGCATATATGGGATATTCCGAATTAAATTTAGCGACATTTTCATCGCAAACTCTCGAATTTGCTTCGCTATTTTTTCCAGATTGTTTTCAAAAAAAGACGGGAATTTAAAAATTCGAAAAAATGCTCAGGAACCAATTTAACGTCAAAATTTATTATCCGAATTATGCCAATTGACCGTCAGAATTTTTTTTTCAATATTCTTTTTCTTTTAAAATTCTTGGAAATCTATTATTTAAAAAACTTATTAGCCATGAATCAACATTTATCTGCTCCAAGATCTCACGCTTTTTTTAAAATAATATCTAGCAGGAAAAACTCGAATATTGCACAAATTGTGCATAGTTTATAAATTTCGATATTAGTGCATTTTTCGGATTTTTTAATATTGACATTTTTGTTTTAAAAAGAATTATTCAAAAAATTGGTCGAGTTGACTTGGAATAGCCCATATAAGGGTACTTCGCTTTTGCACTTGCCGAGCAGGAAGACTCGAAGTCAGACATATATACATATATAAATATAGACATATGTATACATATATATATATATAATATATATATACATATAATATGTATGGAATCATCCGACCTTGTTCTCACGACGTATATCTTCGTCGTCGGATTGTAATAGGCGGGCGTGCGCGTGCTGCCCCCTACTTAGTGAAATCATTTTCGTGTTCCGCCAGCGAAGAGAGAACTCTCACTTCTTCCTATATAAATATAACCATTGAGGGTCTCGCACAGGGATTTCTTCCCTCCGGCGATAATAATGAAGAAATACCCTTATATACTCTGCATAATAACATAATTGTACATAATCCCGCATGGCCGCGCCACCGAGAAAGTACGAACGATCATAAGTGTCCGATTAACGACACTGAATATGCGAAGCCGATTATCGTCCCCCAAGCTCGAAGAATCGGCTCTTAAATCCTTAAAATATCGAACATCTCGACTCGATAATTGCATTATCATCAATATTTTTCGTCTCGATATTCATCGTAATGGTAATAATGACGAAAAAATCTTTGAGAGATAATCGGATTAATAAAATTTGATAACAGTCTCCATTGTATATCTTTAGTGTCAAAGATGGAAAAGGGGGTCATCGCTGACAAATGGCTCATTGTTGTCTGTTAGCCTTCGAACGAAAAATACCGGGTCAACTTGACCATTATTAGCCTGACCCTTTCAATTTGAAATGTTGTTGAAATTAATGAAAAAAGTTATTGAATTTTTGCAGATTTTTCCACAGCACTGCAGAGAATAATAAAATTCATTTTAAGATAATTAAGATCATTTTCGATGAATAAAATTGATAATTGATTAAATGAAATTTAATTAAATACTGACTGAAAAGAAATTTAAATAGAAGAAATCCTTAATTGGAGAATCTATGCCTTCGAAAATTCGATTATGTACCCTTTTATTTGTTTTCTTATTTGCAGACTTTTTGGTCACCCTGTATAAAAATCCCCATGAGATAGTCTCGAAAATTCGATATAATGTACAATTGATCTCTCAACGTATAAGCAATATATGAATACACCTGCATGGAGCTCATAATATTGCAGGGAAGATATTCTTCGCTCGCACACATGCGAAAAAAAAGCGAGAGAAGCAAAACGATCGACACGGACCCCAGCTTTCTACCTCTACTCTCCTCCACTCTCCTCGTGCGAACGCTGCGCTCAAAGCTACAGTCCGACTGCCGGTTATTCTCGAGCGAAAGGTTTTTTGCAGCATCTCTTCCCTCTCTACTCGACCCGACGTCACCCCCTCCATTTTCCCATCGACGAAGCTGATTGAACTCTCCCCCCTCCCTTCGCGGATCGCGCGACGAGCATAAAACTCACACACGGGAAAATAAAAATAAAAAATCGCCCAATATTATATATATATATATATATATATATATATATATATATATATATATATATATATATATATATATATAGGGGGCTCTATCCCAAATCGGACGGTTTGGAAAACTTTTTTTCCCTTAATTTTTTTATTTTTTTTAGTACCCATCAAGAGACCCTTTTTGTTAAATTTTGAGATTTTTTCGATTACCCGGTCACAAGATATTAAATTTTTTTTAAACCGCTCTTTTTCGTTTTTTTTGGTCATAACTTCTTTAATAATGATCCAAATTAAGTGTTTATTGTTTCAAAATTTTTGTTTTTTTATGGCCTTTACGGAAAAAATACAAGAAAACTATATTTGATATGTTTTTGAATAAGTTTTTTGAGTTTTAAACTTTGAATCGTGTTTTCAAAAGTGAGTGCAAATTTGATTTTTTTTTAATTTTTAATTTTTTATTTCTATTTATTCAACAACTTTTAAGACCAGTCAGGTCGTGGGCCTTCCATAATTACTATTTTTTTTCGATTAAAAAAAAAAATAAAATAAAAAAATTCTGTAAATTATTATGAATATCAATTTTCGTTACTGTATACAGTGTATAGTTTTTTTTCATTATTTAGCATTTATTTTGACACTTATTTATTGGTAACAGGTTCTTAAAATTAATAATTAATCTTCAAGTCTGTTTATGAACAATAATAACAACAGTTTTTATTTATTCACGTATTCTTTTGAAAATCTTACATATACGCTTATTTCCTTTATATAGTTTATTAATTTATATAGTTTATTAATCAAATAACAATGAAATTAAAATAGAACATTAAAAAATCGTTATTTCAATTTAGTTAAAGTAGATATAGCAGGTATATGGCAAATTCAAGATGAAGAATGAAAAATTAAATTTGTAAAAAAATTCTTTTAAGGCCGGAACAACTTTGCAATACTATTTATACGACTATTTATACATAATTTTGAAATTATTTTATTTCCTGAATTAGAATATTCCTTTGTTCCGTTGCTCATTAGAATAATTGAATGACATTTTTGTGTCCCTATGATTGATTTTTAGCAGTTTTGTATCGCAAATAAAATCTTTCTTTTGCACCTAAAAAGAGTCAAAATAAATTCTAAATAATGACAAAAAAAAACACTATTAATATTCATAATAATGTACAGAATTTTTTTTTTAATTTTCAAAATACGAAAAAAAGTAGTTATCGAATAGTCCACGATCGGCATAGTCTTAAAAGTTGTTGAGTAAATAGAAGTTTAAAATAACAAATTTAAAAAAAAATCAAAATACGTACTCACTTTTGAAAACGCAATTCAAAGTTTAAAACTCAAAAAACTTATTCAAAAACACGTCGAATATTTTTTCTGTATTATTTTCTGAAAAGGCCATAAAGAACAGAAATTTTGAGAAAAAAAACCACTCAATTTGAACCATTATCAAAGAAGTTATGACAAAAAAACCGAAAAGAGAGCGGTTTTAAAAAAAATTTAATATCTTATGAACAGGTAATCGAAAAAATCTCAAAATTTATCAGGAAGGGTCTTTCGATGGGTGCTAAAAAGTATTAAAAAATTGAGGAAATAAAAAAAAAGTTTTACAAACTGTCCGATTTGGGATAGAACGCCCCATATATAATATTATATCTCTCACAACTCGGGATCCTCCTACTTGACCCTATAATTCGACTGAAGCAAAAAAAAAAACAGCAAAATGCACAGAGTGACATCTATCGCAATAACGGAGACGCTCGTAGTTAAATAATGACTTTGTTCACCGAAAGAGAATTTATTTTGATGAAATAATTACTTACGATAATTTTAGGTCGTATCCGAATAACTGGAATCGAACGAATACATTGATATTACATCACCGAGAAAATAAAACGAAGACACGGTTTTCTTCTTAGTTTCACAATAAATCTTCAGAGAGTTTTCGTCAATATAACCCTGTCAAGAGGGTCGCGCACAAAAAGAAACCTGTCCCGCATAATTACATTATCGTTCACAAATCTCCCGCGACTTCTGTCTTGAATCCCTCGAGAAAAAGTTCCTCTCCACGGCAAGGACCCGGTTTTACCAAGGGCGATCCCTCGTTTTCCAGCGTGAACAATGCAGAACGAGATCGCGAGAGAGATGAGCCCCAAAAATAGAGGATGAGAGAATAAAGGACCCCTGCAGGGGGTCGTGTGAACCCCGTGGCACTTTGTAACGCTCTACTATAACACCCTCTATGATGATCGATGGACGGAATATTATGTATCCAATTCTGAATCCAACGGACAGAGGGCGCAACCCACACGATTTTATGCGGATAATTGTAGGACTTACGCCCTATTGTTTGTCAGCGTTTATTATATAAATATAACGTAATAAATGGAGTTGTAAAACGTGTTTTGACGAGCTCGTAGAATGGGAAACGAAAAAAAAAGGATGGCTCGAGATTTATAGGTTTCTTTTTAGTCACGGATTGACCAGAATCGATTTGAAAAAAAATATAAAGTCCCAAAATCCTTTTCAACATTTTTAAGCGTGGCCATGAAGAAAAAGTATATACAAGGAAGAAATGTTAAGCGATAGACTGGGCAAATATCAGTGGCAAATATTGATACTCCTTGAGAATCGGATGGAAGACCTTGAGCCTTGTTTCGTAGAGGTCAATAGTGACTTTTGAATAACAAATTTTACGAAAATTCCAATAATTTCGTTATTGACGTAACGCAATAAAATCGAAATAAATAAATCGATCTCTCACTCGCCATTCATGTTTTTGATTGATATTTTGTTCGTTTTTTTTATATTTTTTTTTTATTATTGACATGGGGTGATGGTGGAGGGTTTGGGGAAGATGTTACATGGACGTATGATGGAATGCACGTTATAAAGATCGTCTGTAAACTAACAAACTTAAAAATTAAATATATCGCCTAAATTTCTTTGTATATTATATACCGAACGTAATAAAGATTGTATACAATAAACATATGTTCTTATTTTTTTTGCGGTAATTATCCTCTTTCAATCTCCTCTATATCGCTTTACAATTTAAAAAACCTTCCTCCTATTTAAACCGTGAATCGTCAAAAAACTTACGACGTCACTTTATCCGTTATTTTTTTCTATCTTTTTTTTCCATTAAATAACTCTCGTAGAAAAAATTATAGCCTAAATGCTGCCCCGCGCTCACCAGAATGCACAAAAGTGCATGAACATCTCGTTGGTAAATGGTGTTGAATTTTTTTTCGAATTGTTTTTTCTCACGACGTTCGAGCAATTACAATGTTGGGAAAATTCATTTTCTCTTTTCTCGCTATTTATTCTACATTAGCAAGATGTCACGACGAAATATCCGTGGACACAGTATCCGTGATAAAATATTCCCATCCAAAATATCCGCGGTTAAAAATATCCGCGACAGAATATCCGTGGCAGAATATCCGCGACAGAATATCCGTGACAAAATATCCGCAGTTAAAAATATCCACTAACAGAATAACTGCGACAAATATGTATGGATAAAGTGGATTGTTGTTGTTGTTATTGTTGATATTTTTAACTGCGGATATTCTGACAGCGGACATTTTGACCGCGGATATTCTGACAGCGGATATTCTTAACAGCGGATATTTTGACTGCGGATATTATCGGGGATATTCTTTACCACGGATATTTTTTAAAGCGCATATTTTTACCCGGAGATATTTTTGACCCCGGATATTTTTTACCGCAAATATTTTGACTGCGGATATTTATTCACGGATATTTCGTTACAGAACCATTAGCAAGATAGTGAACAATGGAAAAATATGGGGCACACGATAAATGTAAGTTTTAATGAGAAATGGCGCTTTTTTTTTGTTTTTGCAAATCGTCACAATTCGGCAGTCATGTTTGATTTTTTTTTCTTCACAATTATTACGTAATAATTCTGGATCGTCGGTGGGGACAAAAAAAAACAATTAACGCATGCCGGCACGTCGCTCGATAGACCTCGCCATCGACCAATAAATCGATAATCATAATTAACAATACAACAGACCATTTTAGCATAATAATTCAGACGGGGATTATCAATTATGATTATGATTAATATTTAGATGTATATCGCTAAGGCGGAATAACACGGTGATCAGGCGCTAACGATAAGCGATGCGATTTTTTTTTTCTTTACTTTTGATTCGGTCACAATGTTGAGAAATATGTCTTAAGAGTACGTCTGACCACTGTGCGATAAGTTCATTCGATTTTCATTTTTTTTTTAAAATTACAAATGCATTTTGAGTTTGAGAAATCATGATGGAAATTCGACAATCTGAAGGATTCAAAAAAAATCGTTCGGTGCGAAGTATTCAAAGTACATTTTTATATGGTGAAAAAAGCTCTTCGTAGTGAAAGTGACGAGAAAAAAAAAAGGTATAAAAAAAAAAATGCACAAATCACTCGTACAAATATATACTGGAAGTTTTACACGGAGGATTGCTCTGAGATTTGTTTAAAAATCTTTTTGGTTTGATACCTATCTAATTTGAGATTCGCGGATTTGAGATTAAGCCCTCGAGATTTTTTTTCTTTTTACTTTCTCACTTCTTTTTCTTTCTTTTTCCTTCTCCAATCTTTTTTTTTTGTTCTTCCTCTGTTTCCTGGTCTGTTTCCGAGAAATAGCACGATAGAAAAATATACTGAAACGCATATGCCGACGTGTGTATTGACCGAGTCCTCCGGAACTTGGATTTTTGAAATTCACGAGAATTGAGAATTCTTTTAATTTGCGCGAACATACAGTTTTTTTTTTCATTCTTGATTCGATAAAATTGCAAATATCCGAGTTCCTTTGTACATTGGCAAATAAGATGCAAATATTATTCATATATGTGGGGGTATTTCAAGTCGATTCGATAAACGTCCGACTCTGAGACTCTCGGATTTAATTTATGATTTTTTCGACGATGATAATGAGCCATTTTTTATGGCTCTTTTTTATAGTTTTAATTTTCAACGCCAACGATGAAAAATATCAAAACCAGCTTATAAATCTCCAATTTCATATAAAAATTTATTAACCACTGAAGATAGTGGAAAAATTATATTTTCTCTACGATTGCGCATTTTTTTTGTACACATTAAAAATAAGATAAAAACAAAATTGTCAGTGCAAAAAAATCACAAACCAAATTCGAGTAAGCAGAGTCAAATGTAATCATTTTTTTTTTTACTTGCCCCATATAAATTTTATGCTTATATATTTCATTTTGTATATGAGTCGACAAAACGGTTTTTATTATTTTTGCTTCGATGAACTTCGAGAGAATTGACGACGTGTAATTTTTTTCTTTTCCTCTTTTGTTTTCCTTCTGTTTCCTCGCTCGCGACACTTTTGCTCGATTCTATGCATGCACGAAATTTTGGCTCGTACTAAAAATGATTTTCGTTCTTTCGATTTTTTTTTTTTCGTTCTAGACGGCGCTGTTTTTCTTTTGTCGGTGCGAAGTGTCAAATGTTATACATATAAATATGCCTTAAAATTTATCGCAGCAACGTACTTTGTTATTAGAGTCATGCGATACAATGATTATTAATTAATAGCTGCTCTTGTGTGCCATCGTTTCCATTTTTCATTTTTGGAATTCTAACACTAATTAATCATTAATATATAATATCTCTATATATATATTTATATATATTCAATGTTTTAATATATTAAATAGTCACATATCGTTAAACTACGATCGATAGGGTGTGCTCGAAAAAAAATATTAAAAAAAAAGAAATTGATAAACGAAGACTGAATCGAAAACAAGAAAAGTTCAATTTCTTTTTTTACTTATTTTGCCTCAGCGAAAGCGTGTGTCTCACATACAAAAAGCAACAGTTAGAGGCCTTGTTAATTAATCGCTATAGTGCATGGAATTTTTTTTTTCATTCTCAATAATTCTTTTAATATCAATATTCGTGGGTGTATATCCTCTGTTCATATATATATATATATCGCCAATTAATTCGTACACGCGTGGTTGAATTTAAGCGCAAGACAGCTCGAATATTTTACGTAATAATTGTTTCTTCAGTCATCCTTTTTATTTCCTCTTGATTCTTGTTTATTTATTTGGATAAAGTTCCGAAAAGCCAATTTTTAGTTTCAATGTCAAAACTAAAAAAAAACTGATTTTTACGACGTTTTTCCGTTTTAATTCCACAAGAGCTGATCTCAGAGAGAAATATTTCTCACAAAAACTTTAGCCTATGAAAAAATGCATCTTTTTTGTTCTACGCATTTTTCGTCTAAATGTTTTCTTAAGGATTAATAATTTTTTTAAGAAAAAAAGGTATTTAGCTACTAGAATAGATATCCCTGTTGCAGAGTTTCCGTCATTTTTTGGGTTTGATACAAAATAAAGAAATTATAAACTTTTTATAGCTTTTTTTTTATCAAACCCAAAAAATACAGACTATTTTTTTGGCGATGCCATTTTTCCCGATACAGAATAGTTTTAGACGAAAAATGTATAGAACAAAAAAGATGCATTTTTGTATAGGCTACAACTTTTGTAGAGGATACTTCTCTCTAAGATCAAGACTTATGGAATTAAGATGGAAAAACGTCGCAAAAATCTGTTTTTTTGGGTTTTAACATTGAAAATCGAATTTGCGCGTATCTTCACTAACATATTCGTGATCAGTGAGTCAAAAACATAAGAATACCAAGTTTCAAATTAATCGGAGGTATGGGCTTTTCGGAACTGGACCCATTTATTTGTTTTGGCCCGCGCAGTCTGCAGAATAAAAATATGAGAATGCAATCGATCTAACCGAGAATTGTGTCTTATTTTTGTCGTCGTCGTTTTTTTTTCTTCATTTTCTATAGTTTAAAAGTTTCAGTCGAGGCCAGACAGTGACGCTCTTTCAATCGTGCAATATTTCACTCTTCTTATCTTCGAGATCCTTGTTATTTTTTTAATTTTTTGCATTCACGTTTTTTCTCAAAATCGCACCAGCTTTAATCTCGAGAAAAAAAACCGCTCGTCTTCGCGTTATTTCCGGAGAAAAAAGAACGTTACAGACGTAACACGCGAACCCTGTAATAAACCCGGCGTATCTAGCCCAATTCTGGCCCTTCAAAGATTCCTGGCAGAACGACGATAATTAATTTAATTTTTTTTTCTCACCTCCTTTCCCCATTCTCACTTTCTACAATTATAACTCCGTAAATAGCTTTGCCGAATACGGAACACGACTACGATCTTTGGGCGATTACGATCAACGAGAAATATCACTCGAGACACTGAATGAGAATAATAATGTATAAAATTTTAATAAATCGTTGATTCGTCGGATTCGTCGTTATTAATACTGAATGCATGCAATGGAGCGAGAAAAAAAATCCTGGCGATTTAAAAAAAAAAACGAAACTAACGTTTGCGCGTGATAAAATTTTCGCGTCGATTTTCCTTCATTTGTGTGAATTCGAGATTTATGGCAGAGTCCGTCGATCGTCTCGTTTGATCGATAAAAACCCGGAAAGACCGAGATTAAAAAAAAAAAAAAAACATTCTAACTGGCAGTAAATAGTGTGTGTGTATGAATGTGGACGTTGCGCCCGGCGCAATTTGAGAATTTTTCTTTTTTTCATAGCGGCTGCTGTTTTTTGTCTTTTTTTTTTGGCAGGCAAGGACTTATCGGGACGTTTTTCCATAATGACCGAGCGAATTTTGTCGCGTCGATATGGAAAAAGATGAATGAACGTTCGCGGCGTTTAATGTTCGAATGGTTTCGAGATTGTACGGCGAATTTACACGTACGTTGCCATCGTGCCGGTTGGAATCGTCGGTGTCTCTTCGGGTCTTCCTTTTGGTCCGTACTGACCGATGAAAGATCCGTCCTCCGTGAATCGACCTGTTGGGAATATCGAAAAAATGAGTGAATAAATAGATTTTCAAGGCAACGAAGAGCGAAGGGATTTGGCTAAGTTAGTCTACAAAGCATAATTTAAAAAAAAAATATCGCATCGAACGAAAACAAAATCGTACATTAATTGGAATGCAAAGCTGGGCAGAAAACAGTTAATTCGTTAATCGTTAATTAACGAAGTTAACATTTTAACGATTTAACTTTTAAGTTAAGTAAAAAAATTATTAACGGTCTTCTTAACTTCCGTTACATTAAACTTCCGCTAACTGTTGTCCGTTACATTAGTTATTGACGTGATTTTGCTTGTTTGAATTGCGCGCAAACGAACAGGATAGTGTTAGCATTAGCGGAAGTTACAGTAATGAAGAAGAAGATTGTTTTTTGGTAAGCTTAGAATTTGGTAACAAAGTGGCTGGACTTAAAGTCAAAAGACTCTCTTTCGGATGCTGTCTTTCTAAGTGAACCAGTTTTAATAAATCTATTTTATAGATTTATTAAAACTGGGTATTCCGTCTAGAGCTGCGGTAGAACGTCTTTTTTCTACAGGAAAAGATATTTTACGGGTTAAACGATCATCATTCTCGGATGATAATTTTAATATCCCAATTTTTATGAAGGGAAACATGCGTCTGATGCAAAATAAGTAGGAATCTAGGAATAATTGATTGCTATTGTTAATGTAACCTACATACACTCCTGGAAACGATTAAAGGATCAACAAAATTTCCTGAATTTTTAGTGGTTTTTAAATTGCTGTATCTGAGTGAAAAAACACTGCAAATTGGAATTTGCAAATTGGAATTTGCGCGAAAAAATTTTTTTTACGAAAACAAAGCTTCCTTTATGAGGAAGCAAAAAGTCGTGTTAGGGTTTAAAAAAAGCATTTTAAAGCTTCAAGTTTCTAGTTTTGAGATCTTTCAGCGAAAAAAGCTATAGGTTCCACGCAATCCTGTGAAATAGTGTTAAAAAAAATGTTTCAATTTTTTTTTACTTTTTTTTGGGCTGCACTGACTTGGAATTTTTTTTTCCAGCTAAACCATTGCATGGAGCGGATAGCTTGTTTATTCAGCTTCAATATGCTTTTTTTTAGACCTCGATGAAACCATTTTTCATTGAGATACAGCATTTTTAAAAACCATTCAAAATTTAGGACATTTTTTGATTCCTCAATTGTTTCCAGTAGTGTATGATTTTATATTTTCTTCCTAAAATCATCCAACACTTGATCTAGCGAATTGTTTATTTACCTGTGTATTATCTTTAATATATAATACTAAAACATCAATACAACTTCCAAGTGGTTAACTTTTAATGGATAACTTTGACTTGCGTTAAATTTAAAAAAAGTTAACGATTTAACGACTATCGAAGTTAACTATTTGAGTAACGAATTCACGATTAACGAAATTAACGTTTGGATTAACTTTGCCCACCTTTGTTAAAATGGCTCATTATTTAAAAGCTTATATTGAAATTTATCGATTCTTAGTCGAGAAAAAAGTTTTATACTTTTCTACCTCGCCATAATTTTCCTACAAATTAAGGGGGGAAACCCATATAAATGGTCGAAGATGACGAGGAATTTCGGGATTTTTTTCCAACGCAACTACTGGACCAATCGTTTTCAACTTTGGAGGCTATTCTATTGTACATTCGAAGACTTGAAAAACATTTCTTTAAGGTACCAGAGACTTTGATTAACTCTTAAGCGCGATTTACTCGAAACTACATTTTTGCAATTTGCGGCAGGTATGAAAAAAAACTATTCATCCGATTCATTTCAACCAAATATTTTTAGATACATAATTGCAAACCCTCGTCGATAAACCTCTATTTAAAAAAAAAAATTAATTTAACAATCATTTTTTGCATAAAAATGTTCGGTGGAAATTTGATCTTTTTTCTCTGAGTGCTGCCATTATTACAATATTCAACTTTTGAAACTTTTTCTTGGTTTATCGACAGCGTACTTTTATACGGAATGTAATGGTTTCTGATTTTTTTGTTTGGGATGAAAAACAAAAAAACTACAGCTGCCGCAATTCGACATCGCGGGAAAAATTCGTTCAGCAACGATTGGTTGTAGGCTGCTGATGGATACTTGTTTTCGATTTTAAAAAAATGTTTTTTAACTCTTCTAATATACAATAAAATAGCCTCTAAAGTTGAGAACGATTGGTTCAGTAGTTGCGCTGGAAAAAAATCCCGAAATTCCTCGTCATCTTCGACCATTTATATGGGTTTCCTCCCTTAAAAAAGAAATTCTCCCTGAAACTTTTCGAACAGCAACTAAGATTGAAAAATTCAAAAATAAGCCAGCTCAAAAATTATAGTCAAACGATTAACTTGTGACACAGTTTGACCCAAAATCAGATCTATCTTCATTTTTGGGATTGTGCGAGCATTTTAAAAAATGTACAGAAACTTGAAAAAAAAAAAAAAACCAATGCTTTTGACTTACCTTAGACCAAGGTCGCAAATGCCTGAGAATTTGGCTCCGGTTTCCTCTGACGACCGTACTGGCCGATGAAAGAGCCATCCTCGTTCATACCCTCTGGGTTTGTTTAAACAATTTTTTTTTTGAACGCAACGAAAAAATGAAATAAGCGACAATAAAAACGGTGTATCATTGAAAAAAAAAAAAACATATATATATCATCGAGAGTATGAAACGATGAGTGATAATGTGAAGAATAAAAACTAATGAACTAAACAAAAACTGAAGGAGTGAAAATAGAAAGATTTCAATGAAAAAAAAAAAGTTCAAAAAATAAATGATAAGAAAAGCTTGTGTTGTGATTTTTTTGGATCAAGACTATCATAATATCTACGACTGAACTTTGATACGTGTAATACATGAAAAAAAAGTGAATACCACACGAAAGCCGGTGCCTAAAACTACTTTCTACATTTACACGATGAACGATTGAAAAACAATGAGTGCAAATGTGTGAGATATTGAGAAAAAATGATTTTTCGAAAAAATTCACTCACCGGTGTCCCCCTCGCCGTATTCCGCCATCGAGTCTGTATCAGATTCGGGATGTTTGCCGTCTTGATGCGACGAAGAGGCGAGGGAAGCGCGTCCACCGGCTGATTTCGTGTCCAACGGTTGGGAATACTCGTGAAAGCCACCCTCGTCGGGATAATCACCACGTCCGGCGGCGAGTTCGCGCTCGTGAACCGCGTATTTACCACCGCGATTACGTTTTATTACACACACGATAATCAGTACAACAAGAAGGAATGCTATCGCGAGCATCATTCCTAAGAAAGGGACAAAAAATCATTGTTAAGCGATAATAGGACTTTCAATTCCAAAAATAATGTTTGATATTGTTGGAAAGTATATGGGGCATTCCGTGTCAAATCGACCACCTTTGAACCCGACCCGTTTCGATTTGGCTGAATTTTTCTTTCCTTTTCTACCCCATTAAAAACATTTTTCAGGAAATTTTCCATTTTTTTTACCCAACCAAAAACTTGTTTTTTTTTTTAATAGCTATAACTTCTTCAAAAATGGACTAATTAGGACGTTCTTTTCAATCCTGATAAATTTGATAAAAATTCAATTTGATAAAAACAATACAAAAAAGTTTTGAGATATTTAAATCTATGAAATTTTTCACTTTTTCGAGAAAAATCATCTTTTTCTCGAAGTTGACCATTTTCAATTTTTTTTTCACTCTAAAAATACTTTGATCAATTCCGGAAAAAATGCCGCGCAACATGGAGTGGGCCAACATTTCTTTCTGTTTCTTTCCATCGAATGAAAAGAAAAAAAATTCCCAGCTGGGCTGTTTTCACAAAATGCCACTCTAGAAATTTTTGAGGATTTATAAAGGACCTCAGGATTTGGAAAATTGAGAAGAAAAAAAATTGAAAGTGGTAATCCTCGAAAAAAATTTGATTTTTTCTTAAAGTGAAAAAAATAATTATTGCTTTTTCTGCAACTTTAGATCTAAAGTTGCATTAAAGCAATTATTCGTAAATATTATAATCATTTGATGGAGATGGATCTTGAAGAATTGTACATAAATTGTTTTATAATTTTTTACGATTTAAACAATCGCAACTTTAGACCTGAAGTTGCAGAAAAAGCAATTATCCGTAAATATTATCATTATTTGATGCGGAGATAAATTTCAAAGAATTGTAAATAAATTGTTTTATAATTTTTTGAAACAATAACTATCGATTTTATTGACGAAATTCTCAGAAAACCTAAAGTCAAAACCTGAATGTCCCAAAATAGCTGAAACTGATTTCTAAAAGATGAAATTGATCAATAATTCAAAATCTATTGATCAAAACTAGTTCAAACTCCAAGGAAATATAGATTTTTTGTCGTAAAAATTTAATATGATTTTTTCAGATTTTAAAAAATGAGGTTTTTCAGTTATTCTTGATTTTCGAAAAAACGTAGTTTTACCATTGCAGCGTCATAAATGCACCAAATAAGGTTAATTTGTGCTCATTTTGAAGGGTTTTGAATACAGTTTCGATTTCTCGAAGTGAAATTCTCGAATTCCAAAATCCGGCGGAGTTATTCAGAAAAGCAAAAAAGTTGTTTTTCGAGTAGTTAAAAATACGCAATTTATAAACAAATCATAACTCGTACAAATAATTTTACATTGGGCTAGGGATTTAAAAGCAATGCTGTCTCACTATAAAGAACACAGGAAAATATCGAGAGTATGATCGGAGCCATCGAATTTTTCGACCTGCTGGTTTGACGTGGAATGACTATAGCTATTGGAAAGAAAAGTTTTTTTTTGGGTTGGGTAAAAAAATGTGAAAATTTCCTAAAAAATGTTTTTAATGGGGTAGAAAAGGAAAACAAAATTTCAGCCAAATCGAAAGGGGTCGAGTTTAAAAGTGGTTGATTTGACATGGAATGCCCCATATGTGTACAAAAATATTTCGTTAGATTTGATAAATGTGAATTAACAAACTTCTAGAAAAAAGGAAAAAATAAGGAAACTATCGTCTACAAAAACAAGGAATATCTATAAAATGGCGAAATGAGTTGATGAAATTTAAGCAAAAAAGTGAAGATTCTCCGTGAGAGGAAAAAAATGAGATATCAGGGGTATTTATTGCAACAATGAAAAATGCGAAAAAAAACTCGAATGAAAAATGAAAAAATGAAAAATCGAATGTTAGCGAAGTTTAAAAATAGATGATAAATTACCTATGAACCATCCGGCGGTTGCATAATTTTCTTTTGGCTGAATAATCGGCCCTTCGCTGCTAGTTTCAATCTTTTGTGGCGCACTCTCGGCTATGTTGTCACCATCAACGGCCACCAAACTCACGACGTATGTTTCGCCACTTTGAAGTCCGCGAATCTGCGAAACATTGTTTTGGTCCAAAAATATAATTGAATAATTTAATAATAATTTCGCTTCCTCATAAAGAAAGCGGCGTTTTCGTGAACAAATTGTTTTTCGCGATTTTTATGCCAATATGTTCAAAATGTCCCAAAACATCGAGAAATCACATTTAGAAAAAATATCCGGATGGATGTGTGTGTGTGTATCCTGAGTTTCAGATGTAAATAATTAATAACTCGAAAACGCTTCGAGATATCGAGCTAAAATTTGGCACACTTGTCAAGCACGAATTGCTCTTCATTATGAAAAAAAATTGTTTTAATTATAACGGGTGTTCAGATTTTATCGACTTTTTTCGTTTTTGCAAGAATGGCGTAAACGCTATATAACCTCTGCAATTTTCAAGATATTGCACTCAAACTTTGTACAAAATAAGTATAGCTATCAAGGTTGTTTGGTATTGAATTTGGCGAAAATCCATCGAGGGATTAAAATTTTATGAAATTTTGAATTTTTTGAAAAATAGCCCAAACGCTCTAACTTGTGCAATTTTTAAGATATTGTACTGAAACTTTGCACAAAGCTAATATAGCTATCGAGGTTGTTCGCTATTAAATTTGGAAAAAATCCATCGAGGGATTAAAATTTTGTGAAATTTTTAATTTTTTGAAAAATAGCATAAACGCTCTAACTTGTGCAATTTTTAAGATATTGTACTGAAACTTTGCACAGAGCTAATATAGCTATCGAGGTTGTTCGCTATTCAATTTGGAAAAAAACCATCGAGGGATTAAAATTTTATGAAATTTTTAATTTTTTGAAAAATAGCGTAAACGCTCTGACTTGTGCAATTAAGATATTGCACTGAAACTTTACACAGAGCTAATATAGCTATCGAGGATGTTCGTTATTGAATTTTGCGAAAATCGATCGAATGATTAAATTTTTAGCAAATTTTTATTTTTTATAAAAGAAACGTGAACGCTATAACTTTTGAAAATTTTCAGATATTGCAATGAAATTTTGTGAAGAGCCAGTATAGCTATCAATGTTATTCGCTACTAAATTTGGGGAAAATCGATCGAATTTGCACATTGATAACTAATATTTTTCAATAGTTAACAAAGCTTCCTTTATGAGGAAGCCAAATTTGATCGCTACTGTGTGTTAAAGGAAGCTATGTGAACTATGGATAAGATGAGGAAGCAATGTGCAATTTCCAATTTGCAGGGTTTTTTGCCTACATTTTCCTTTTCTTGAGTTCATAAAATTTGATGAAATTTTATAAACTGACCTCCAGTTCGTTTGACAAGAATTCGGGCGGAGTTTCCTGAGAAATGGTTTCACCGTCGCGTTTGTATTTCGCGTAAAAGTGACTGCCCGGATATCCATTCAAATCCGGAATCCAGGTTATCTTGATGTTCGAGAAGCCATTTTCCTTCGGGAATGTTTCCCACGTGAAATGCGGCTTATCCGGTATTTGCGAATGTCTCGTACGTTCCTCGATGTAAAAGCTACGAAATGAATAAATTTTCATGCTGGTTGTGATATTCTTTTTAGATTAAATTTGTAATCTCGTAATACTGACTCGTCTCCTTCGTCGACTTTCGTGGTCGCTCTCACGTGAACGCGATAATTCGTATTTGGCGCCAGACTCGCTAATTTGGCGGTCGTAGCTTGTGGATCCAAGACATGAGGTTGTCTCTCGAGAAGTGGACCGATGGAAGTGCCATCGACGGCCTGATAATATATTCTGTATCCAGTGAGAATGCCATTGGTCTCGGCGGGTCTCGTCCATTTGAGCCAAAGTGCGCTCGAGCCAATGGGAAAAGCGTCGAGGCTCAAAATCGTGCCGGGTTTTCCCTCGGGCGTCTTGAAGCTCAAAATTTCCGAGGTTGGACCGTTGTAACGACCATTGAAAGCAAGAACCCTGACGTAATTTTTGCTGTACGGAACGAATTTATCGATGACAGCGTGTGTTCTATTGCCAACGTTGACCTCTCTCATTCCCTCTTCGCCATCGCGCTCCGTCCAAGTTTGAATTCTGTAACCGCGCAATTCGCCCCTGACCGAGCTCTCTGGCACCGGATCCCACGATAATTCGGCGCTTGTGCTCGACACAATTCGGTGAAACTTGAAATTCGTCGGTGCTTGAGTCGGTTGATCCTCACCCGAATAACCGATCACAATTTCGGGCGACACGGAAGATTCTCCCTTCTCGTTTATCGCCGATACTTTTATCTGGTATCTCTGATACGTCGGCTGATTGTCGACCTGCAATCGATGGACCTTCCAATCGTGTATGTCCTCCTGTACCCATGTCTCACCGGGTATGTCCCGTCTGTACAATACTCGGTACATGAATTTCGGCGCGTTGTGCTCGATCTGCGGCATAACCGTCCAACTTATCACGATATTTTGCGGATCCGTGCCGTTGCCCATCACGTTGCCTGGATTTTTGTAGGGCACATCGGGCTGCGTTGTACAAACTGTTCCGTGCGGCGACGCGAAGGACGGTCCTGTTTAAAAAAACAAAAAAAGATTATATAAAAAAAATATACAACTCAAACTTATCGAAGAGAAAACGATGCAAAAGAAAATCTTCGAATTGGAATTAGCACTTTGCTATT
This sequence comes from Alloplasta piceator, assembly GCA_946863875.1. Lineage (NCBI taxonomy): Eukaryota > Metazoa > Arthropoda > Insecta > Hymenoptera > Ichneumonidae > Alloplasta > Alloplasta piceator. The sequence continues at coordinate 53,487,484 of OX333074.1, forward strand.
AGTTTTTATCAAAGTTTTTCATTTGCTATTAGCAAAGAAAACCTTCGAATTGGAATTAGCACTTTACTATTAGTTTTTCCCAAAGTTTTTCATTTGCTATTAGCAAAGAAAACCTTCGAATTGGAATTAGCACTTTGCTATTAGATTTTCCCAAAGTTTTTCATTTGCTATTAGCAAAGAAAACCTTCGAATTGGAATTAGCACTTTGCTATTAGTCTCTCTCATAGTATTTCTCAATACTATATTTTTAGACAGTATCTGCACAATTGCTCAATGAATTTTTCATGTTTTTTTTCGTTTTTCTTTTGATCTCTACCAGAGCTGGGCAGTACTTGAAAGTACTTAAGAAGTACTTCAAATATTGTACTTAAATTATTCAAGTACAAGTATCAAGTATTTATTCCATGTCAAATCGACCAATATTTGTAATCGACCCCTTTCAATTTCGATGAAATTTGGTCAGAAATTTTCTTTTGTCATAAAACAAAGTTCTAACGAAGGAAAAAAATTAAATTTTTTTTTCGAAAATTCAAAATATCACCATTTTTTCAAGTTTATTTTTGAAATATTTCGAAAACTATTATAGTTACGAAAAAATCGTTCTGGGTTCGTCTTAAAAAGTATACTTGGGGCTACGAAAAGAAAAATATTCCGAAACAAATTGTTGAAAAATGATGAATTTGGAGAATTTTGAATTTTTCCAAATCGTGAAAATCCACGATCAACATTAAATTTTTGTTTTTATTTTTTTATATAACACCTTGTACTGATATTAAAAGATCCTGAAATTTTCAGAAATGTGTTTTTTTTGTTTCAAAAATATGCATTTTTGAATTTTGGTAAAACTTTTTTTTTTACCTCTAAGTTAAGTGAAGTTGATCAATCATGTAATTTTGGCTGCTCAAAATTACAAAATTACATGATTGCTCAACTTAAAAATATTCATATTTTTGAAACAAAAAAACACCTGTCTGAAAATTTCAGGATCTCTTTAAATCATTACAAGGTATTATATTAAAAAAATTAAACAAAAAATTCGATGTTAATTGTGGATTTTCACGATTTTAAAAAATTCAAAATTCTCCAAATTCATCATTTTTCAAAATTTTTCGTCGGAATATTTTTTTTCGTAGCCCCAAGTATATTCTTCAAGACGAAACAAACGATTTTTCATAACTATAATAGTTTTCAAGATATTTAGGGAAAAAATTTGAAAAATGGTTAAATTTTGAATTTTGCATAACTTTTGAAAAAAAAATTTAATTTTTTTTTCTTGGTAGAACTTGGTTTTATGATAAAATAAAACTTCTGACTAAATTTCATCAAAATTGAAAGTGGTCGATTCCAACTCTTGGTCGATTTGACATGGAATGACCGAAGTACCAGAATTGACGAGACATACCCGAAAACTTGAAAAGTACTTGATACTGATACTTGATTTTTTCAAGTACTCGTACTTCAAGTACTCGTCTTGACAAGTCCTTGCAAGTAAAAAGTACTTTGTACTTCAAGTACCTACGGTACTTTGTACTTGAGACTCGAAGTACTTTCAAGTACTTTGCCCAACTCTGATCTCTACGATTCTATCATTTATAGTCCAATGGAAGGGTTTTTTTGTAATTTGTTGGTTGAACAATTGTTAAAAAACAATTGAACATACAATTTTCGATTAAAAATTGCATGTTCGAGTTTAGAACGCCGTAAAATCGTTATTTTTGAAAAATCCTCTTCGTCAGACTTTAGTACACATTAGGCCGTTGAAAAAAAAATTGTTTCTTCTCCCAAACAGGCTCAAAAGTTTCATTTGGGTATAAGAAATGGTCTGTGAAAATATGAGCTCTTAATATTAATATTAACATCGTCCTCATCGCACTTTTCGATTTTCCATGAGAATAACATGTATTCAATGTTTAATTTCAATTTTTCGTAAACTTTACCGATTTTTGGATATTACACCGGAACTAGTTAGTTTTATCGACAAAATGTGAATGTGAATATCGACAAAACCTTTCGACAAAGGTTAATCAATAGTTCTCACTAGAATAATAAAAAAAATGGAACGCTTTAAGAAAATTGTGCAGCAGAAATTCGCTTCAAAATTTACTTTTTTTTGTTTTTGTTTAATTTAAAAATAAAAACGAATAAAAATGTACTGATATACTACAATGAATTTCTTGATAGAAAAATAAATTTTTAAGCAAACTTCTGCTGCACAATTTTTTTAAAGCGTTCTATTTTTTTTTTATTATTATAGTGATAACTATTGGTGAACATTTGTCGAAAGTTTAATTTATGTCTAACATGAAATTCCATCCACATTTTGTCGATAAAACTAACTAGTTCCGGTGTAATATCCAAAAATCAGCAAAATGCACGAAAAATTGAACCTAGACATTGAATAACTTTTGAACGAGTGGAGTTATCAAAAAGTTACTCACAACCTTTTTTGTAGAGCGTTCAATTCTGTACAAAGATATGTCTCTAGATTTCCCGTATGATGGATCGTTTGCTAGTTATAAAAATCAGAAGACGTAAAAATAATTTTTCCGATGTTATTCTTATGGAAAATCGAAAAGTGCGATGAGGACGATGTTAATATTAATATTAAGAGCTCATATTTTCACAGACCTTTTCTTATACCTAAATGAAACTTTTGAGCCTGTTTGGGAGAAGAAATAAAAATAAATAAAAATTTTTTGAAACGGTACACATATAATTGAAATTACCTATTTGATTCCACGCGATAACTCGAAACGTATAATTGGCCCACGGAGACATTGTTATCATGAAAGTTTGCTCGGTAGCGGGAATATCCTCAGCCGCTACTTCCCACGCATCGGGCGTAAAGGTGGTATTGTGCTGCACGGTATAACGTAAAATTGGCGCTCTGTTATCACCCATCGGTGACCATCGTACTCTCGCCTGATTCGAGTAACATTCGGTGCTGAGAAGAACCGGCGCGTTCGGTACATCCTGAACCGTGAGGGTCGCCTGTGCTCTTGCCTCGTCGAGATTCGTGTGAGCCCGACACGTGTATACACCCGAATCCAATTCGGTCGTTTTCGTGATCGACAATGAATGATCGTCGGATGCCTTTTGGAATCTTGGCTCGGCCTCGAGATCTATGGGCTCGCCGTTGCTCAGCCAATCGATCGTCAGAGGCAAGCTCGAATCGGATACGGCATTGCATCTGTAAAAACGAAAAGGCAGAAAAGAGTTGATTCGTTAATCGTTGATTAACGAAGTTAACATTTAGCTTAACGACTTAACTTTTAAGTTAAATTAAAAAATTATTAACGGTCTTCTTAACTTCCGTTACATTGAACTTCCGTTCACTGTAGTCCGTTACATCAGTTATTAACGTGATTTTGTTTGTTTGAATTGCTCGCAAACGGACAGGATAGTGTTAGCATTAGCCGAGGTTGCAGTAATGAAGAAGATTGTTTCTTGGTAGCTTAGAATTTGGTAACAAGTTGGCTGGACTTGAAGTCAAAAGACTATTTCAGATGCTGCCTTTCTAAGTGAACCAGTTTTAATAAATCTATTTGATAGATTTATGAAAACTGGATATTTCGTCTAGAGCTGTAGTAGAACGTCTATTTTCTACAGAAAAAGATATTTTACGGATTAAACGATCATCATTCTCGGATGATAATTTTAATATCCCAATGTTTACGAAGGGAAACATTTTGCATCTGATGCAAAATGAGCAGGAATTTAGGAATAATTGATTGCTATTGTTAATGTAACCTACATACACTCCTGGAAACAATTAAGGGATAAAAAAAAATTCCTGAATTTTTAGTGGTTTTTGAAAATGCTGTATCTCAATGAAAGAAGATCGTATCGAGGTCTAAAAAATGTATTTTGGAGCTTCAAGTTTCTAGTTTTGAGATCTTTCAGCGAAAGATCTTATTACACGAGCAAATTTTCGCGTGATTTCTAAAATGACGAGTAAAATCAATTTTTCCTCGAGTTATGCTAACTAAATCTTGAGAGTTATTAACTTACAAATTAACTAACTCATTGATTGCTTAATTAATCGAATAATTCACAAGCAGAGTTTCACGTGATTGCTAAAATGAGTAAAAACAATTTTCCCTGGAGCTACTTTAACCTAATTTTGCGAGTTATTTACTTACAAATGAATTAACTCATTGAATTCTTAATTAAGCAAATAATACACTAGCATAGTTTCGCGTGATTGATAAAATTAGTGAAATCGATTTTTCAGTGAGATATGTTAACGCAATTTTGTGAGTTATTAACATACAAATTAATTAACTCAAAATTAATAAATTTTAAAAAATTCGAAGCTACAGGTTCCACGCAATCCTAATAAATAGTGTAAAAAAAATTATTGCAAATTTTGTTTTACTTTTTTTCGGCTGCATTGACTTGGAATTTTTTTTTTCCAGCTGAACCATTGTATGGACCGGATAGCTTGTTTATTCAGCTTCAATTTGTTTTTTTTTAGTCCTCGATGAAACCTTTTTTCGCTGATACAGCATTTTTAAAAACCACTAAAAATTTAGGAGATATTTTTTATTCCTTAATTGTTTTCAGTAATGTATGATTCTATATTTTTTCCCAAAAACATCTTACACTTAATCTACCGAATTGTTTATTTACCTGTGTATTATCTTTGATATATAATATTAAAACATCAATACAACTTCCGAGTGGTTAACTTTTAACGGATAACTTTAACTTGCGTTAAATTTACAAAAAGTTAACGATTTAACGATTATCGAAGTTAACTTTTTGAGTAACGAATTAACGAAGTTAACTTTTGGATTAACTTTGCCCACCTTTGCGGTAGAAAATAAACTACTATTATATTATAATCCCTAAAAAAATAAACAAACGAAATTTTTTTTTTAAACAAGCTTTCATTAGTTGTTATAAAAAATAACTAAAAACTTAAAAATAAAGCTATTCCGATTGGAAATAACTTTATTTTTTAGTTTTTAGTTATTTTTTATTAACAACTAATAAAAGCTTGGTTAAAAAAAAAATTTCGTTTGTTTATTTTTTACTTTTTAGTATTTATGATGTTAAATAACTAGTTTAGTAATGTACATCTAGTTTCGCATAATTTGTGAGACAAAATTATTTCACACAATTAATTTGCAACATTTTTGTTGCAAAACAATTTTCAAGCAAATTTGTAATGAAAATTTTGCGAAACAATTTTTTTTGCACAAAATTTGCAAATTTTTTGTGATGATATTGCATTGTCATCCGATTTACATATGCATGACGAATTTTAACTCAATCGGAAACTGGGAAGTGGGTCAAATTTAACTTGCAAGATTGGATTACAAACAGACACCGGGACAGGTGAAACTAAATAAAAGCTTTTAAATAATAAATAGAACTATTAGTGAGAAAACAAAAGTCCGGAATCCTAAAAACGAAAAAATTGTTTTTACCTAAAAGTGGCCGTCGTACCGGCGACAACTTCGTAATCTTCAGGCGCGTGAATTATTCTCGTGTGTTCTTTGACGACGAGTGTCGCGGTTGCCTTGTCGTCGCCCAATTTATTGGTCGCGTGACAAGTATAAGTACCGGCGTCCAAAAACCCAACATTGGTAATTTCCAAATCACCGGTAGTGAGAGTCTTGTAACGTCCACCGGTGAGCTCTTGTCCGTTGCGAATCCATTTAACGGCTGGTTTGGGTGCGCCAAAAACGCGACACGTCATTCGGACATTTTTGCCATCAACGGTGGCAAGATCCATCGGTGGTTGCGTTATCTCGGGCTGGAGAGCGAGTACATTGACATAGACATCCTTGTAAACGTAACCAAGCGCGTTCGTCGCATTACAACCGTAATTTCCGGTATCGGTTTTCGTCAATTTTTCAATAACGATCAAATTGCGCGATACTTTTCTTCGTGGATTCGGCTTAGCCTCGGCGATTGGTTTACCATTGTGTATCCATTTGATCTGGGGTTCCGGATAACCGCTCGCCTCGCAATGAAATTCAACGGTCTCGTCCTCGGCGGCATTTATGATTTCGGGCTCACGGGTAAAATAAGGCACAGCTTGGATCTTGAGGTCGATCGAGTGAGATTTAGCCGTGCCAACGCCGTTCGACGCTTCGCACGTGTATGTCCCGTTATCATCGAAGTTGACCGTTTTTATTATCAACGATTTACCATAATTTCCTTGCGTTACGCGATCCGTTGGTTTTAGCCTGACGCCATTTCTGAACCACACAGTTTGGGGCAACGGCGTACCACCGAATATACAATACAATTCTATTTTTTTGCCTCTTAGCGCAACCTCATTCTTACGGCTGACGTATTGCATCTTCGGCTCGTGCTTGTTCTGATTCGCCGATGAACCGGTCGATATTACATTGAGGAGAAATCTATTGCCGACTTTGTATTCTTTGCGATAGAGCGATGTCGCGGCGCAGGCGTAATAAAAGTCGTCGGAAGCGTCGTTTCTCGTGACATTGCTGAACCAAAGATTGCCCTCGGGGTCGAGGGTCATTCGTGAATTGTTTATCGACTTGATGACACCAGCTGAATCCTGGATGAGCCAATAGACATTCGGCTTAGGCCAACCATCGGGAGGCTGACAAGTCATCTTGAAGGGTTCACCCTCGTTCGCCGTCAATGTTATCGGATCCTCGTCCTTGAATGAATTCAATTCGGCTTTCCTGACGAATACAGAATTCGACGTTGCCGTGCCCCATTCGTTGGTCGCGAAACACTGATATTGTCCGAGATCCTCGTCACGTGCGCGCGATATAACGAGCGTACCTCGACCCGGTTGTTGCGAAATTCTGTCATCGTAAGCCGGCCAATCAAATTTCTTGCCGTTCTTTATCCATCTGTACCTGTTTCGCAGAGGGGAGCAATATTCATTGAATAAGTCGTGTCAATTTTGTCGTTTGTCTTCGGAGACGGGGAGCAACGAATTTGGACGATCATCATTGTTTATCACGATCAAAGTGACTCTCAAGGATTCGCAATTGTGCAATTTTTATTATTATTTATGCTTATCAGAGATCGGCAGTAATGATATTTTCAGGCCCATTTTTTGAAAACTATTAATTTTGAAATCTAAATTTTCAATTACGCGACAATGGTTAATGGAAAAAAATAAATTTCCAATTATCCAAATAATCGGTAATTGGTCGAAAAATAATATCAATTACTCAGAAAATGGGTAATTGGTTTGAAAATATTTTCATTTGTCCGAACAATCGGTAATTGGTGAAAAAATAATATCAATTAATCAGAAAATGGGCAATTGGTCTGAAAATATTTTCAATTATCCGAATAATCGGTAATGGGTAAAAAAAATACTATCAATTAATCAGAAAAATGGGTAATTGGTCGGAGAATATTCTCAAATATTTGAATAATCGTTAATTTTTCGGAAATCATATCAATTTTTTCAGAAAAATGGATAATTGGTCTGAAAATATTCTCAATTATCCGAATAATCGGCAATTAGTCGAAAAATAATATCAATTTTTCAGAAAAATGGGTAATAGTTGAAAAATATTTTCAATTTTTCAGAAAAAAGTTAATAATTTATTGAAAATCGGAGTGATCAGAGATATGTAGCGATATATAGAGGTATATACAGGTAAATACATGTATATAGAGATATATACAGGTATTTACAGGCATATACAGTCATATACTGGCATATTAAGGTATTTGCAGGCATACACACATTTTCAATAAATTATTCATTTTTTTCTGGGAAATTGAAAATATTTTCAAACCAATTACCTGTATTTCTGGGTAATTGATATTATTTTTCAACCAATTACCCATTTTTCTGAAAAATTGATATTATTTTCCGACCAATTACCCATTTTTTTGAAAAATTGATATTATTTGTCGACCAATTACCGATTATTTGGATAATTGAAAATACAATTTTGGATAATTTCAATTTGTCCATCAATTGGTATTCTATATTTTCAAATTATCGATTTTCCATCAATTTAAAAATGGTAAATCGTAATTTTTTTTGCCTGATGCTTATTATGCTTTCGCTCGCTCGTGAAGGAAGCTTGATTTTACTCCAAAAATTTTGTTTCGCGTTTTTTCATGTATCGACTGCTTACAAAATTTTACACCTCAAACTTTTTTTTAAATTAAATCCTAATCGCTCTTGTTGTTAAGTCTATCTGTGCACAAAATTTGAGCTTGATAACTGCAAAATTATGAAAGTTAGACAATCCAAGGATATTTTGCAAGAAATTAAGTCTCGCCAAATTCTGGCAATTTAGCATGTAGGAAAAAAAAATTGCACATGCACTTTTCTTCAGAGAATTCGTACGAGCGATATTTCGAATTTCGTAGCTCGATTGAGCCGTCTGTACTCTCCGAGAGGATTCTCGTAGCAAGTGGGATACATCTGTCTTGAGTGGTAATTTTATCTCCCTAAGGCCATGAGGTCATCGAGGTAATTAAGACCAGTTTAGCCGCCATTGCGGTGCAAGAAACTCAATTGTGAATCCAAGACAGAGAAAAGTCATGAATGAAATTCCCCGATCCAAGCTTTTAATGCTGCATTCGAAATTTCTCTCTAGCCACTTATTAGAGTAAATTTTCACAAAGCGAAAATAAAGTGGTCTAGTTTTTTATGTTCAAATTATCCTAAAATGTCGAGAAATCATATTTTAAAAAAACCCTGGAAATTGGAATTTGCACATTGCTTCCTCATCTTTATCCATAGTTCACATAGCTTCCTTTAACACGCAATACCCTTTGTTAACTATTGAAAAATATTAGTAATCAATGTTCAAATTCGATTGATTTTCCTCAAATTTGATAGCGAATAACATTGATAGCTATACTGGCTCTTCACAAAATTTCATTGCAATATCTAAAAAATTTTAAAAGTTATAGCGTTTACGCTTCTTTTATAAAAATTAAAATTTGATAAAAATTTAATCATTCGATCGATTTTCGCCAAATTTAATAACAAACATCCTCGATAGCTATATTAGCTTTGTGTAAAGTTTCAGTGCAATATCTTAAAAATTGCACAAGTCAGAGCTTTTACGCTATTTTTCAAAAAATTAAAAATGTCATCAAATTTTAATCCCTCGATGGATTTTTGCCAAATTTAATAGCGAACAACCTCGATAGCTGTATTAGCTCTGTGCAAAGTTTCAGTACAATATCTTAAAAATTGCACAAGTTAGAGCGTTTAGGCTATTTTTCAAAAAATTCAAAATTTCATAGAATTTTAATCCCTCGATGGATTTTCGCCAAATTCAATACCAAACAATCTCAATAGCTATACTTATTCTGTACAAAGTTTGAGTGCAATATCTTGAAAATTGCAGAGGTTAGAGCGTTTACGCCATTCTAGCAAAAACGAAAAGTCGAAAAATCTGAACACCCGTTATAATTAAAACAAAATTTTTTTTATCATGAAGAGCAATTCGTGCTTGACAAGTGTGCCAAATTTTAGCTTGATATCTCTAAGCGTTTTCAAGTTATTAATTATTTACATCTGAAACTCAGGACACACACTCACACACACGCGCGCGCACACGCACACATCCATCCGGACATTTTTTCTAAATATGATTTCTCAATGTTTTAGGACATTTTGAACGTATTGGCATAAAAATCGCGAAAAAAAAAATTTCACGAAAACAAAGCGACCTTTATGAGGAACCAAACGGCCTGTATTTGTGTAAGTATACGCTACAATTTTTGTGAGTGCGCTAACTTTCATATTCTTGCGACTATTGACAATTTTTTGCGCAGATACCATTATCTTGAATTTAACAAATTGTTTTGAATTTGGATAGAAGAAGAGATGATTTTCATTCTTCTTTCTCCACTTACTCAGGCGCAGGTTCACCCTCGGCTTCGCACTCAATGAGAAACGGTTTGTCATTTTCATTTAGACTCTGCTGCGCAACTTGAAATAGCAGCTCGTCGGTCGGCGGTTGTTTCGATATTCTCGGCGGCGATTGGACTGAAAGAAATTCACGAATAACAGATTGAAGTTGTCGAATTATTCGTCCAGGAGAGAAAAAAAAAGAAACAAGAAAAATCCACTCTAACGTAATTAAGGGGGGAGGAGATAGCACACAACATTGGGTGAATCTACGCCATTTATGAAATGCAAGCAAAATCGAAGATCAGGATTATTTCGAGCAAGAGAAAAAATGTACGCGAAAGTATTCGTAGTAATTTGCGAACAATTTAATGGGGGAGGAAGGGATCGACACGCTATGATCTATCACACTCTCTAATGCGTGAGTCTTGTACACAGAAATGATGACTTATCGATGATTATTTCAATGATAAAAGCGTGAATTTTGTATTTGTTTTTTTTATATCTCAAATCTTTGGAAAAATGATATTTGTGAACGTGATTATGAAATTAGTACATTTCTAATGTCGATTAGAGATAAAAAACTACACGTCTCTCATGATTTTATTTTTTTTCAATAACTTTCACCTTCTATCAAATCCGGTATTCGAACTATAATACAAAATCATTGATTATTTCAGGATTCAGAGTAAACAGTTCATACAATTTCGATATAATCTTTTTTTTAAATATATTCAAGGTAATTGCGACGCTGAGCCCTGAGTTAATAAGTTTACAATATTAAAAATTACTTTTTCGCCATTCTATATAATAACGGTCCTTTCTTGACCAACCTGGTCAAGAAAGGACCGTTATTTTCTAATTATGCTTACTTTGAGATATTTGAACTCGCTCGTAAATTGATATTGCGCAAGGAAACGTATAATCTGTTTTCTTTTTATATTTGGTTGTTTAAAAATTACGTTCAAAACTTATTTGAGTGGGTACAAATATTCAAGTTTTGTCGAACTGCCTTAATAATAATAATAACAATGATAATGATAATAATTTTGACCTCAAATTAAGCTTTTTTCAGAAAAAATAATAATCGGAGAAAACAAAAACTTGACCAGCAATGTTGATTATGCTTTCAAAAAAACAAAGAAAAAAGCATATTTTTATAAATTCTCACATAAAGCTGTAATTTAAAAATAAATTTTTCCACTCTCGAAAAAACAGAATCTTATTCATATATGATCGGGGAAAAATTTGTTGAAAAAATAGTAAAAAATTTGCAAATGCTTGCAAAAAATTTAAAAACTCATTGCTCAGCGGCTGCATCTACCTCGATGAAAAAAAATTTAAGACAATTTTTCAAATACTCACTCGATGCTGACGCGTGTAGCGCGAACGCCGCTACAATAAACAGTGAACTCCTCATGGTTCAAATCTACGACGTAGAAAAAAAAAAATAAACATATGATAAGAAGTTGGTCGATTGTTGATCGTGAGATCGTAATGCGTAATGCGATTGAAACGGGAAAAGTAGCCCATATATGTGTATATGGGGCATTCCACGTCAAATCACGCGGTCATCAGCCTGGCTCCCTCGGATTTTGATGCCCAATGAATTGTGGGTTTCGTTTGGCCCAAAATATAACCTCAAATTTTTAGAAATCTTTATTTAATTTTTTAGGGGTTGCCCGAGCCAAAAAATCATTAAATTAAGGGAAAACATAAAGAGGGGCCTTTTTTAAATCAATGAATTTTTTTTCACGGAAACTAGGGCCCAAAACAGATATTTTCGTCATAGTTCGATAATGGGCCAAAAATAATTACTATATTTTTTTAATTTTAATTTTTTAATTGTGTTTAAATCATCCGTTATATTTCAGGTCATGGAGGCTAATAAATTTTCGAAAAATGTCGTTTCACTCTTAAACCAAGAAAAAAAAATCAAGTTTCACTAGAAAAATATTTTTGTTGTTTTTATTCTCACTACAAGAAACAATGAAAATAAGAAATTATTTTTAAAAAGTTAAAATACAAAAAAAAAAATTGTAATTATTTCTGACCCATTATCGAAATATGACGAAACTATATCTGTTTTGGGCCCCAGTTTCTGTGAAAAAATTTCATTAATTTAAAAAGGCCCCTCTTTATGTTTCCCCTCAATTTAATGATTTTTTAGCTCGGGCAACCCCTAAAGAATGAAATAAAAATTTCCAAACATTTGAGGTCATATTTTGGGCCAAACGAAACCCACAATTCGTTGGACATCAAAATCCGAGAGGGTCAGGCTGATGACCGCGTCATTTGACTTAGAATGCCCCATATGTATATCTATATCCATCCTAGTCTGCGTTTCCGTGGAGTTCAATACCGGTTTCGTTCGATCAAACATATTTCTGCATTTTTGCAAGCTCTGATTTTTAATTTTTCCTGTTTTCGCGCATTGGTTGCCACTGGAAACCGCATAGATTACTTTACCGCTTTAAAAAAAAAAGAAAGAAAAAAAACATGGAGATAACGGTACACAACAAAAGATTGTATTTTTATTTCCGATTCAGCGCTCTCTAGGTCGAACGAACAAACGAGGGATTACGTGAGGATAATTCGCAGGTTTACGTATTATAATTGAAAGGAAACAATTAACTCGTCGCGGCGCTCCAATCGCGGATAATCAGCGAAATCGAGTCACACAAAACTCGGGGAGAGAAAATAAATACAAAAAACACACCCGCGATGATCTCACCGCGAACTTGATTGCCTCGAAATTATGACAACATCGCTCGAGAATAGAAGATATATTTTATTGGGCGTGTTCCTTTTTATTCTTCCGCACGAAATTTGAATTTTCACTCGGCTTCAATGATCGATTGTCAGTTTTTCATTATTTTTTTTTAAACATCTATATATATATATGCATAGATAAGATAGATATATATATCATATATATGTATATATGTCGAGGTGAGTCAGGAACGCGCGATAGACGGGCACACCCGAGTGGTCACAGCATTGATCGCGGCATCGCTCTGTCACGCTCGTTTCACCGTATTTCCACGTTTTACGATTTTTCTCCTTCTCCCTCACATCATCCCCGATCACTGATAACAAAACTCACCTATGAACCGCGCGAGGGTCTAATATCACCGCGGTGTTGACAAAAAAAAGTCACTACGATCGGAGACAGGAGTTTTATTCACGAAGGCATTCTCGTAATAATAACCACTGACTGTACCCGCTTCACCACTTCACGCAGAGAGCGTTACCGTAGGGTATATATATCTCTACATATGTACGAAAGGCAACACAAGTACAAAAGATTCACACACAGCTGTCCCCCCACCATTGACAATTTCCCCCTCTCCGAGCTCCACTTTCTTACCCCCACTCGAACGACGCTGGTCAAAGGACGCGCTCCTCCTGAAAGGAACAGCATCGACCGAAAAACGCGAGGGAAAAAACTATTGTCAAGAGCATTTTCCGCGGGATTCGAAGAATACAAAGGGATTGTATTTCACATTGAAGATCAAAGCGATGGTCCAGATGCATCCCGATTATCGCGTGATTTTCAGAGAATATTTTATTTGACTCAGTCGGTAACGAAACTGAAAATGTTTTTCACAACCGTGTCTTGTACAGTTTGCCATAAACGCTTTGACGACTATTTGGCAGAGCTCGGGAAATAAAATCCACGGTATTTAGGCTATGCGGCGCGGATTTAGAATGGACCGCGGTGAAAAATAAACTCGGCGAGAGAGAGAGATAGATAATGAAGCATTATCGACGGTCGGTAAGAACCGTGACCTACATTTTTGTTTAACCGCGCTCAGACTTTTTGGGGGCAATAGTATAAAAAAGCTCGTCATATATATTATAGGTAGCGAGGCTTTTGCAATATTTTTCGTTTACAATAAATTTCAAGGAATCTCTGCGAGAAAGTGGGTTTCCTATTGTTTTGAGGAATCGCGTATGATCCGGGCATTTTCGTGCCGACACGGAGAGGTCAACGGCCCCGCCCACCGGTACTCTTCTATGCGCACAACGTGCGACTGTCCTATATATGCAGACATATATATATATAAATGCTATTCACGAAAGAAACCGCTAACTGCAATGAAAACTATGCGACGGCGCGGGGCTTCGCAACATTTTTTCTTAGCCTTTTTTTGCACTTCCGCCCTGTGACTCACGCACGTTGAATCCTTAAAAACTCTGGACTTAATCATCGTGAATCGCGTCACGGTTTGTAGCATAATTGATTCACACGCGTGTGGTCAGAGAGCAATTATGTTATAAATTCCGCGACTACGAACGATCGTTGCATAAGAAAATGCGATTAAAGATACGAGAGACCATAATTAAGCTCGCAGTTATATATTTGGCGCAGAGAAAGATGCACGGGGATTCCCCTTTCTGAGCTTGAGACCCGTTTCAGCAAAACTTTTCACATTACGATGATTAAAATCATAACTATAAAAACCGTGCAAATTGGACATTTGCACATTGCTTCCTCATCTTGAACCATAATTCAGCTTCCTTTATCGCAAAGTATGGCGATCAAATTTGGCTTCCTCGTAAAGGAAGCTTTGTTAAATATCGAAAAACATGAGTAATCAATGTGCAAATTTGCGAAATTCTTTCGAATTTATTTCTTGCCAAATATGATTTTTGCCAAATTCAATAGCGAACAATCTTGATCACTATTTTGAATGTGTACAAAATTTCAGTACAAATCCCGCAAATAGTCGAAGTTGGAGTAAGCTATTAAAAAAAAAAAAAAAAAATTAATAAAATTTTAATGATTCGATCGATTTTCGCCAAATTTAATAACGAACAACCTCGATAGCTAAATTAGCTCTGTGCAAAGTTTCAGTGCAATATCTTAAAAATTGTACAAGTTGGAGCGTTCATGCTATTCTTCAAAAAATTAAAATTTTTATAAAATTTTTATAAAATTTCAATAATTTTTATAAAATGTTAATCTTTGGATCGATTTTTACCAAATTCAATACCAAACAACAATAGCTATACTTACTAATTCTGTACAAAATTTGAGTGTAATATCTTGAAATTGGCAGAAGTTAGAGCGCGTTTACGCCATTTTTGAAAAAACGAAAAAAGCCGATAAAATCTGAACACCCGTTAAAATTGAAACAAAAATTTGTCATAATGAAGAGCAATTCGTGGTCGACAAGTGTGCCAAATATCAGCTCGATATCTCAAAGTATTTTTGAGTTATTAATTATTTACATCTGAAACTCAGGATATATACGGGGCATTCCATGTCAAATCAACCACTTTTAAACCCGACCCCTTTCGATTCGGCTGAAATGTTGTTTTCCTTTTCTACCCCATTAAAAACATTCATCAGGAAAATTTCAAATTTTTTTATCCAACCCAAACAAGAACTTTTTTTTTCAAATAGCTATAACTTAAAAAATTGACTAATTGGGACGTTTTATTCAAATTTTTTTTTTACTCTAAAAATACTTTCATCAATTCCGGAAAAAATGCCGCCCAACATGGAGTGGGCCGACATTTCCTTGTATTTTTTTTATGAATTGAAAAAAAAAAAAATTCCCAGAGCTGGGCTTATTTCACAAAATATCACTCTGGAAATGTTTGAGGATTTATAAAGAACCTCAGAGTTTGAAAAATTGAGAAGAAAAAAAAATTGAAAGTCTTCGAAAAAGTTTTGATTTTTTTTCAAAAAAAGTGAAAATAGAAGGAAATGTCGGCCCGCTCCATGTTGAGCGGCATTCTTTTGCGAAATTGATCAAAGTATTATTTGAGTGAAAACAAAAAAAATTGAGAATGGCCAACTTCAAGAAAAAGATGATTTTTCTCGAAAAAGTGAAAAATTTCATAGATTTTCATAGCTTAAAATCTGTTTATAATTTTTTTTCTTTCAGTACATTTAAAGACGAAAATTTTGAAAAAAAACGTCCCAGTCAGTCAATTTTTGAAGAAGTTATAGCTATTTGAAAAAAAAAATTTTTTGAGTTGGGTAAAAAAATTGGAAATTTCCTAAAAAATGTTTTTAATGGGGTAGAAAAGTGTAAAAAAAATTCAGCCAAAATTTAATGAAAAATTTGCAGTTGAAGACGAATGAAATATACGTAAAATTCTTTAATTTAATGACCTCACGATTAATCGTTATGTATTAAAAGATATTTTTGTACAACGTAGAATCAACATTACGAGCTTTATACATGATGAGGTTGACAATTTTTCTTCCACTTGAATGAAATTGTCGTGTGGATATAAATAATAACAATAATGCAATCAATAAATTAAAGACGCCGCTGACATTACGATGAAAAAATGAAAAATAATGCTTTTGGCTCAATTGCCACGATTATCGCTGTGAGAAACTCGCGTATATTTAAATAATTAACTATCAACCGCATATATATATACATATATATACTTATAACAAAAATATAATCACTTTTCGGTTTTTAGTCGCAGGGAATGGCCAATTTACCAAATTTCACATCATGGGTATTTTTTACGGTGATCAGAGCAATCGAGAACTGACATTTGTCCTTGATCCAAAAAAGAGAACAACTTGCCGAATTAATAAAAAAATGTATGACCTGATTTGAATTCGCTAAATTTCAAAAATTTCTAACTGATTTGACTAACGCAAATCCCTCAAAGAAACTCTCGATTCGATAAAAAAAAATCGTGCAAAAAAAAACAGGCCAAACCCAAGAAATAGCGGCAGGAAATGCAAATTCGAATCTTTTTTTTCAAATCGAACTCTAATACGTTCCTCCAAAAATGGAAAGACAATTTGAACATTTTTCATTCGGAATTTCCGACATGATTATATTTTCTGCGAATGAACAAAATGACGAGAAAAACGTTTTTTTTAATGCAAACTCGAATTTCAAAAAATCGGCAATGACTATAATGCACAACCGTTGAGAATCACGATCAAATTTATGGTCGAAAAATACCGATACTATTTCGGAGCACTCTGGAATATTGCTTTTTTTTCTTGATTCAATTTTTTTTCTTCAATCATACTATCTGATACTGTTCCGGTTCAACTTCGTTGATGTGTCGCAGGAAAAACGTCACTTTGACCTGTTCAACGTGACGGCACAATTTCATCGCCAAGCTCGTTCGTAATTTCATGTGTTCGGTGAGCGATGGTAGATTCAAAAGAAGAAATGCCAAACCGTCGATCTCCTGCGAATGCAAAAAAAAAAACATTTAGTAAACATTCAAATCCCCGAAAATAGAAGTTTCTTCTAATTTGAATTAAATGTGTCACTATTTGATTTTATCATTTGAATCATATATTATGTATTATTGTTATTATTATAATATATATTATGTACTACTTCATGTAAAAAAAAATCCTGCAAATTGAAATTTGCAAATTGCTTCCTCATCTTTATCCATAGTTCACATAGTTTCCTTTAACACACATTAAGGCGATCAAATTTGGCTTCCTCATAAAGGAAGCTTTGTTAACTATTGAAAAATATTAGTAATCAATGTGCAAATTCGATCGATTTTCGCCAAATTTGATAGCGAATAACATTGATAGCTATACTGGTTCTTCACAAAATTTCATTGCAATATCTAAAAAATTTCAAAAGTTATAGCGTTTACGCTTTTTTTATACAAATTAAAAATTTGATAAAAATGTAATCATTCGATTGATTTTCGCCAAATTTAATAATGAACATCCTTGATAGCTCCATTAGCTCTGTGTAAAGTTTTAGTGCAATATCTTAAAAATTGCACAAGTTAGAGCGTTTAGGCTATTTTTCAAAAAAATCAAAATTTCATAAAATTTTAATCCCTCGATGGATTTTCGCAAAATTCAATACCAAACAACTTTAATAGCTATACTAATTCTGTACAAAGTTTGAGTGCAATATCTTGAAAATTACAGAGGCTAGAGTGTTGACGCCATTCTTGCAAAAACGAAAGAAGTCGATAAAATCTGAACACCCGTTATAATTAAAACAAATTTTTTTTCATAATGAAGAGCAATTCGTGCTCGACAAGTGTGCCAAATTTTAGCTTGATATTTCGAAGCGTTTTCGGGTTATTGATTATTTACATCTGAAACTCAGGATATACACACAGGATATACAGGATTACAAATTACATTTGTAATTAGAATTTTTCTAATTACTTATTACATTTGTAATTTGATTATTCAGCTAATTAATTCTGAATTAAAAAAAATACAATTCTGTTTTTAGTTCCAGGATAGAAATTAGATGATAAAATTATTTGTCAATTTACCTCTTGCCTGACACGATACGCGATATCTTTGCAATCGTTAGTTTTACGAAGATACCTAAAAACGTCATCGACGCTCCAGAATAATGGATTCGAGTCTAATTTTCGTGTTTTCGGTCGTCTCTGTTTTTGCTGCATTTTCACGTATTTCGCATCGGCTTCGGAACATTCGGACTCGATACTCGTGTCCCATTCGCGTTCTCTCTTCCCGGATCTGGTCGTCGAGCCGTTTTGATTCGCATTGCCGGAATTATCTTTGGAATTATTACTACTTGGACTACCGACATTGCTGTCTTTGCTCTTACGATCGTTGAACGAACTTCGCGAATCTTCGGATACATTGCTCGAGGGTACTTCACCCTTAAGATCGTCCGATTTTTCAGGCTTTTCCATACCCTTCTGTATCATAATATCGATCTCGGACAACGGTTGTCTCCCGTCCAACGTGTCTTCCGGACTCCCAGAAATGTTTTTCGCCAAATCGAGCGACAAATATTGCATCTCGTCGTCGCGCTCGTAATTGCTCACTATTTCTCTCTCACGATTCGCCGCCCATCTGCCTCGTCTTCTTTTTCTTCTTCCGCCCCAAGCTCGTCTTTGCACCAATATACTCGTGTAACCCTTTGGCTTTCCTCGCTTTCCCGAAGTTACGACGGCCGCTGCAATAAGAAAAAAACGTACGTTAAAAAAAAAGAATTAAAGAATAAATAAATAAATAAATAATAACGAATGCACCCCTCAAAGAATTTTTACAAAAACCATAGCAATACATTAAGGGGGAAAAGAGTCAGAAAATCGATTTTTTTCCGATACTACAACTTATAAGAAATATTGTCAGAAGATTTGAAGTCATCAGGAGCAAAACTTTTCGAGTTATAGACAAAGGATTCTCCGGTCTCGAGACAATTTAGTTTGTAAAAAAGTTATTGAGGCGCAACCATATGGCCAAGATTATCAAATAAATAAAAAGGAAAAATAAAAAGTAAAAAAAAAAAAAATGCTCTATTTTATTCATGTACCAAACTTTAACCGCGTTTTTCTCAAAACTTTTTTTTTAAGTCGTTAGTCAGAGTTTTTTGATTGCACCTTTACCAAAAATTCAAAAATGAATATTTTGTTAATTCTTTCGTTCAAATCCAAGATAAACTTATGTACTAAACAAATCTTTTTGGTTTTTTTTAAATTCAGATGAAGCGATCATGAGTTATCCTGACTACCACATGGAAACTTTTTTTTGAGGTGACTCGGTTCTCACTACTATCACTGGCTTATTTTTCAATATTTTTTTTATAAATATTTAGCAGAATATTCTTCGAATAATGCTTAAAAATCCAAAATTTAAAAACAAAATCTAATAAATAAGGTACTCTGAAAAAAAATCACAAAAACATGTTTTTTTTTGTATCTCAGACCCTTTTCCCCCCTTAAATTTCCCCTCAATAATTTTCCGGATAATCTTCCGGATAATAAGCTTTTCGGATAATCTTCCGAAAAGCTTTCGATTAATTTTAAACCCGGTATTCTTATGTCTTTCCACTCGCTGATCACGAAATGATAGTTAAAACATGCGCAAATTTGATTTTTAATGTCAAAACTAAAAAAAAAAACTGTTTTTCGATTTTAATTCCATAAGTGTTGATCTCGGAGAGAAGTATTTCTCACAAAAGTTTAAGCCTATGAAAAAATGCATCTTTTCTGTTCTATACATTTTTCGTCTAATTTTTTTTTTAAAGATTAATAATTTTATTAAGGAAAAAAGTAATCTAGCTACTGGAATAGATAAAAAACAAAAGAAATTATAAACTTTTTATAACTTTTTTTTTATCAAACCCAAAAAAACGACAGAAACTCTACAACGAAGATATTTAATCGAGTAGCTAAATTCAATTTCTTTTTTTTTATATAACTCAAAAAAATACAGACCATTTTTTTGGAGATGCAATTTTTCCCGAAACAAAATAGTTTTAGACGAAAAATGTATAGAACAAAAAAGATGCATTTTCTTATAGGCTACGACTTTTGTAGAAGTTACTTCTCGCCAAGATCAACGCTTATGGAATGAAAATGGAAAAACGTCGCAAAAATCATCATTTTTGGATTTTAACAATGAAAATAAAATTTGCGTGTATTTTCAATATCATATTCGTGATCGGCGCGTCAAAATACATAAGAATACCAAGTTTCAAATTAATCGGAGGGCTTTTCGGAACTGCACCCCCCTTTCCCATCTTTTCGCAATATTCAAAGTGAAAAAATCCGGCAAAAATTCAAAGCTTTCTCAAATGAGAGCAAAAAAATCGTGCCGTTGATTGCTCACCGAATTTATTCTTCGAAGCTTTGTGACACCGATCAGGACAATCGTCCTCGGGTACGTGAAGTGGTCCGAACAAATTCGGACATACCATCAATTTTTTGCAAATATCGCGACAAAATTCAGCGACCATATCGCCGGAAGTGATGACGGCGACGCTGGCGCGATAAACGTTATTTTTGTGTTTGGCCTTGAGTATCTCAAGATGATAGCCAGGATCGGGTTTCGAGTCGCATTGCAAGACTTTGAGTATCCTCGCGCTTCTGTAACCCACGGATACGATCATGGACAGGACTTCTCTCATGACGAGAATAACGGGTCCGGGACCAACGGCTTTCGGCAACGTCGCCAATTTTCCTTTCGATATCATTGGTCCGGTGAAGCATCGATAATTGAAATAAATTTTCGGACACCAGAGCGACGACCTTGGCTCGGATATCGGTATGTCGATCACGCTCTTTCTCTCCTCGTTTATCGGCGATTTGACCAACTTTTTGCAAACCTCGACGTAATCCCGGGGCGGCTTCAACGGATAATGATTCGATTCGCACCAACCAACCGGAAATATCTGCATCGAGTGCATCTGAACAATGTGATCTCGTCGATCGTCGTAATTGTCCAACTTTATCCACAGCAAATTTTCCATAACTTTGGCAATGTGAGCGGCGCAGATGATATTTTCATCGCGCGGATCAACGGCCTCGAGCCTCATTCCAGCCTCGTAACCCGCTTCAATCGCTGATTCTCTCTTCGCGAATCCATCTTCCGGCGCCGCCGTCGATTCGGTCGCTCGCAAATAAGTGTCCCAATCGAATTGATCATTGTCGTACGACCAACCGCGCGGTTTTGCCAATCTCAAACCGTGCTTTTTCGCCCAACCAACCGGAAACACGTACGGATGTTCAGCCGTACATAGCCAAGTCGTTTTCTCCGATACATTCGCAAAACGATGCTGCTCCTTCTTCGCGCTTCTCCAATCGTCGTAATTGTCGATTTGTACGAGAAAATACGTATCGTCGAAAATCTTGATTATCGTCGCGGGCGCGAAACGCGTTCTGTAGGACGGTATTATTGCCTCGCATTTCATGCCGACCTTGAATTTATGCCGAGGATGCTCGACATCGTGATCGAAGAGTTTTATGATTTTGTCGTTTCTCTCCGGACACGCTTCCGTCAATTCTTTCCACTCCTCGTACGTGTGAGTCTCGACTATCGAACTCGGCGGCTCGAGAAACCATTTTGGATCGGATCTCGAGGCGAAACCGTAATGATGCAGATACTCCGTTGTACAGAACATCCAAAAATCCTTCACTCGAGCTCCCGGTGTGTCGTAACGCAGCAACAAACGACCACCCACGTTCTCGATTATCTGAAATTTATCATAAATTTTTTTTCAAACTGATTTTTAATGATGATTTAAAATACAATTTACGTTGAAAATTCTACATTGCCGTTCCCAGGGTTGCACCTAATGAATTACTTTTTTTAAATGCATTTACACTTTCAATAACCATTAACTCTTATTGATTAATTGAAATAATATCCATTAACCATTGAATGTTAATGGTTGATGAAAATAATTTCCATAAACCATTTAATGTTAATGGTTACTGAAAATACTTTCCATTAACCATTCGGCGTTAATGGTTAATGGTTAATTTTTTGTTCAAATACTTGTATCGATTTTTATTTTGGAATTCATTCGGAAAAATGTTTCATCATTGAGAAACTGATTGAAAGAAAAAGTGATTTTGAATGATGATTTAAAATGCAATTCAAGTTGAAAATTCTACATTGCCATATCCAGAGTTGCAAATAATGCGTTATTTTTTTTTAATGCATTTACATTTTCAATAACCATTAACTCTTATTGATTAATTGAAATAATTTCCATTAACTATTACATGTTAATGGTTAATTTTTTTTTCAAATACTTGTATCGATTTTTATTGTGGAATTCATTCGGAAGAATGTGAAAGAAAAGGTGATTTTGAAGGATGATTTAAAATGCAATTCAAGTTGAAAATTCTACATTCCCGTTTCCAGGGTTGCAAATAATGCATCACTTTTTTTTAATGCATTAACATTTTCAATAACCATTAACTCTTATTGATTAATTGGAATAATTTCCATTAACCATTCAATGTTAATGATTGATGAAAATAATTTCCATTAACCATTTAATGTTAATGGTTACTGAAAATAATTTCCATTAACCATTCAGCGTTAATGGTTTATTTTTTTTTTCAAATACTTGTATTGATTTTTATTGTGGAATTCATTCGGAAGAATGTCTTTCCATTGGGAAACTGATTGAAAGAAAAAGTGATTTTGAATGATGATTTAAAACGCAATTCAAGTTGAAAATTCTACATTGCCGTTTCCAGGGTTGCAAATAATGCATTACTTTTTTTAATGCATTTACATTTTCAATAACCATTAACTCTTATTGATTAATTGGAATAATTTCCATTAACCATTGAATGTTAATGGTTGATGAAAATAATTTCCATTAACCATTAAAAAAGTAATGATTAATGCATTAGTTTTTCATTGAAAATTTCGCAACCCTGGCTGGATCATTATTTTCGTTTTTATATTCACGAATTCAATGCCAGAGAACCAATGAAGCGAACGTTACTGTTTTATAGACAGAAATAGATCAAAGCTCGGAAAACAAATGTGCAAGTTCAAATTTTCAGCAAATTGACATTGTTCCACACATAAAAACTATGTAATGAAGAAGAATCTGTTATACAAAAGCTGGAATTATCGTGAACCATTCTAATAACTCTTAAAAAAGAAAAAAATCAAAAATTTAACTGAAAAAACTCACCGTAGCGACCCACAATTTGTAGGGATGCTGAAGGTCACTGACTTCGACTTTCATTCCTTGTTTTATCCTGTCCGTCATGCTCAATCCCTCCTGAAAAACATTCAAACATCAGTAAACTGTTCAAAATGTAAATTTAAACAAAATTTAAAATTCAAACAAAAATTTGACCATCGAGTTGAAATTCAATGTTTCGAGGGTCAACTCACCCCGGCGAGCATTTCCTGAGGCACGGATTTTGCAATTCGGAGATACTCCGGCAATTTTTCGAGACAATCCGCGGATCTCTCGATCACGGATGCGGGAGGTTCCAATTTTTTGTTGTTCCTGGTGCACCAACCGAGCTCGTGAGCCGCCTCTTTGGTAAGATTGAACCAGAATTCCAAGGATCTGTCATCGCCGCCGAAATAACGAAGCCTCAATAACGGTCCGCACGCCATTACGATAGTCGCCACCCAGTAAGAGGCTTCCTTGACGTCTTTCGACGTCGGAACCTCCAGCGACATTCCAATTTCTATGCCGCTCTGCAGAGTGAGCTCCACATGGGGAAACATAATTTGCGGCACTTCGAAACTTTCGCTGGCATCCAGATAATCCTGCCAGACGAATCCATTCTCTGAGGAAAGGAAAAAAAAAATCATTCGTCATCTCAAAAAGTAAAAAACTATTTTTTTTCAACCAAAAAATTTTATATAAACATTAGTATCCATGGTTTTGTTTTTTCAATCAAATGCAAAACCATGCGGGGATTTTTTTTTTGCAAAAATGCATTTTCATAATAATTTTTATATCATAGCATGGAAAAAAATGCATTTTTTCCTCCCAATTCGCAATTATAAAAATAGAATCTGGCACAAACAGGATTCATATTGAATTTTTCTGTATGACCTGGCTTTTGTTGTCCATCTAATATATTGTTCATATACATAGATGTATATATAGATATAGATATATGTACACAGATATATATAGTCCACAATTTTGTCTGTGTTCAATAAATCGAAAATAACACATGATTCGCATTTTTCGCGATTATGATAATCCATAAAGTTTTCAAACTTTGATTCAACTTTGTTATATTCAACGTAAAAATTATTAATATAGATGTGAAAGCGTTTTGCAATTGAATACAAATTTGAGAATAATACAAACAAGTCGGAAGGTTACGAAGAAAAATAACTAAAAAAGTATTTTTTTTTTCAATGTTATATAATGTCAAAAAGAGATGATAAATTGTTCAATAAACAAATGGAAAACTTGCCTCCTTCGTTGGTCTTTTCTTGCGTTTGATAAGCGTTCATTTCCATTATTATTTTTCTTTTATAAACGCGCACAAATAACACAGGGAGAGAGAGAGAGATATAGGATTGTGAAATGTTATATTAAAAATATTATTTCATTCGTATTATTAATTGTGTCAATTCGTTAATTGATGCAAATCACTCTGTAAATTCATTTTAGATCGAAAAGATCTAGAACGAGTTAATTAAATTTGTAAGTTTTTTGTACGAGAGAATATAATGAATGTTACAAAAACGATGATCGTTGTTCGGATTATTTTTCGCTAAACTGCCGAACACTCTCTGCACGCACACACACGCGCGCCTCTCTCGGTCGGTTCTCGCGCATCATTTTCCATCTCTCTCGTTCGTGCGTTTTAGTACCAATTTTTAACACATTTTTTTTCGCCAAAAGTATCCCGCGATGATCACTTATACGAAAAGAATTTGTTTTAACTCAACAAGAATGGATAAATAATATTTTTGTCAGCATAAAACACACGAGAAATTCGTATATACTTTGTATCAAACACACGCTGAATATAAATGCAATGAGTTTGCGTTGTAGTTCGCTGCATACACCGCGGGTCTAAATGGCGCTGCAGTCGATTTCGATTTCGCGCGTAGCTCGAAAAAAATGCCTCTCTACGTTCAAGTCCAAGCGCTTCAAGTCGACAATTTTATCTTCATATCAGTATGAACGTGTTTGTCATTGAAGTTTGTGCGATAAAACATCGCGTCGAACTCGTTAATGGTGAAAGAAAACGATAAAATAAACAAATGAATTCCACGTGTTTAGTGTGTTCTCTGTCCGCGTGTCCTTCTCCGGTTTGTTGGAGGTCCGACGGCGACGATGCGGTTCCGAGGAAAAGATGCTGGATTTTCAAAGTGGGAAATTAACGCAAGTACCGTATACTTTTGAGCACGAAATCATTCTCGTCATATTATTAGTC
The DNA here is from genome assembly GCA_946863875.1 of Alloplasta piceator. Classification (NCBI taxonomy): domain Eukaryota; kingdom Metazoa; phylum Arthropoda; class Insecta; order Hymenoptera; family Ichneumonidae; genus Alloplasta; species Alloplasta piceator. The sequence goes on from OX333074.1 coordinate 53,512,955, forward strand.
GTATGGAATCTTAGATACAGAATTATCCACTTGACAAACTGAATTTCATCGAGCGCTGCGATCAGCTGAGCGTGGGGGCAGTGGGGGCATGGATGAGGAAACGCGCACGTGTTCCCCCTCCATTCCCCCGCGCGAATTCTTGACATACAACTTCATTTTTCCATAATGTTAAAAAATTATCTCACAATTATCAATATTGATAGAATTGATTGACACGATGCTTTTTCTCGCTCATCGTTTACGTTTCGGTGCTTGGTTCCGTCGAAATAACAAAAGGACCGCGGCATTTTTGCAATCGTCACATAACCTCAAAATAGCATCGACTATCAACGCCGAGTACGGGACTCGTGCGGAAATTGAACGGTCCTTGTCGAAGGAATCGCTCAAAAAGTGTATAAAAATCGTTATCGATGAGTTTGAAAGAAGCAAGAAGATTGACACGAATTTGATAAGTGAACAGGCCTATGGAGAAGTTGCAAGATTGCTCGAGACGAGAACGTTGGTGGAGGAGAGTAAAAAGAGCTTGGAAGACCTCGGTAATTTAAGTATTTAATTTTTTAAAAGTGTTTTTTCTGTATCAATTCCTGGATTTATTTTATTTTCCAATAACTGTTTATTTATATTCAATGACTATATATTTATATTCTATTTATTCCTGCATCTGCATTTTTCGATTTCGACTCAGCATAACTTCTCAACTAAGAGAAAAAAATCCCTATTAACATTTTTTGTGACACAGTCGAGGAACCAAAAGTATTCTTTTTCTTTCTCCCTCAATTTTCTAGTAGCTAATATTTTTAGAAAATTTTTCAATTCCAAATTAAAGGTGATTTTGTTGTATAAAAGATTTGTAAGAATATCACTCCAAAACTCTAATATTACAGATTTCTTGTTAATTTTTCCTTATTTTGTTCAGTTTTTTACGTGCGGTTTTTTTGTAACAGTTTTTTTCCAGAATATTGGTTTAATTGCAAACCGTATCTGTCGAGCTCTGAGAAATGAATATTTAAATCCATAAAAGAAATATTTTTTCCAGAATTTTTTTGTTGTTTCTCATGAATAAATTTTTGTTCACAAAAACTGCATGATTTTTAATCAGTTGGGAATTTGCCATTGGAATAACGTTTAAAGATAAAAATTTTTTGCTCATTTTTTTGCGATTTTTCGTAAATCTCAAAATAGCGAAATTTCAAGTACTCATAACTTTACTTCAGTTTCACTGAATTTTTTGTAGAAATGGGAGCAGTTTGAAAATCGCTGATTAAAATGAAAAAGTTTAATTATTTTTTATCAAAATTGATTGATCGATTAATTTATTATTTAATAATCAACTTTTATTGAAAACTAAAAATTTATCTTTTGAATTTTTATCTTTGCAAAAAATTAAAATTCATCTTTTAAAAAATCAGTCACTTCGAAGAACAATGTTACCTTAAAGGATCATGCTTGAATAACAAAAATAATATTTAAAAATCCTCAAGTTTCCTCGCAGAAAGTTTCTCAAGTTTCATTATCGATTCACTTATTTGAACCAAAATAATCAATTCGATTATTTAAAAAATGTTTCTACAAGTTTTCAAAAGTGCACAAACAGGAAAATCATCTGGGCGCGACTTTTACGAGGTTGAATTATATTTGCCATAATTTTTTTTATATTTTCAGAAATTTACTGTGTTTTAAATTTTCAGTTCGTCAGGATCCTGAGATGAAGAAACTTGGCGAGGAGGAATATTCAAGCTACGAGAAGGAATTAGAGAGTCTGGATGAGAAATTATTGGATTCGATACTTCGCAGTGTCGGACGTGAATATTGTCGCGACATAATACTGGAAATAACAACAGGCGTCGGAGGTCAAGAGGCGATGCTCTTTGCCAAAAATCTGTTGGACATGTATCTTGGTTACATTGATTATTTGGCTTTTCAGCACGAAATTATTCATCAAGACGCGATAACCAGTATCGGTGGGATTCGTCATGTCAGCATCGCGATATCGGGTGACAAAGCTCTGGAGATGTTTCGTCACGAGGGTGGTGTTCATCGAGTTCAGAGAATTCCGGCGACGGAAAAATCCGGTCGCATACACACGAGTACGGTATCGGTGGCCATTTTACCCCAACCAAGTGAGATCGACGTAAATTTGAAGGACAAAGATCTGAAGATCGAGACGAAAAAAGCATCGGGCGCCGGTGGACAGCACGTGAATACGACCGATTCGGCGGTTAGAATAGTTCACTTGCCGACCGGTTTATCCGTTGAATCGCAAACTGATAGATCACAGATTAAAAATCGCCAAATAGCGATGCTGAGATTGCGCACGTTGATATACGAGAAACAGATGAACGAGCAGCGCGAGAATTCCAGTGAAATGCGAAAGAAACAAATTGGTCTTGGTACGAGAAATGAAAAAGTTCGAACTTACAATTTCAATCAAGATCGTATAACCGATCATCGAATTGCCGATGGCACAAGTCACAATCTCAAAGGTTTCTTACAAGGTGGCGAGAATTTGAGGGAATTGCAGAGAAAATTGCAAACTGACTTGCAGATGAAAATTCTGCGGGAAATCGTAGAGAAAATTGTAAAGTAGAAGGAAATTATTTTTTTGAAAAATGCGATATTTAAAAAAAAACTTTTTTTTTTCAAAGAACATTGATAAACAAAGACCCTGTCCAAATATGAGCTCTTAATATTAATATTCAGAGGTGGCGATTTTCAATTTTCTTTTTCCATTTAAATAACATGGGAAAAAAAATTTCTGAACTTTGGAATTTTATTACTTAAAAATGAATCACTGTACAGTAATAAGAAACATAGAAACAAATTGAACGCTCTATAAAAAAGGTCTGAATGAAAATTTCGGAGTTATCAAGCCTTAACCATTGAACTGTTTAAAATAATGATGTTATTTACTTATAAACGCGTCGAAATCGACTCATATCACTTAAATACCCAATGTTGTCATCTTTAAAACAAATATCTGTAAATTTTCAATAGAATGTTGATCAAAAATTTTTATTAATCAACGATAAATAATTAATTTTATTGTTCATTAATAAAAAATACGGGTATATCACGAACAGATGATGAAATTCTATTCCAAATTTTATATATTGTAAATCAATAATTTATTTTAATTCTTTATAAATGTTTCGAATGAATTGTGTAACCCTAAGTTAAATAATATAAAACTTATAATTACTTAAAGAATTAAAGAAAAAAAACTTCTCATCGTTACAACTCATTCTTAAAAAACAACAAATTTATAAAGAATTAAAATAAATTATTGATTTATAATATATAAAATTTATGATGAAATTTTATCATATATATATTTGTGATTTATCCGTATTTTTTATTAATGAACAATAAAATTAATCATTCATCGTTGATTAATAAAAATTTTTGATCAATATTCTATTGAAAATTTGCAGATATTTGTTTTAAAGATGATAATATTGGGTATTTAAGTGATATGAGTCGATTTTGTCGCGTTTATAAGTAAATATCATCATTATTTTAAACAGTTCAATGGTTAAGGCTTGATAACTTCGAAACGGCTCGTCTCACGCAAATTTTCATTCAGACCATTTTTTATAGAGCGTTCAATTTCCTATACAAAAATCTATGTTTCTTATTACCGTACAGTGATTCGTTTTTGAGTTTTAAAATTACAAAGTTCAGAATTTTTTTTTCCCATGTTATTTAAATGGAAAAAGAAAATTGTAAATCACCACCTCTAAATATTAATATTAAGGGCTTATATTTGGACAGGGTCTTTGTTTAGGGATACTCTGAGGATTTATCAATGTTCTTTGAAAAAAAAAATTGGCAATTTTTTTGAAACAGTCTAATGTACATACATAATAATAATGCACATACATAATATTTCGGCGTAAATAAAATCTTTTATATATAATTCAAATATCTTATTAAGTAATAAATTGCGAGAACGGTTGAATGATCAAAAACATTTTTTAAAAAACTAATTCAGTTTCTTGATTCCTCATAAAGGAAATTTTGGAATTTGTTTTTCGCGATATTTATGTCAGCATTTTTAAAATATGCCAAACTAGATCCACGAAGCTTAAATTATCAAATTATCGAGTTGAATCATTATAGAATTTTGATTTTTTTTTTAAATACGGCATAACTCTGAATATTTAAGATATTAAGGTGAAATTTTTTAAACGGTTAATATCGCATAAAGAGCAAATTGAAAATTCGTAAGGGCGCGAAATAAAATACAATCAAACAATGAAAAACAATTTTAAACGTTGTAAACAGTAGGATTTAATCATTTATTTTGAAAAACATACAACAAGATTTCTTTTTTTTTTCGTTCAACCGCGTGCCGGAATGCTTTAAACGGAAGGCACACAATTATGTCCTGTATATATTACAATTAATTTACAAAATTAATTTTAATAGATTTGCAAATGTTGCGAAAAACGACTTTTTTTCCTCATTTCCTTCAAAGATTTTCGCGCTGATTTACAGTATGCGTGTAAGATGTGGGAACATGAGAACGTTATTTTATATTTATTTATATATATATAATATACATATTTATGTATTTATATATAGTGCTTATGAATAGTTTCATCAATATATATATATATATATATATATATAGATAATTTACTCCTGCATTGTTTAATTTTCACTATTATAAAATCCTATCTAACTTTAATAACGATCTTTATCGAAACATTAATGAAATATTGGCAAATTCTATTTATACACATACGTTTCTTTTTTTGTCGTTTTTCTTTCATCGTTAGATGTACTTTTAAGGAGGCTTATAAAAACGAGTACGTTTCATTTTTGTTGTCATATTCTCACGTCTTTCGCAATTATTTCTTCAACGTTCGACACTTTTGTACAATTTTTTTTCACCCATAAAATTCTCACATACAAACAATTGAATAGCATTTTTTTTTCTTGTAAATCGAAGTATTTATATAATTCTCTATGTTAATTATGCGAATCGTACGAATCATTCAAGCATTTTTAAAGGATATTTCTGATGGTTAAATTTTTTTCTTTTAAATCCTCATTACGATAATTCGAGCAATCTTCATCGGTTCAGCAATATTTTATTTTGTTTTTGTTTAAAAAAAAAAGTAAAATGTCGCTGGATCGATTGAGACTCCTCGGAATTTTCACGCCAATAGCACACTCAAGTTATTTATATTTATATTCGTATAATATATAATATATATAATATATATTTAATCTCGTAATAAAATAAACAAGTGAAACATAGAACTTCACAGCATTCTTCGATATTTTACGCGCTTAAATTCATTATTTCTTTTTTTCTCTCTGGAATCGCGTTTTTTAATTATTCGAGTATTTGTTTCTTTTTTTTTCGTTAAACTATTTGGGATTCTCGCTGTTTTTTTTATTAATCTTCCGAACCTTTTACATTTGAGCAGGCTTTTGCAGATTTTTTAGGGTCCAAAGACAATTGCCAGAATAAAAAATTTTTTTTTTACATATTGCAAACGAATGGTATTGTAGAAAAAATAATTTCCAATTTTTCGAATAAATCTGACGGTTGAAAATATTTGAAATTTAAACCTTTTAAAAATTGAATCTCCAGAAATGTCAATTCAGATGTTGTAGTTGTTTATGTTCGTAATTAATTTTAGTATTATTGAGAATTTTTTAAATAAATGATTAGGGTCAAATTTAGAGATTTGAATTTTTTAAAATTATTTCGACGTTTAAAATGCTGAAAATTAAATTTTCATTGAATACTATCAAATACGATACTATTAGAAATTGAAATGAAATTAAATTAAAATAATGGAAAATATTAAGCAATTATTTGAAAAATTGGCAAAAAATTTTGAAAATTGTTTTTGGATTAACTCGAAAGAAATGAGCAAAATTTTGCTAAAATGGAAAAGGGTCGAAGGATGAAAAAAAAAACAAGGAAAATTCCCCTTGAATAAACGCTGAGTTGTAAAAATGACAAACTGCATAAAAATCGATAATATGCATTGAAATAAATGAATGATTGGATGGATCGATTGTATCAACGATCGGAATTTTTTTTGAAAAACATTTTTACAACTCTGACGCATTATAATCGTATTGACGTCCTGTACAATGTTCTATCTAGCGAAATAGGGAATTGAATTTATTTATATCAGTAAAATGTTCGAGAGCCTGAAAATAGTATTTTCGCGATATATTGAATTTTCTGTTTTTTTTCGCGCCCAACGATTTATCGCTATTGACGTGATTATGTTTCTCAATTATTTATAATTATTATTATGTTTTATATATTCAAAGAAAAAAATTGTTCTCACGCCAGATTTATCACGGAAAACGCGCGATAGCGGAAGCGCATTTTATCTCGGATAATATTGTATTAATATTTTAAATTTAGATGTAAATTAAAAAAACGTCTCATTCACATGAAAACATTGCAAAATTCACAGAAAAAAATAGACGAAATAGCCATCGTTTTGCGATGATTTTTTTAAAACATAGATGAAAATATTTAGATACAAAAAAATATACAATTACGAATAATTGCTTTTTTCAAATTTGAAAAATTCTTTGTCACGAATTCATGAATATTGTGGATTGATGTAGAAGTGCACGTTGTGAATTTCCGTTTGCGTTTTTTTTTAAATAGCGAGAGAGCGGCAGTACAAATTTTGGACTCGTTTGACTTTGGCTCCGAACGAATTATGGGGGGGAAAAATGAAAATTTGAGAAGAAAACCCTCTGGTGTAGCGCAGGGATGAAAATAATTATCAAGCGATAATTATGAAAAATTGGTTTTCCCAAAATTCGAATTTTCATTTTTTGAACTTTTTTTTTTCAAATTTAGCTAATTTTGAGGGGGCAAAAGTGATTTTTTTAAACGCTGCTTTTACCTTAATCGCGCTGTATTCTCGGTATCGTCAGAGCCAAAATAATGATCATCGAGATTAAGAGATTGTAATTTGGTCCTATCGACGATGCGATACCACAACGATCTTTTATCTCGCTCTCACGTGGATGACTTCTAATGCACGAGTGTGGTCTCTGTCGTCGCAATTCGTTCATTACTTTTTGACAAGCCAACGTGGCATTCGTGTAAATATATTCCTCGGGCTCGACCGACAACGCTGGCTCAGCTGTATTCGGACAATTTGTATCGACGACGAGTAACAGCAAATTACTGAAGCTCACAGGTTGAACGACGTAGGGTCGATCGCAACCCCTCGACGAATCGAAATCAACGTCGTATTCCCTCGTTGTTCCATTTCTCAAAAGATACAAATAAACCTGTAATTTAAAAAAAAATTATTGTTACCTCCTGGATGAAGCTTTTTTCCATGAAAAAGAATTAAAGATATTTTTGTGGTCTTAATTTTGAAAAATTAAAAGTTTTCATGCAGGAAATACCAAAACTTAATCATTAATGAACAGGGTTGAGCAGCAGCAAATACATTCGTCCTCAAATTACATGTTTAATTACTCATTACTTAAAGCATTTTGTAATTAAATTACTTCAAGCATTCTATTTTAATTTAATTTAATTTAATTACTTTGAGCATTTTTATTTAATTACTTTGAGCATTTTAATTAAATTTAATTGAAGTGCTCAAAGTAATGGATAATTAAATTTCATTTAATTACTCATTACTTCGAGCATTCGTAATTCGGTAATGGGTAATTACAAATTTCCCCATCTCTGATTATGAACCCTATTTTTGACAACATAGAAATAAACCTGTTGAATTTTTTTTTAATCATTTTTTTTTATTTTCAACGAAGCCTCATTTCAATAATTATTAATTTATTTACATATTGTTATTTATTAATGTATTATTATTTATAAATATTTTTGAAAAATTATAAATTTGCATGCAGCAGTGATCGGCAAAGAAAAATCTATTTTTATTATCCAATTTTTTTGAAAAATTAATAATTAGCAAAAAATAGTAAATTAGTAATTAGCAAAAAAATATTACTAATTATCTCAAAAAATTAGTAATTGGGGAGAAAGATATTGCTAAATAACCAAAAAAATTAATAGTTTGTGGAGAAATGTTGTATTAATTTAGGAAAAAGTAATAAATAAAAAAAATTACTAATGCATTTTTTAATAAATACTGTTTAAATATTCGTATGAATAATAATTTATATGATATTGTATGACATTCGATACAATAAATATTAATGTGTGAAATATTCAAAAGATCTAGTTATTATAAAAAATAAAACTATTTTTTTAATAAAGTTGTTTGAGCTTATAACCATGACTCAATCCGTACACACAAGTACGCAAATATACACAATACTTTTCTTGAAATTACTGTTTTTTTAAAAATTAATTAGTAATATCTTCCTCACCAATTACTATATTTAGAAAAAAACTTGCTAATATTTTTTCGCTAATTTCATTTTTTTGGAAAAATATTTTCTTGCTAATAACTAATTTTTTAGAAAAATTACTAATATTTTCCCACTAATTTTGAATTTTTATTCAAAATTAGTACTATTTTTTGGCTAATTATTAATTTTTCGAAAAAATGATTAATATAATAAATATCATTGACGAAAAAATCGATACTGCCGATCACTGGCATGCAGGAAATTTCAAAATTTAATAAATCATGAACTCCATCATTGTTATAGTATAAGTTTGCAAAAAATGTATATAATTTGTATAATTATGCAAATAAACCTGATGAATTTTTTTCTTCATTCTAAAGGAAGCTTTATTTTCATGAAAATGGATTATCGATATTTTTGGGGCAATATTTTTAAAAAATTGAGAAATTGCACGCAGAAAATGTCAAAATAAAAAATTCCGAGCCCTAAAATTCGATATAGTGCATATTTGCAAAAATTTTGAGCCTGATAGCTGCGAATTTACGAAAGTAAGACGACTCTCAAATATTTTATACTACCATAAAATCTAATCGATACATTTGGACAAATTCATTTTTTTAAACTCACTTCTTGATCGCACGGTTGAGGTTTCGTTCGATTTATAAGAACGTGTTGCAAAAATGCTTTCTCACTTCCGGCGCCGGATTCGCTTGATTTGTCACCGTTTTCCGGGTCATTCTCGTGTTCCGGTTCGTCCTCGTTTGGATAAGCATAAGCGTGAGCGTATTCGCTGTCCCAGAGGCCCATTTTCACCCATGCCCAAATAACTTGACTGAGGATCCATGAAAAAGCCCGCTGGATGCTTTTCCATGGCTGAAGGAAAAAATATAAACAGATGAAGATATTAATAAAATTAAAAAAAATAAAATAAATTATACCTATAGTCAAATCGATTTTTGTTGATCTGCAAACTCGGACGGTTGAAAATTTTAATTCGATTAAATAATTAATAAATGAATAAATGTATTATCACAAATATATATTAAAAAATATATTAATAAAATATATTAATTAAAAAAATATTATAAAATTTTCATTCGATTAAAGAATTAATAAATTGATAAATATATGAATAATGAATAAATAAATTTAAGGCACGAATTTTCAATATTAATTAAATATTTGAATTAATATTTTGATTATTTGAATAATCAAAAAACGGGTGATAAATTTACCGTGAACAGTGCAGTCCCATCGCTTGTCGAGTGTGTAACCTTGAAGCACACAGCTTGATAATCGAAAATTCGAATTTTGTCGAATATTCCCTCGTCGACCATACTCGACATTATCGGGCCTCTTATCTCACCGATGAATTTTCCCGCGTCAGTCTCGTTCTCGGCGACAATTATGTAGCCATTATTGTCAATGAGATAACACGACAATGAATCGTTGCTGCAATCCATATCGCAATTACTGCCCTTGTCGCAATTGAACGTGATACTCTGAAAGAGACCCTGAAGTGCCGTGTGTTGAAATTGAAAACCGACCACGGCGACCGGTGCTTTTTTCACTTTTTCGTTAACTGGAAAAAAAAAAAAAATTATCACATCGCATCCTTGACTTCCCTTAAGGCTATATTCTGGTCTAAAGACATGCATTTTGAGCATTTTGTCGAGCTCGCTAAAAAACAAAAAATGTTTTTACCATTCTCTTTTTAACAACATATTTATTCCCAGATAGACATTTGGCGTCACATTGTCGGCAACAGGACGGCACGAGAGAGCAAGCCGTGGCGTCAGTAAGCAGCTTTCTACTTCCGCATCAAGCTCTTTTCTAACGATCACGATAATATATAATAATATCACAATATTTGCGCCAAAACTGAGCTACGCTTCAACTGCGCACTGACGTCTTATTTACGATATGCTGTATCGTCAAGTTGTCGTTAAAGTTGCAGCATATTTGCGTTACGCTCTGCTGCATAGTTGCAGCTTATATGCAGCACGGCCTGCAGCATATTCGCAGCGTTTTTGCAGCACAACGTGCTGCATATTCGCAGCGTTTTTACAGCACGTCGTGCTGCATATTCACAGCGTTTTGACAGCACGCCGTGCTGCATATTCGCAGCGTTTATGCAGCACGCCGTGCTCTATATTCGCAGCGTTTTTGCAGCACGTCGTGCTGCATATTCATAGCGTTTTTACAGCACACCGTGCTGCAAATTCGCAGCGTTTTTCCAGCACGCCGTGCTGTATATCCGCAGCGTTTTTACAGCACGCCGGGCTGCATATTCTCAGCGATTTTACAGCACGGCGTGTTGCATGTTCGCAGCGTTTTTGCAGCACGCCGTGCTGCATATTCGCAGCGTTTTTACAGCACGTCGTGCTGCATATTCGCAGCGTTTTTGCAGCACGGCGTGCTGCACATTTGCAGCGATTTTACAACACATTTACAGCACACCCTGCCGCGTATTTGTAGCATTTTTCAGCATACCGTGGTGCATTTTTGCAGCACGCTGTGCCATCATCTAGCATCAGCTTGTGCTGTCAAGTTCAGGTATTACACGTAATAAATGATCTGCGACTGAGATCGTATTGAAAAATTTAGGGAACTCAGTCACATGAAATGAAAAAAAAATTTTTTTTTTAAATTCATTTTTATGCCCTATAAAGTTTTGTGCACCTAGTATTCAAAGTAGCAAATTAAATATCCTCGATAATACCCGAGTCAAGGACAAATGCAAAAAATTCAAAATGCAAAAAAGTACGTTATAAATATAGCCAAGCAAATAAATTCAAAATTATTTATATATTATCATGTCAGTCAGCATTTGAGCGGGCATTATTCAAACATGAAAGAAAATTTTGTGGGATATATTTTTTTTTACACCGGTCCTTTCATTGTCAAGTGCGCAAGTTGATGTAACATATCCTCATACTAATTACTAAAAATAAAACGTGGAACACTTTTCATAAAAACTTTTTATTCCCAGATTTTCATTTCTCTACAAGAAATTGCACGCTTATACGCGGTATAACCCGGTTTATATAAATATAATACTAATAAGTATATATAATAGTCCTAATTTTTTATTTTTTGCATTGTGTCTCCCGTGGTTCGAATTAGAGTTTGATTGGGTCCTTTCCAGCTACGGCATGATGCAAAACATCTAGTACATTTCTTATCTCAACAACCAATCAGAGCAATTGAATATAGCGGAATTCTACATGTGTCGGACCGTGCCTGGCTGTGTTCTAATTGGAAGGCACCCTCAGTTTCTATTGCAGCTTAAGAGGAGGCTAAATACCGACATTTTTCGTGTGAGAGAGAGAGAGAAAGCATCATAGGGGTCCTGAGAGCAAGAGAGAGGTCCGAATGTCGCCTTTAGCCTCCTCTTAAGGACCGGACACAATGAAAAGAATAAGAAATAGCAATAAGAAATAAGAAATAGCACAGCATTGCAACCAAGACACAATAGGTGCGTGCTGTTGCGTGCGCGAACGGCAAACACATAACCTCAATCATTAAAGCTGTGATGCTGTGAAAACATTTTTAGAAACATTTTTTAGTAGGTATATGTTATTAAAAAAATAAAAAGCCTTATATTTTTTTCATTTAAAAAACACGTTAATTTTCCAACTTTTTAAACTTTATATAATAATGAGTCATTTAATTGTGATTTAATGACTTGTTACCCGTGTAATGGATATTTTCAAAAAAATTCCGAACGTACTCAGCATAAAATACAAAAACGATGAAAGATGAAAGTGATAAAAGTCGAATGATCGAATTCGAGACATCCTCTCTTTCGCGTCACATAGTGCTGCAAGCTTGTTGCAAATTTTCGACAGGCCGTGCTGCTTTTAAGCTGAAAATTTGCGGCAAGTCGTGCTGCGATTAACCTGCGAATTAGCAGCATGCCATGCTGCAATTAAGGTGTGATTTCGCGGCACGCCGTGCTGCAATTAAGCTGCGAATTCGCGGCACGCCGTGCTGCGATTGAGCTGCAAATGCGTCGCACGCCGTGCTGCAATTAAGCTGCAAATTCACGGCACGCCGTGCTGCGATTACGCTGCGAATTCGCTGCACGCGGTGCTGCGATTAGGCTGCAAATTCACGGCACGCCGTGCTGTGATTACGCTGCGAATTCGCCGCACGCGGTGCTGCGATTAAGCTGCAAATTCACGGCACACCGTGCTGCGATTAAGCTTCGAATTCGCTGCAAGTGGTGCTGCGATTAAGCTGCAATTTCGCGGCACGCCGTGCTGTTATTTTTCTGCATTCTAACGTTAGACCTTAACAGAGTAATGATGCAAATGTCACAGCGCATGGCGTCAATATGCTGCTCAATTCGGAAGTAGAACACTGCTTACTGACGACACGCTATGCTGTATCTTGTCGCAAAATTTGCGTCACTAGGCCGTCAAGCGATTTTCTACAGCACGTTTGTCTATCTGGGATTAATATTTAGAATATGGACCAACAAAATTTTGAGAAAAAAAATGAAAATTAATTAAGTTATGAGTTGGGGAAAAAAAGAGATGTGCTGACTGACACGACTGCAACTTTTCTAGTGATCCGATATAAAATTTAAAAAAAATATTCTTAATTAGTAAAAATATCGTTATAGGTCCTCTTCAGAGCGAATGGAAAAAAAAATCGCAAAATAGCGGCTGTCTGAACAAAAAAAGGCGTTTTTCGACTTTTTTTCATAGTTTTTATTTTTTTTATAATAGTAAAAATAATAATTTTAATAAAAAAGTGGTAGGGGCGATAGAGTTATACATTGAAGATTGGTTAAAAATTTAAAGTAAATCGGTTGAGTAGAACTTAAGATATCGTGTCAGCCGTGTTGAAAAAAGTAGTTTTAAAAAAAAGGCGCTTAAAGTTTTGAGTAAAAGTGAAAAAAAGCAAAAGCTGCGTCACCAAAATAGCTATAACTCCGTAAATGATTGGAATTAAAAAATTTCTTTTCAAGGATATATTCTTAAAGGTTTAAATTTTAAGAGTATGCAAAAAAAATTGATTTTTTCAAAATTTTAGATCAGAATATCGCCTCAAGGGATTATACCCAATTATAAGAATAAAAAAATCCCCATTCCTCAAAACGTTTTTTAAAAAATTAAACTGCATTTTTAAATCAATGAGCCAATTATCTTGAAAATTACTCTATCGCTTATAAAAAAAAATGCAAAATTTTCTTAAAACGACTTTTTTGTGATTCAAATGGTCGCTCTTCAAACCGATTTTTAGTACCTAAATTTCAACGAAATTTATCGCGTATCGCTTGTTTATTAAAAAAATCGAATTAAAAAGCAAAACATCTCAAAAATTACTGCATCTCAATTTTGAAAATCGGTTGATAAAAAAAAAGATGCAAAATTTTCTTTAAAAAATAAGATTTTCTGTGATTCAAATAATCGTTCTTTAAATTGATTTTTCACTACTTAAATTTCAACGAAATTCAATTTACAGCGTGTCATTCTCTTATTCATTAAGAAACAAAAAATTTATGGACCCTTAATCTCTGCAATACCGATTTTACGATTAAAAAAAGGTTTAAAAAAAGATTTTCGAATAAAAAGATTGAAAAAATGTACCATGACCTCCTTCAACATCCCTTGATCGATTTATTAAGAAACAAAAAATCATGGACCCTTAATGGAACCTTATAGCCCTTAATCTTTGCAATACCGATTTTATGATTTAAAAAAAGGTTGAAAAAAAGATTTTCGAATAAAAAGACTGAAAAAATGTACCATAACCTTTTTCAACATCCCCTGATCAATATTTCTTCGATTTGTAATTAATTAATTGCAATTACCGATAAATATCGCTCGACTCGCTGTAACGAGGGTCGAACTGTCGGCTCCGCCATTGTCGATCGGTACGGAAAATACAAAACTATCGGGCTGCAAGTGATTCTGTTCAACAGCGCGCTTGTACCAAATCTCGTCGATCGCTCTTGGATAAAGTCTGCTAAAATGATGCTCCGGTGGTGTTGTTTTATTTTCAACGGTGAAATCTTGCCATCTCGTTAAACCGCTGTGGGTCGCCATGAAAGCGAGAGTGAAGCCGAAACGTTGTTGAAATTCTTTCCTGTATATCATCGACAAAAAAACGTGAGAAAATCCAAGCGAGTATGATTCAGAATTATTAATTGGATCGGCATTTGAAAAACCGTCCGAAAAGTTTTTTTTTAATCTCCGGATGTTGAAAAAAAAAATAAAAAAGACGTTAAACTTTGTTGATAATAATCAGGGATGTGCATGGATCGAGAAAAAAAATTTATCCCGCCACGGTTTCATTATAGATCATTAAATCGATCATTGATCGATGACAAATCGATCGTTGAAAAATAATCCTCCGCGCGATTTCAAATTCGATCTGCGCTCATCCCTGACGAGAGAGAGAGACTTTATAAACAAAAAAAGATTTTTCAAAAAAAAGGAAAAATTCATTGATGATGCCGTTGATGCGCAAGTACAAAAAAGCTCTCGAAGCCTCGTTTTCTTCTCTCGCGGGCCTCTGAAAAATTTCATCGTCACCCTGTTTGCAAAATTCGGGCGACGATTGTACTTTTGTCAGTTCTTTTTATTTTTTACAATGAAAACGTGAAGCACACACACAGAAGCTTCGTGCCAAGTCAATGTGTGCCGTAGATACGATTAATGACAAAAAATTAGAATTATAGTCAGTGAAAAAGAGGAATTGAGGAAATGTCGAACAGAAACGAGTTTTTCTTTCGCTGTAGTGCATCAGAGTGGAAAAAAACGGCGAGAATCGAGTTAGATCGAGGAATTCGCGCGTCAAATCCAGTCCTGGTCGGGTTCCGATCGGGACACACCGGACTGGATGTAACGCTCGAAAACGTAAAAAATCGACCGGGTAGTCAAACTCGAGGGAAAAAAACGTGTGATTCAACGACGATAGTGATTATCGCGAGTATATAAATGGAAAAATAAAACGAATTATTCTCTAAGAAAACGTAAGGTGCAGATGTGATGGCGTTACCTGGGCAGGAGGTTCATCAGCCTAGCTAAAGGTCTGCATGGCGTCAAAGTGGTTAAGTATATTAGTAATAAAAAACAAAAGGAACAGGTGTATCACGACTATCGCCGTTTAAACGGTGCGACAAACGCAAAAACGATAATATAACATTTATATGATATCAATAATAATAACAACGACAATAATAATAATAGTAATAATATGAGAAGTGAAACGATAGTATAATTAAAATAAAATAATATCGATCGTGCGTGTGACGAAAGTGGGCTAAATCGTGACGAAGAATATATTATATATTTTCATAACATATATATATATCATGTATGGGAATAGAACGAGCGTGAACGGAACGAGCAATCCGTTTTTGCGTGTCAGACGAAACAGTGACGAATTTTGTTTTCTTAATTTTTTCAAAATAACCGAGAGCAGAATTTTACTCCCCCTTGGTTAATCGTTAAAAATACCACTTTGTACTCACCCCTTTTCCTCGCGGGTGGTGTTGATGTTCGCAAACCACTCGGTTACCTTAGCGTCGAAAACCAAACTCTGCAGTAAACTACGATCGCAAAAATATGAATTTTTGTCTGGCGATGGATTTGCTGAAAAATAAAATTTAAAAAAACATTTATTTTACACTCTTTTCATACCCGAAAATGCCAGGCAAACGCCACCCCTTGAAAAGTAGGGATGTGACTTTCGTTGCCAATTTGTTTATAATGAAAATTTTTATTTTATTATTTCGTGCAACTCTTTCGTTGGAACCAGAATTTTCAATATTTAATGCATAAATTAGAAAATGGTCGTTTTTGGAAAAAGTAGCGTATTTTCACTGTTTTCGCGTATCTTTACAACATTTTAACAAAATATTTCTGGAAACATATGGAGCATTCCACACCGATTCAACCTGGGTTTGACCCTTCACCTCTCGGATTTCGGTCGCAATTTTTTATGGTTTTGTATATTATCTCTGAAAAGCACTTAGGATTTTTTTCAGATTTTTTTGGAGCGATTTGATTTAATTGTAATTTTATAAACAAATTACTTTAAAATTTAAAAATCCGAAAAAAATCACAAGAATCTCGTTTTTTATATGAAAAATTTCAAGCGTTGAGCCAAAGTGAGCAGGGATTTCCGTCTGTTTATAATATGCTTTTTCGATTTTTTTTTTTTTTTAATAGAGGGAGGACGCTGAATTGAGTGGGCTGTTATCCAAACATTTTTCTATGAATTGAAGGTGTTCAAAGAAATGTTTGGATAAGGGCCCACTCAATTCAGATTTCTTCTTCTATTAAAAAAATTTTTTTTTTACTCTAAATTGAAAAAATCCGAAAAAAATCACATAAATCCCGTTTTTTATATGAAAAATTCCAAGCCTTGAGCCAAAGTGAGCAAGGGTTTCTTTCTATTTATAACACGCTTTTTCGAGAAAAAAGTTTTCAAAAAATCGACAGAGAAACCTGAATTGTTTTTTCAATTTAAAGTAAAAAAAAAATTAAATGGAACAAGAAATCTGCATTGAGTGGGCCCTTATCCATACATTTTTTCAAATACCTTCAATTCATACACAAATGTTTGGATAATGGCCAACTCAATTCAGGTTCCTCCTTCTATTAAAATTGTTTTTTTTTTCAAAAAAGCTTATTATGAACAGAAGGAAACCCCTGCCTACTTTGGCCCAACGCTCTAAATTTTTCATATAAAAAACGGGATTTGTGTGATTTCTTTCAGATTTTTAAATTTGCGTTAAAAATAATTTGTTTGTAAATTTCTAGTAAAGTCAAATCGCTCCAAAAAAAACCTGAAAAAATCCTGAGTGCTCTTCAAAGGTACTACAAACCTAAAAAAAATTGCGAACATAATCAGAGAGGTGAAGGGTCAGACCCAGGTCGAATCGTTGTGGAATGCCCCATATACTTTCGAATCACGGCCTAAAAATCGATTTTTTCAAATGATCAAACTCCCATTATGCCTTTTTCTTTGTCAGGATGTTATAATTGAATCACTTGTCACAGAGGAGGTTTGGCGAAACTTGGAGAATAATGAAAAATGGGAAAATTTGCAATTTGCATGATTTTTCAAGTTAGAGATTATAATTCTTACTGTGTTCGGAATTCGATGAATTCGAGGCAGAATGTTCGGGAGGCTGGGATCGCTGCCTACTTTCGATCCATTTCCAGCCCGGCTGACGGGTTCGCTCCAAAAAATGTAGGAGCTGTTTTTCCGAGGAATTGAACTTGTGCTCCCCCTCGTAATGATATCTGAAAATATCACGCATAAATAAATTTTTTTTCAAAATTAATTTTTATAAAAATTGCATAAATAAAATTTTTTTCAAAATTAATTTTCGTAACAAAATTTCTAAAAAATAGTTTTTTATTTTTTTTTGTTTTTCACTCACTTGCAGTAGTCCCAGTCCGGATGTACCCGCCAGTTACTGTCCGCGAAGTAGTCTGTCACAATTTTACCTGCGATAATTCGATTCGTACGAAATTAAGAGACGCTGAATGGATGGTATGAAAGCTTTTAGCGAACGAGACACCGTTGCGAAGATACTTGGTCGTTGATTCGAAAAAAAAAAGAAAATAAATCAAAGTAAAACAGAATATCATCTCGCGTTGCCCCAAATCATGAAATCAAATTTAATCGATTTTAAATAAAAAGAACAATCACAATGATTATTTTGATTTGCAATAAAATTAAATTTCCGGTTGATCAATAAAATTTATTTTTACAAGAACGTAAAATTCTTCAGAGTAAAAAAGGAATAATTTTTTTATGTGAAAAAAACCTGAAATAGAATTTTTTAAAATGGAACAAAATTGAACTGAAAATTTGTTAAAATAAAAATAACCATCACTGTGATTATTTTAAATGAAAATTTGAATGATAAATTCGATAATTTCGAAAAATAAATTCTTTTGCGGAAAAAGAAAATGATAAGGTCGTAGGAGAATTATCCAAGTTCCCGATTGTCGATCTCGTCCTCCGGAGTACTTTTTTTTTTATCATTTCAATATTTAACAGCGATATTGGTGAAATGATTGAATCGCGGTGATTCTTTTTTTTCGAGTCTCAAGAAATGATGAAATATCGTGAAGGAGTCGAGGACACATACCTTGTGCCCGAGAACGATGAATCTCTTCTTCGGCTTTGATCCGGTAACTTCCGGCATGACCGTGGATCGGTAGACTGACCACAACCGTGAATGGTGTTCTCTCGATTCCACGATAATCGTATTTTCTTTTGACCCTTCCGACGCGTTTCTGGAAAATATTGAAATATTGGAAATATTGGAAATATTGGAAATATTGAAAATATTGAAAATATTGAAAATATTGAAAATATTGAAATATTGGAAATATTGAAAGTATTGAATATATTGAAATATTGGAAATATTGAAAGTATTGGAAAATAAAGAAATTCCTTCATTTAGAAAACTGAAAAATTCGGGCCCCAGAAATGTGAAAACAATTGTCTGGAGGTTAATTGTTCGATAAATAGCTTCTTAATCGTCTTGAAATTTTTACACGACCTCCTGAATACTTCATGTAAAAACATATTTAATTTTCAGAATTCTATCAGCATTATTCCAACCTCCTTAAGGGTTAAAATGAAAAATGATCCGAAAATTCTGAAAATTTGTTAAGTTTTTGTATGAAGTATTTAAGAGCCCGTGTAAAAATTTCACGACGATTAGGAAGCTCGTTATTAAAATATTAACATTTTATTAAGAACAATTTTTTAAACAAATAAAAAAATATTTATCAATAAACTTCGTTTTGTTTCCGTTCCTTTCAATCTAGTGTAGATATTTAAAAAATTGAGAGGTCAACAAAAAAACTTATCGCAAAGTTATGTCAGTTTCCATAAGACTACATTTAATTTAATTTAATTTGTTAATGTTAATTGTTCGATAACGAGCTGATTTTTGATTTTTACACGACCTCTTAAATAATTCATACAAAAACATACCGAGTTTTCAGAATTTTCTCATTATTTGCGATTTGGGACTCAACATCCTTAAATAAAATTAATAAAAAAAATCGACGAGGAATATTCTGATCATTTAGAAAAATGATTTTCATACGACCTTCAAGATTTCTGTATCTGCATCCCTCTCTACAATTATTAAATTATGCTGAGCCGAAATCGAAAAATGCAGATGCGGAAATCTTGAGGGTCATAATTTCCAAATCTTAATTTTTTTGCATGAATATTTTTTTTTCCTAAAAACTCACCATATTATCGTAATGATATTTCGTATGGAGGGTTGCACTGCCGGTTGTCTGATTAATTACGTCATCTCGAAGCTGAAATTTGTCCGGTTGCATTTTTTTGAGTCTCGAAAAAAATTACTTTGGGTTTCTTAAATAAAAGAAAGAAAATTCTCACCGTGAGGATTCCTTCGTCGAATTCTCTGGGACCTCTGCCGAGATCCATGAGCTCGACTTCGGCCATGTCAACGCTGTTGTAAGAAGGTTTCAAGATCCCTTGAAACTGATGAGAAAAAAAGAGAATAATTTCGAAACCTTGAGAAAAAATAAGACGCATAAAAAAATTTAAATTATTATTCGACTGACCACTGGCCTGAGGTCGGGATGAATGAGCACGTAACCATTGTTGGTCACGATAAAGGCGTACCCATTGACACCAAGCTGGAATTTTTTTTTTTTTAAGTTTACAATTTCAACAGTGCTACATCCTTTTTAACATTTTTATTGAATTTTTTAATTTTCCAAAATAATTCCAATAATATTTACTTTGTGAGGTATCATTAATAATATTTTGATTTATTTTGATAACTATTTATTCAATTAATTATTGAATTATTAATTGAACAACAATTATTAAATTTAATAGCAAAACATAATCATAATAAATTAAAAATAAATTTGGTCTAATAATTTTTTATTGAATTAAATTATCACATAATTATTAATAATTTGATAAATAAAATAAGACAAATTTTGAACAAAATTTGAAAAACCTTTTTAAATAAAAAATACCATTTTCATTAAATTTTTTAATTTTCGAAAATAATTTCAATAATATTTACTTTGTGAGGCATCATTGATAATATTTTGATTTATTTCGATAACTATCTATGTAATTAATTATTGAATTATTAATTCAACAACAACTATTAAATTTAATAGCAAAACATGTAAACCCTCATTAATTCTAATAAATTAAAAATATATTTGTTTAAATTTTTTATTGAATTTTTGCATTAAATTATCATATAATTTTTAACAATTTGATAAATAAATTAAAACAAATTTTTAAAAAATTTTGAAAAACCTTTTCGAATGTTAAATACCATTTTCATTAAATTTTATAATTTTCCAAAATAATTTCAATAATATTCACTTTGTGAGGCATCATTGATAATATTTTGATTTATTTCGATAACTATTTATGTAATTAATTATTGAATTATTAATTCTAATAAATTAAAAATAAATTTGTTTTAATAATTTTTTATTGAATTTTTGAATTAAATTATCACATAATTAGTAACAATTTGATAAATAACATAAAAGAAATTTTTTTAAAATTTTGAAAAACCTTTTTAAATGATAAATACCATTTTCATTAAATATTCCAATTTTTCGAAAATAATTCCAATAATATTCACCTTGTGTGGCATCATGAGTTTCTGTATTTCCTGGACAGGTACATCGGTCCCAGCGACTCCCAGCAGATCGGCTATTCTGGTCTGCAAAACATTCGTCGCGTTAAGATGAAAAATCGAATAAATGGAATGAGTGAAAGAATATTGCGATAGTCTTCACGAAAGTTCACAGAAAAAATATTCGGATGCGATTAAAAATACGGTAACTCTTCAAGTCGCATAACCCAAAGCGTATCTACCTTTGATTATTGTTTTTTTTTTCAAAATTTATATAAAAATTGTATAAAATTCACAATGCTGTCACATAATGACTCTTTCTAATACTCACGATCTAGCGTCAAAATAACAATAGAAAAACGAAATAATAAATTATGCACGATTTACCATAAAAGTATAATAATTATTAATAATTATTATAATAATCATAATGATTAAAAGTTTTTCACTCTCGTACGTTTATTTGTGTAACTATAACGCACTACGATCTCAGAAATATTTAACATTACACAAATATATATGTATACGTATAAATTTATATACATATACATATATATATTATAATTATTAGCATGGACTAGCCTAAATGTTTAATCAACTCTTCGAATAATATTCGAACGGGTTTTCAGCTCTTCCACAAATATTTTCTTCCCATTTTTTTAAAATGCTGATTTTTTCAATTCAATAAATTTCATTTCTAGATCAATAATTAATCAATTGAATTAGAAATTAATAATTAAACAAATGATGATTCATCGCAAAGAAAATGTTTGGTGAAAAAGCGTTCATTTTACTACACATCTAATAATCAGCTGAGATAAGCATGATTTGAGTTTAAAAAAAAATTAAATGCCCCCATTACAAATTAATTGTAATTGCAGAAAAAATAATTTTACAATTTATTTTTTATCGACGAAAACCGCGAGGAATTATTTTGCAATAAATGGTAGATTTTTAAAAAATTGATAATTATTTTGCTGCAAACATTATTGTCGAAAAATATATTTTCTTTTTTTAATTCAAATCAAGCCCATCTCTGATAAACTAGCAATCAACAAAATCTCAAGAAATCTCGTCCTCTCTATGATCGAGAACCGTCGCATCGCGATTAAGGGGAACAATTTTTTGTCTTCTCATAAAATTAATCCGTTCGTCATTATTTCTCGCTCGAATCTCAAGATTAGCAGACGAAGAGCGAGGATCGAACGTTCGATATCAATCAAAACGTAACGAGGAATATTTTTGCAAATCTTTCACAATCCAAGAGGCGCGAGGAGGACCTTTTTTGTTCATTGTCTACTCGCCGATAGGGGATGTTTTTTTTTTGACTAATTTATCATGTCAAAGTATATTACCTAGAGACCAAAACCTACCTAAAAAAAAAAAACTGATAATAAATCTAAATTCATAAGATACCAGAAGAACGAGCGAAGACCTAAAAAATTAAATTTGAAGGAAAAAACTATTTTTTAAAAAATAGAAAAAAGGGAATCGACGTGAGTAACCGACGACCGAGTTGCCCATTTGTGTTTTTAAATCCCGTTACGAAGATTTTCTCTCACAAATTGATCGACATAAACGAGGAAAAATTGATTTAATTGATTTGCCGGAAAATTTAATTTTTCAGAAAAAGTTGTTTTGAATTGAACTTATTTTTATCCTCGTTGAACGAATTTGAGATTACTTTGAGAAAAAATCGAGAAAATCAATTTTCATCGTTTCAACGTACGAGAGGGAAATCTAGAGTGAGAGATAGAGAGGAAAAAAATGACGATTTTCGAGCCAGCTGCAAGCTCGAGATCAGAGAGGCGACATAAACCTCTCGAGGAGTCTCCTGCGTACGAAAAGTAATTCCTATTTTATAAACAAAATCATCATTAGCGAGGGGGGGATAAAAAAAATGTTTTCGCAACAAATTTGGGGATGAAAAAAAAATGAAAGATAAAACAAGCCCTCGAGATGCCAACTCGACTATCGATATTATTTCGAATAATTGCATGCCTAACTATATGTAAGAATATAATATTTTGTGGGACTCGCATGGCCGTCGGCTACTTTAAGATAAACTAATTTATCGGAGGCACCTATTTAAAAAAAAAAGCTCAAGCATTCACGCGGTATTGATCCTCTTGTTGAAAAAATTGATCCTATTTTCTAGGATCCAGAATTTTTTATGATGCTTCTTGATCCAAAATGTCGTTCATATTGATTTTATTTTTGGAAAATAAAAATATGATTTTTGGAAAATAAAAATCAAGTCGTTTCGTTCGAAAATAGGCTCGTTCCTGATTTTGCAATCTCGAGACCGCGAGAATACTCGAAATTTTTCTCCGTATCTCTTCGAGTCAAGTAATTGAGAGGATATTTTTGTTCTCTTTAAATGCATATATATTTTTAAACCTATTGAACGAAAAAAATCTCAAGTATTCACGAGGTATGGATCCTCTTGCTCAATATTGATCCTATTTTCTAGGAATTTTTGATATTTTTTTATTATTCGAAATGTCGTTCGTATATTAATGATTTTATTTTAGGAAAATAAAAATGTCGTTTTTAGAAAATAAAAATAAAATCGTTCCGCTAGAAAATAGTCTCGTTTTGCAATCTCGAGACAGCGAGAATACTCGAAATTTGTCTTCACCCTGCTTCAAGTCAAATGATTAAGAGGATTTTTTGTTCTTTTTTTATATTAAATTAAAAAAATTTAAGTATTCACGCTGTTTGATTCTCTAGCTCAAAATATTGATCCCATTTTATAGGATCCAGAATTATTGATGATTTTTTATGATTCAAAATGTCGTTCATATTTTAATGATTTTATTTTTGGAAAATAAAAACACTATCTTAAGAAATAAAAATATAGTTTTTAGAAAATAAAAATAAAATCCCTTCGCTAGAAAATAGTCTCGTTTCGATTTTGCAATCTCGAAAGCGCGAAAATACTCGAAATTTTTCTTCGCATCTCCTCAAGTCAAATGATTGAGAGGATATTTTTATCCTCTTTTTATATTAAATAAAAAAAACAAGTATTCACGCGGCATTGATTCTCTAGCTAAAAACATTGATCCCATTTTCTAGGATCCAGAATTCTTGATGATTTTTTATCATTCAAAATGTTCATATTTGAATGATTATATTTTTGGAAAATGAAAATACTATTTTTAGGAAATAAAAATGATTTTTAGAAAATAAAAAAAAAATCCCTTCGCTAGAAAATAGTCTCGTTTCGATTTTGCAATTTCCAGACCGCGAGAATACTCGAAATTTTTCTTCACATAATCTTCGAGTAAAATAATTAAGGGGATAATTTTTGTTCTCTTTCTAAATGCATCTATACATATAAATATACATATAAATAACATATATATATATATTTATATATATTTGAGAAACAAAATTGCTTTAGCACTTTTCGCTGTGTATGTGTAAGTGTAATGTTTGATTTTTTTTTGTTTTGGCTGCCAACCTCTCTTGTCTGTGTAACCCAGTAGGCCTCCTTTATCAGCACCTGCTCAGTGATGTTCTGTGGACAAATACGAACTTAAAACCAAAACGACCATATTCTTCGATAAACCTCGATCGTTGGGAAAATTTGGGGGCAATGTACAATCTCTTTTTTTTTCTTTGGGAATTCATATTTATGATTTTACCGATCGTGAACGAAAAGTCCGATCGAGAGTGGCGATTTCGACAGCAAACTTTCTACATTCTTTCTTGCAAAACTTCAAATAGAGTAAAATAAGAGAAGCAAACGAAAAAAAAAATTGAGTGGCTCAAAAAAATTGTTAGATCGATTTTTTTCTCACAAATTCTCGATTCGACCGATTCGTCGCGATCCCTGAAATATATTCAGATTCCAGTGACAATTTCTTTTCATATTTTTTTTTCTCACGCTTAGGGAATAAAAAAAAAATTAAACAAACAATGCAGACGCACATCGAGGGACTCTGCGCGATTTGTATAAACAATTACACCGTCACAATACATTTCTAATGATAATTCACGACAAAAACGTTTCTTTTTTCTTTTTTCGTTCATTATTTTCACACTCTCGTGCATGCAAAAAAACTTTCTCCAATCGGACGTACTTGAAAAAACATTGAAAAAAAAGCTTTTCTCGATTATCGATTTTTTTTCTGGTTTTTTCTGCTTTTTTGTTGTTGTTGTTTTTTTAAACGATCGCTCACCGCGTTCTCCCGTCTATCGTAGACGGGCATGCTAACCGACGTCATCAGCTGATATTCCTGAAGATCGTCGTGCTGATCGTGATATTTTTTTGGCTTGTGAGCAAAACGACGATCCCTCTGATCTCCGACAAAGAATTTTTTGTCCTTTCGATAACGAAAGAAACGCTGCTTTTGCTCCTCGCATTCCCTCTGCTCCCACAACCAATCGGTCATCTTCGGGTCAGTTATGTCCGCGTAAACCGGCGTCCAAATTGTCGGATGATCGGTCTTACCGAGGACCAAAGGTCTCGCCATTACCGGCACGTAATTCAAGACCTTGAGGGAGGTTTTTTTTTCGTTTTTGATTTTTTTTTTTTACGGAGAGGATGGGTAGGACGGAAGAATAATAAGTTAAATTAAATTGCGTAATTCATGAAAAATCATCGAAATAAAAGAGATAATAGGTGACGATGCAGAAAACAAGATAAATGAAACGAATGAAGATTTTTTCGATGATGAGAAAGTATAAAGTTCAGAGTTGTAAATAATGCATTATTTTGATAATGCATTACTGTATTTATTACCCATTATCAGTGATCGGCAAAATCGATATTTTCGTCTATTTAATTCGATTATTATCCAATAAACCTATAACTTGTAATTTAGATCAAATAATTACTCAATAAGCAAGTAATTAAAATTTTGCTCTTATGAATTACTGATTTTTAAAAAAATTAAGTAATTCTTCCTTCTAATTATTAATTATCTGAGTAATTAAATATTTAAGTACCTTACTTGGTAATTTTTTATGAAATTAGTTAATTATTCTTTCCAATTATTAATGATTCGAATAATAAGATAATCAATTGTTCTAATTACTAATTTTTCAAAAAATTAGTTGACTATTTTTTGTAATTATCAATTGACGCCAAGTTTACAGTAAGTTTTTGGTGAGCAACATTTGGATACAAGTTGATCGAAATCTACGGCCGGTAGTTGAATACTAGTTGTAGGCAAACTTGTACACAAAATATACTCCAACTTTTGTACAAGTTCACTCCAATAACATTTACAATTATTTTTAGTCAAGTTGTGCTTAAATTGTGAAGGAATTTATAATTAATTAGTAATTTACATATCTAAATTATTAATTGGTCAAATAATTGGTAATTGAAATAGTTTAATTACTAATTAGTTTAATAATTAATAATTTATATATCTACATTATTAATTATTCAAATAATTGGTAATTGAAATATTTCAATTGCTAATTAATTGAATAATTAGTAATTTAGATATATACATTACTAATTACCCTAATAATTAGTAATAAAAATAATTCAATTACTAATTATTTTAATAATTTAATTACTAATTAATTTAATGATAAGTATTTTAAAGAATACGATTACAAGTTTTTCTAATAATGAATAATTCAAATAATACACATATTCAATATTCAAATAATTCGTAGTATTGGTCTTTAAATTACTGATGATTGAAAGAACTAAAAAAATAATGGATTATAATATTAATTTTGTAAATAACGATTAATTAAAAATATAAATTTCTTTTTTGCCGATCACTGCCCATTACACTGTATAATGTGAAATGGACAAGTGTACCATTACAAAATACTAGAGTAATGTGTAATGAATGCGTGTTCCATTACAAATGAAAAAGTAATGTGTAATGGATGCATGTGCCATTACAAATAAAAAAGTAATGTGTAATGGTTGAGTGCTCCATTACAAATTACAATTGAAAAAAGGTAATTGGTAGTGAAATGATTTTTTGGAGTAATTGTTACTCCATTGTTGTAAGAATTACAATTTAAGAATGGAGTAAAAATACTCCAAAAAATCACTGTTCATACACTTAACACTATGATAGTAAAGTTAACAAAAACTTGATACACACAAATTATTTTCATTGAAAAATTAACAGACTTATCTTTGAGCAAAATAGTACCACCAATTTGTAATGGAATATTCTCCACTAGAAATTACGTTTTTTTTTTCAATTGTAATTTGTAATAGAGCACTAATTCATTATACGTTATTTTTTTATTTGTAATGGTACATTACTTTTATTATTTGTAATGGAAAATGCATACATTACACATTATTTTTTTATTTGTAATGGAATACGCATCCATTACACATTACTATTTTCATTTGTAATAGAACAGTCATTCATTACACGTTACTTTTGTAATTTGTAACGGAGAACTTATCCAATACACATTATTTAAAGTAATGGGTAATGCATTACTTTCACATACTATTTTCACAACTCTGGTAAAGATAAATTTTTATTCCCTCAAAATGATAAATATACACGTCTCTACCGATTAATGCGACTAATTATATTTGCAAGTCTGCTGGAAAATTACTTTGGGGAGCTTGAAAATCGTTGAATTTCATCTATAAACAACTTTAGAAATTTTTTGGGTTTTTGCTTCCTCATAAACGAAGCTTTGTTTTTTTGAATGATTTCCTAAGTGATTTTTTCGAAGATAAAGACCGATAATTGATATTTATTTTTGTAAAAATTTGTGTTCAAAATTTGAGCTGCACCGCAGAAAATTTTTAAATGTTAGAGTGATTGCAAGAATTTTTGGAAAAGTTTAAATATTCGTGAAATTCAAATTCCTCAGCGATAGTTTTTAAACTTTACACATTCTTGTGGTTCATGTAACTCGTTACAGAGTTATAATCGATAGAGATGTGAATCAGCCACTCGAAATAACGAAAAAATCATTATTCCCTAATTTAAAAAAATTATGAAACAAAAATTGCTCAGAAAAATAATTCAAAGTGTGAAAAATCCATCGACTGTCATTGAAATTATTAAAAATATGCTGAAAAATCATGAAAATGATTATTCTTGCAGCTCGAAAGTTCCGAATCCGTGAATTTGACTCGAATCAAATTTTCTTTTTTTTTTTTCAATTTTGATATTTCGCTTTTACTAGCGCTTGACAAAGATACATTACCTCTTCCCGTACTTCGGCGAAACTCGAAAGATGAACGTAATATCCTCGATTTGCGCAGGCCATCCATTTGACTTCCCTGACATCGGCGACTTCTCTTCCTATGAGATAAGTAAAAACTCTGACGGGCATATCCGCCTTGTCTGGCTCATCCGGACTCTCTCGCCAATTGTAACGCTGAAATATTTCCTTGTAATTGAACGGCACACCGTCAGTAACGAGCATTATCGCCTGATTGCACATCGCTCCCTCTCTCTCCTCCCGAAATGACTCCAACAGCTCAAACGCGTAATTCAAAACCAGAGAAAAATTCGCTATCTTCTCGGTTTTCAGATCGATGATCGCGTCTTTCAGTTCTCGGATATTTGCGAGATTCGCCTGAACGAGGGTGTTGTTGAAGCACGGTACAACCTGAAAACCATTGACAATTTATCATTTTCTTAAAATAATTCAAAATTGAATTTTACCATTTTTTTACAGTAATTGAAAATTTTATTTTACAATTTATCATTCCCTTGAAATATTAAAAAATGTAATTTTACAATTTATCATCCCTTTGAAATAATTGAAAATTCAATTTTGCAATTTGTCATTCCTTTGAAATAATAAAAAAAATTAATTTTACTATTTATCATTTCCTTAAATGATTTAAAATTTAATTTTGGCATTTATAATTTTTTTTACAAGAATTAAAAATTTAATTTCAATATTTATCATTTTCTCACAATAATTAAAAAATTAATTTTACAATTTATTGTTCCCTTGAAATATTAAAAAATTTAATTTTGCAATTTATCATTCTCGTACAATCACAGAATTCAATTTCGCCATTTGTCATTTCCTCAAAACAATTGAAAATTTAATTTTACTATTTATCATTTCTTTAAAATAAGTTCAAATTTCATTTTGCTACTTGTTCTTTCTTTAAAATAATTATAAATTGAAGTTAATCATTTATTATTTTCTTACCATGATAAAAAATTTAATTTTATAATCTTAAGAGGGGTATTTTCATGATTGTTTTTTCTATTCTAAATTAAAGTGTCAATTTATGATCTTGTGGATAATTTTCAGCGGATGAAGAATCGAACATTAAAGGAACGATGAAAAAGTCGTTCAATAAATTTAAAAAAAAATTAATTCATGATTTTTTTGAGTTTTATGACTGCCAAACTTTCAAAACTCCAAAAAACGATCACTTTTTTCATGTTTCCCAGACTAACGATTCCCGACATGCCATTGAAATCGAAAACAAAAATTTGGATCTTTCCTCAGGATTGTGGATCAGCAAAACTCATTTTAGAATTAAACGTCCCTTAATCGAGCTTTAATTTTTTTTCTAACTTAAACACAACGCAAAAGCACATTAATTGAAAAATAAATTTTATCAATGACCAAAAATTACAATAAAAATATTCCAAAATTATTTGTATTTATTATTATTATTATTTTTTATTATTATAATTTATAGATTATTATTTATTGTTTATTATTCTAAAAAATACAATAAAAATATTTCAAAAATTTCAAAAATAAGTTATTTTCTCGTTTTTTCAAATAATTTCTTTTTTCTCAAAATTTTTTCCCTCAAACATTGAAAAAATGCGCACTTACTTCCTCGGTGACGTTTGAAAATGTGATGATATTGACGTAATCATTATTCCCAAGTGTATCGAGAATATTATTGACAACGTGTCTGGCGATACCTTTTCCTTTACCGGTCATACTTCCGGAAGTATCGACTAGTATGAGAATGTCCTTTGGACTTGTGGCGGCCTCGATGTACCAGCTTCGAGTTCGACAATCGAAAAGATCGATGGGCTTTGGATTCCAGTTTGTCGCTGGAAATTGTCTCATGAAACCAGTCGAGCTGCCGAAATATTGCCACAATAGTGACGGATCGTGCTCGAAATTATTAATAAACGTTTGGTCCAATTCCTCGGACCATTTTATGGCTCTTATGACCTCCTGAGCGCGATCGTAAACATTCGTTGGCACGTGAACCGAGGACATGTCCAAATTAACTTCACCCCCAAAATGAGCGCTGTATGAAAAATTAATGGTATTGTTTTTCGCATTTACGTATAAATAATCTTCGCCCAGATCAGTGTCCTTCGAGGACAGTGCCGAAGTCTCCGCAATGTCCATTATTCTCTGAAAGCAAAGGATATTATTATAATTATTATTATTATTATTATTATAATTATTATTATTATTATTTGTCAGGTGACGAGAAGGATTAGTAAGATAGATTCGATTTTGTGGTAGTATAAAATATTTGAGTCGTTTTACTTTCGTAAATTCGCAGCTATCGGGCTCAAAATTTTTGCAAATATGCACTACATCAAATTTTATGACTCCGAATTTTTTTATTTTGACATTTTCTGCGTGTAATTTCTTAATTTTTCTAAAATACTGCCCCAAAAATATCGATAATTCATTTTCATGAAAATAAAGCTTTCTCTAGAATGAAGAAAATAATGATGAAAAAAATTCATCAGGTTTATTTGTATAATTATACAAATTATACAAATTTTTTGCAAACTTATACTACATCGATTTTTTCGTCAACGATATTGATTATATTAATCATTTTTTCGAAAAATTAATAATTAGTCAAAAAATAGTACCAATTTTTAATGAAAATTCAAAATTAGTGGAGAAATATTAGTAATGTTTCTAAAAAATTAGTGATTGGTAAGAAAATATTTTCAATTTTTCAAAGAAAATTAGTAATTAGTGACAAAATATTTCGAATAAAAAAAAAAATTAGTATTTAGCAACAAAATATTTCTAATGTTTCAAAAAAAAAATTAGTAATTAGCGAAAAAATATTACAAGTTTTTTTTTTAAATATAGTAATTGGTAAGGAAGATATTACTAATTAATTTTTTTTAAAACATTAATTTGTAGAAAAGAGTTGTGTATATTTACGTACTTGTGTGTATGGATTGAGTCATGGTTATAAGCTCAAACAACTCAATTAAAAAAGTTGTTTCATTTTTTATAATAACTAGATCTTTTGAATATTTCACAAAATTTATTGTATCGAATGTCATACGATATCACATAAGTTATTATTAATACGAATATTTAATCTGTACCTATCAAAAAAAGCAATAGTAATTTTTTATTTATTTATTAATTAAACAAAATTACTAAAATTTTGGTTATTTAGCAATATCTTTCTCGCCAGTTATTAAATCCTTGGAAAAAATTAGTAATATTTTATCGTTAATTACTCATTTTTTTGGAAAAATTAGAAATGTTTTGTCACTAAGTATTTATTTATTAGAAAAATTAGTAACATGTCCCCCCTAATTGCTAATGTTTAAAAAAATCAGTGATATTTTTTTGCTAATTATTAATATTTCGAAAAAATTGGACAATAAAAACAGATAGATTTTTTTTGCCGATCACTGTTATTATTATTATTGTAAACAACAAAACCCAACGATTTTTAACAAAATTAATGATCAGATTAATCTTTGTAAAATTTTAATTTAAAAAAAAGCTTCACCTTTATCGCTGATATTTTAGACTCCATCATGGCTTTGATGCTGTTTGCGATTTCTCGAACAAGATCGGTACCATCGTGAGGCAATAATTTCGCCGTTTTGTAACTCTCGTGAAATTTCTCGACGTTCGTCACGTATTTTCCCAGCTGCGAGAGCTCGAAACCAAGCTTGTGAGCCCATGTTTTTACTCTGAGGATGAGAGAAAGAAATGAAAAATAAATATAAATAAACTATACCAGAAATTAGTCAGGGCGATTTTAACGACTTTGAGAATTCGTGACGATTTAACTCTTTATTTAGATGAAGAAATATTGGACGATTTAAAAAAATTGGAGGGCTTAGTTAAAGTCTATTGAAACCAAGGCATTGAAATTAATAATTGAAAAAAAAAAATTTTTTACTCAAAAGAGAGCTTTGAAAAATCGTTTTTCAACCTTTTGTACGGTCTAAAAGAGCATTATTTACTTTTTTATTTATTTTAATGATGGAACTTTTCTTGAAATAGTGTAAATAAAATAAAAACAAGGTCGAGGAATTGGAAATAATGGGAAAAAAAATTCGTTAGATTGATCTGGCAATCTGACAAATCTATTTTTTGCTATATCTTGACTGACCCTTCGATTCTTATGTAAGATTATTTTTTAAAAATGAAGACGTCAGCAAGAAAATAAAAAATAATAATACAAAGATTTGTTCACCCCAATTCAAGTCAATCTAAATTTCTCTTCATTGGTATATTTAGAATTTCTGATCAATTTTTAAAAAACCAAAAATCGAAATAACGAAGTCAGAGAGAAAATTAAAAATAGCAATAAGAGAATTCATTCATCCCAATTCAAATAAAACTAAATTTCTATTCATCACTATATTTATAATTCCTAATGAATCTTTTAAAAATCAAAAATCAAACAGCCAGTGTAAAAAAATAAAAATTTCCATCCCTCGTGCTCCAATCAACCCTCTGGCAAGATTAAATGAACAAACGACAAAAAAATCAAACCTACGCAATAATTTTAATAAAAAAATTACCAAAATTCCAAACAATTCAAATTAATATTCAAAAAAAGCGCTCAATCGCGTACGTTGGCTCAAATAAATCTGCTCAACCGTCGCGAATTGAGCATTGAGGGTTGAAGAAAAGAAAATATTGATTTTTCCTGGATTAATTTCTATTATTACATTTTTCCTCAATCTAAAAATTTAAGATTTATCGATGGAAGTGAGGAAATTTGTGGGAAAAGAAAAAATGAAACTTACGTGTTGTAGGAAATGCTGTAGGGTTGTCCAGGAGTGGAGGCAATAACGAGCAAAGCAACGAAAGTGAGTCCAAAGTTCCTCATTACAAATTCTCGTCTCTTTTACACGAATCGCAGATTCCCACAAAATCGTTGAACTTTGTAACGCAATAACAAATCCCGATTAACGATAATCCTTGTTCGAAGAAATTTCGATGATCGTTTTTGTTTTTTTTTTTGCCTTTTCCTCGCTCGCAGGGACGACGTTTCGAGACTTTAAGGGGGAGCGACGTACTGCTGCAAACTCGTGGTTGTGATAGTGTGGATTCTCGTGGGGGGATGTTACTCGTCGTTGTATTGGAGAGGTTTATATATTACATCCTCCCCTTTACACGCCGTTATCGATCACCCAGAGGGGACTTCTGCTTGTTTCTCAGGACTTGCGCAGCTGGTTCGAACCACCGAAAACCGTGAATCCACTCCATTTGACGTCAAAGCTTCGCACCGAAAGTTCCCATCCAAAGTTGCCTTTCAATAAACAAATTTAAACAAAATTAAAACAAATTTTTATTTGCAATTGACACAATTTTACTCCAATATTGGCCTAGATTTATCAGGCCCATTTTCAAAAAAATCGGACTAATTTGCCTAAATAAAACAATTCAAAAATGTTTTTTTTTTTCAATTCCTATAAAAAAATGTGCTACAATAATAGAAATTTATTTTCATAACGAAATATGAAATTATCCTGTGAAAAAGTTATGTTTCATGTATTTTATGTATTTTTTAAAGAATAATGTAGATTGAAAATTTTTAATCAAATTTTTGCTGCAGTTTTGTCATTGTTATGTGAAATTGTTTTTGACAATTGACAACATTTTACTTCAATATTGGCCTAAAACGGTATTTATCAGGCCTATTTTAAAAAAAAATAGGACAAATTTGCCTAAATAAAACAATTCAAAAATATATATTTTTTTTCAATTCCTATAAAAAAATGTGCTACAATAATTGAAATTTATTTTCATAACGAAATATGAAATTATCCTGTGAGAAAGTTATATTTCATGTATTTTATGTATTTTTTAAAGAATAATACAGATTGAGATTTTTTAATCAAATTTTTGCTGCAGATTTGTCATTGTTATGTGAAATTTTTTTTTTCGAGTGTGGTTTTTTTTTAGTATTAGAAAAGAATGTGTTGCGACAGACCAGATGTAATATTCAATGTAAAAGTATCATTTCAAATTTAGATTCGAAATTTTATTTAATGATTTTTTATTATTTATTATGTGAAAAATGTCTTTTTTTCCAGTGTCGCCTTATTTTTTTTATTGTGAGCTATAATAGAGAAATGTTTAAAAAAACATGATATTCAACGTAAGATTCAGAATTTTGAATAAATTTTTATGAAAAATATTTCTCATTAAGGTGGTATTCTGGTCTAAAGACATACATTTTGAGCGTTTCGTCGAGCTCGATAAAAAAAATATATATTTTTACCATTCTTGTTTTGTACAAGATATTTATTAATATTTTGACAATAAATAAAAAAAATTCAAGGAAAAAATGAAGATGAATTAAGTTGGGGCTAAAAAAAAGGGGTGAGCTGGCTGACACGATTGTAACATTTCTAGTCATCTGACACAAAATTTTGAAAAAATTACAACCGGAATTTTTTTTTCGCAAAATGGCGGCTGTCTGAACGAAAAAAGGCGTTTTTCGACTTGTTTCCATAGTTTTTAATTTTTTTTCGATAGTAAAAAAAAAAATTTGATACAAAAGTGGTAGGGACGATAGAGAGTTATACATTGAAGCTTGATAAAACTCCGTAAATTATT
The DNA here is from genome assembly GCA_946863875.1 of Alloplasta piceator. Lineage (NCBI taxonomy): Eukaryota > Metazoa > Arthropoda > Insecta > Hymenoptera > Ichneumonidae > Alloplasta > Alloplasta piceator. Next base: position 53,547,697 of record OX333074.1, read on the forward strand.
GGAATTAAAAAATTTCCTTTCTAAGATATATTCTTAAAGCTGTGAACTTGAAAAATATGCCAAAAGAATTGATTTTTTCACAATTCTAGACCAGAATACTCCCTTAACCCTTTGGCCTACAACCACGAGTGAGGCTCGTGATAAGGAATTTGGTCCATAAACAATAATGACGAGTCTAACTCGTGGTACTCCGTTCGGATCAAACGTAAACAAGACGAGCCTGGCTCGTGGTGTTTTGCGCCAATTTGGGCTGAACAGCTGAATAGCTGTTTACTATGGCCCGAGCAATCGGAAGATCGCTTGTAGGTCAAAGGGTTAATGCTGATGTAAAAAATATTCTATTTCGAATGTCGTACTTGTTCTTGTTATAGAGAAAAACAAAAAATATATACTCCCGAAATGAGTTTTATAAATTCTCTAAATCCGTAAAAAAAAAAGATAACTTTCTATGTGAGTGATCTGTAAAATTAACCATCAGCGTTCAGCGTTCCGGGCGTTTTATTTTACAGTATAATCTTCAGGATCATTAGAATAAACAAAGATGTTAGAATGGAAAAATAATGAAGTCTCGTAGCTCGTCCACAAGCGTCAATTTCCTCCTCCAGAGGATGCTCCGTGTAACAATTGACCAATCTGCGCCTAGGCAAATCGTTCAAAATTTTTTTGTGACACGGTTCTGGCTCGGTGCCGTCAGCATATTCCTCAGGATCGATGTTTCTCCGTGTAACTTCGAGTCTCTCGTAACACGTCCAGTACATCGTGTCGACGACCAAAAGCAAGAGATTCGTGCCCGGTACCTTTAATTAAAAAAATAAAATAATCATGAAGATTTAAAAAAATTCAAAGTAATTCTAAAAAAATTGAAAACTTTCCATTCGTTCCCAGTTTTTTCCATCTTTTTTCTATTCAACTTACTCGTTGAGCATAAAACGGTCTCGAACATTGTAACGATGAATTCGTTATCGTTTTTTCCGCGACCTCTTGATTCATGATATAGAGGGTTCTCTTCTGATCGCAAGCGTTAAATATCTTAGTTGCTTCTGGCGGTGGCGGAGGCTCGGGAAGATCCTCGTCGGAGTGTACTCTCGCGAAAGCTTCCGGTAAATTTACAAATCTCGTTGTCATCCATAATAATCGTCCGAGTAGCCAGAGCAACAATTTACCGATGTAACGCAGAGGATTGCCGAAATTACCCGAAGCGTCGCTCGTCTGACCCTGAAAAATATTAAAAGTAATATTAAAATTAATTAAAAACGGATCTAGATTTTATTGGATTCAAGTTTCCGTTATCAGGATCTTAAATTTCAACATTTTTGTTTAAGAATTGCATTTTTTTCGCTATTTGTCGCAAAAAGAAAACTAAAACAATATTATTGAAATGTGAACTGTTATTGAAGCATACAATTCATTTCAATTAAATTATAATTGAAATATTTAAAAAAAATTCAAATAATATTAAAATTGATTCAAAATAGATTTAAAATAGATTTAAAAATTATTGGATCAAGTTCAATCAGGATCTCAAACTACAAATCTTCAATTTTGTTACCAAAATTTTGCAAAAATTTAATATATATATTATTCTTTACTCACATACGTGATGCAGAGTGCCTGATAATCGTAAATATCGACAGCTTTGTAGAAACCCTGTACAACCATTGACTTCATAACTGCGCCCTCAACGACCCCCAGGAAACGTCCGGTGTCATTGTGAGCCTCCGATATAACAACAAAACCATTTTGGTCGATCAAATAACAATCGATCCACGCGTGACTGCAATCCATGTCGGGATTCGTCGTTATCGATGTTATATTGATGAATCGCTGATAAAATGTTTTCATTGGCATTTGAAAACCGACAACTGCCGCAGATCCGGTTCTTCCACCGTCACGTGGAAATATTCCCATGGAAACTGTCACCACAGCATTTGGTCCAGCCTCCCAGGGAACTAAAAAGTAATGTTTTCATCTTTGAAAGAAAAAAAAGTCAAAAAAGTTCTTCATTATAATTGATCACAATTTTCATGGAAGACCGTACATTAAATTCAATGATTTGAATTCGTCTCCACATTTGTAATTTTTAGATAACCCTTCATCATGACCTCAATGGGACAATGGAAAGGAATTTGTTTTCTAAATAATAAACTTTTTAAATTCTAAATAATCAAGGAAAAAAATGGCTATGCATAACAATAGTTACATTCGTATAAATATTGATATTCGATTTCTTGAATTTTCAGATAACCCTTCACCATGATATCAATGGGACAATGACGAAGAGGATTTTTTTTTGGTCGTTAAGATAATATCTACGCTACCGGCGAAAAGTTGTCGGACATAACTTCAAAAAAGGTCTGGAACGTTTCTTTATACCATTTTGCCGGAAGTCAACGTAGACTAATTTAACAAGCGGTGTTTTAAAGGGAAAGAATTCGGCTGCATTTCCTGATTTTTTATTTATTTTTACAATTTGTTTTTAGATTTGGACCTCATTTTGAAAACAGCTGTTTTTCGCCTTTCTTCAGGTGTACCCATCTTCTAGAGGAGTTTTTTTAAATACATTTTTACGATTGGATTCATAAAGAGGAAAGTTTGACCTTCAATTTCCATTTTTTAAAAACTTTGTGCGATTTTTTTTCCAAAGTTATTCTGTTTTTTGTGAAAAAACAGGAAATTTGAAAAATCCCGTATAACATGAAAACAGAAAGGATTGATGAAAAACTACAGGATAGCAAAAATTTGCGTCTCTTTTTGTTGAGTGCAGAGAAATTTTTTCAGATTTTTTTTTCAAAAATTGTTTTTTTCTTATTTTCTGGGTCGAAGCTCAGATCATTTAATTACCATACCTCGAGAACTATGGGATTATTGATAAAATTTTAAGGGGGGAAAATACGTTATTTTACTATTTTCAATACATTGGATTTTTTTCAATTTTTTTCCCTAATTTTTTTTCCAGCCTTGACATGAGAAAATAAAATTTTGGAATAAAAAATCTGAAAAAATCCTTCGAACTCAACGAAAATAGACGCAACTTTTTTGCTACCTTGAAGTTTTTCACGAATCCTCTTTGTTTTCGTGTTATATGGGATTTTTCAAATTTTCTCTTTTTTTACAAAAAAAAACAGAAAAACGTTGGAAAAAAAATCGCTCAAAAATTTTAAAAAAAGGAAATTAAAGTTCAAACGTTCCCCTTTATGAATCCAATCGCAAAAATATATAAAAAAAAATTCCTCTAGAAGATGGGTGCGCTTGAAGAGAGGAAAAAGGCGAAAAACAGCTGTTTTTAAAATAGAGTCCAAATCTAAAAACAATTTGTAAAAATAATTAAAAAATCAAGAAATAAAGCTTGATTCTTCCGCTTTAAAATGCCGCTTGTTAAATTGATCTACGTTGACTTCCGGCGATATGGCATAAAAAAAAGGTTCCAGAACCTTTTTGAAGTTTTGTCTGGAAACTTTTCGCCAGTAATGTATATCTCTGTTAATTTTGAAGATTTTTCAATGAAAATTGCTATGATACAAGTTGAATATGTACTCAATGAAATAACGATAACCCGATCCTTTAATATTAACTTCCGGCGGTAAAAAAAAAAATCTCAATTGACAATTTTTTCACCCTTGGGACTGGCCACAACCCTCAATTACCTGTGATGGAAACACTGTCATGATCGATCTCATGCTGAAAAATGGCACCCTTGTACCAGGGTTCATTAACCGCGCGTGTGTAGAGATCGCCGAATTCAATTTCTTTTCGTCCAGTCGGAGCTCTCGAAGGATCGATGTCCTGCCATCTCGTGAGTCCGCTCTGTGTGGCGACAAAACGCAAAAAAACGTCCCACTCACGGGCAAGTCTGCGAGTTTCTTCATCGCGATGATGAAATTTACCGGCGTAACTCTTGTTCGTTGCTTTGGCGTCGAATACGAGCAGTTCCATCAATTCCTGGTTGCAATAATAATCGTCGTCGTGAAGTACCTGACGATAACAATCCGGCTCCTCGGAACTTTCATCCGTCACATTCGAATAAGCCTCGTACTGATCCGACCATTTCCAATTTTCCTCGCCCAACAGACGCAAAAAGTGTCTCACTTCTGCCTGTGAATCATCGAACTCGTGACCCTCCAAATAATGAAAACGACAATAGACCCAACCAGGATGCACCCTCCAACGTTCACCGACGAAATAATCCGACACGTTTATGTTCATCCTCTGAGTCTTTCGTATTTCGTCCTCAACCTTGAATTGGAAAATTAACATTTATTCTGATATTGAGTGAAAAAAAATGAAAATTTCTTGCACATTGAAACTTGCGGATTAAACAATTTTTCAGAATTTAAAAAATATTTCTTCCTGATCATTTTTTATTTTTGGATAACTTGTGAAGAACCATAATTATGAAAGTTTCATGATTGACAAATTTTTTTCTGCTTTTATTATGACGTAGAATTTTTTTATTATTAGAATTTTCCATTCATGATTTTTCATTAATTAGATATTAAATTCATTAATTTTTTTTTAAATTGAAAATGACCTTTATCCATGTTTTTCCATAATTCGGTATTGCAATTGCAATGCCAAAGGGAGTTCCGGGCAATGGTGCGTAATAATAATCTCTCTTCTCGAGTGTAACACGACGATTATCCTCGTAATGAAGTTTCACCGGAACATTTGTCATTTTATCGCGCTGGTGATCGACCAGAGCGGCTCGAAGCTGTAGAACTTCCGGTCCAGGATCTCTGTCGAAAATTTCATCAAGTATATAATTTATTTTCTATTTTATGATTTATTTTTATAATTTATTTTCTATTATCAATTGATTCAAAGGACTTATTTTGATGTATTTTTTTAGTCGATAATCGAAATTGATTTTTTAATATTAAACGTTCCCGTTTTATCAGAAAAATGAAAAAAATTGATTTGCTAATACAGTAAACGCTCCCACAATTCCTCCAATAATTTGACCGCTCTCATAATTTCATTGTATCTATTTTTTTTAAATATTTTTTTATTTTTATTGTTTCTTGTAGTGAGAATAACAACAAAAATAGATTTCTTGTGAAACTTGATTTTTTTGTGTGCGGATTGAGTCATGGTTATAAGCTCTTTGAAACTCTATTAAAAAAGTTGTTTCATTTTTTATAATAACTATATCTTTTGAATATTTCACACATTAATATTTATTGTATCGAATGTCATACGATATCACATAAGTTATTATCAATACGAATATTTAATCAGTACTTATTAAAAAATGCATTAGTAATTATTTGTATTTATTACTTTTTCTAAAATTAATACAACATTTCTCCACAAATAATTGATTTTTTTTTGTTATTTAGCAATTTCTCGCCAATTACTAATTCTTGAAGAAAATTAGTAATATTTTATCGTTAATTACTCATTTTTTTGGAAAAAATTGGATAATAAAAATAGATAGATTGTTTGTTTGCCGATCATTGCTATAGATATGATCAGGCAGTTCTTTCTCGAGTCATAGAAAAAAGAAATCAATGTGCCAATTCGCGATAAATTAAACTCAAGGCCTATATTAAGTTTACAGAGACGTAACATTTTGGACGTTTCGAATTTTGAGAAGCTTATTTTTTTTAATATATGGGTCAAAATGCCAATGATGGACGTCGGATCTGGCCTCACCCCCTCAGATCTTTTCGCATTTTTTTTAGCTGAAAGTCCTCGATGAAAAACACATTCCCAAATTTTTTCAGATTTTTTCCCCTCCCACTTTCGCAGTTATTACATGGGGCATTTCGTCTGGTTTTACCATTTTCGTTTCATTCATTATGATTTGCCATCTTCCACCACAATAAAAAAAATTTCAAAAATAGGTTTTTTGCGTGAAAAAGTCTCAGCTTTAAAAAAAAAAATAGCTTTTTTGTTTATGCACTTGGAAAGCTCTTAAAATTGAGCTTAAAGTCTGAAAAGCTGTCTTTTAGCCGTTGCTCAAATTTTGAAAATTTTTTCAATATTTTTTTCGAAATGCTTAGACAGATTTACATGGACTATGTATTTTTTTGCCATCTTCCGTTACGATAATTTTTTTTTTTTTTAATACATTTTTTGAGTAAAAAAGTCTCAGCTTTCCAAAAAAAATATTGCTTTTCCGATAATGCCTGTGAAAAGCTCTTAAAATCGAGATTGAAATCTGAAAAGCTGTTTTTCAGCCATGGCCCTTATTTTGAAATTTTTTTCTATGTTTTTTTCGAAAAGCTGAGGAAATTTTACATAACATATGTCATTTTCAAGGTGGGTTCTAAATAAACACACGAGAAATAAATTAATAAACACTTTTTAATTAATTTTCTCGTATGTTTCTCGTATGTTTATATAGAACCGACCTTGTAAATGACACATGTTATGTAAAATTTTCTTAGCTTTTAAAAAAAAACTTCAAAATACGGGCAATGGCTAAAAAACAACTTATTAGATTTAAAACTCGATTTTGAGAGCTTTTCAAAGGCATTATCGGAGAAGCATTATTTTTTTTTAAATGCTGAGACTTTTTTCCTCAAAAAACGTATTTTTTCAAAAAAAAATTATTGTAACGGCAGGGGGCAAAAAAAAATTAATAAAATCAATTTTTGTTCATTCATTCATTTCTCGTATGTTTATGGAGAATCCATCTCGGAAAATACATATTCCATGTTAAATTGTCTCAGCTTTTCAAAAAAATATTGAAAACATTTTCAAAATCTGGGCAACGGCCAAAAAACAGGTTTTTAGACTTTAAGCATAAACAAAAAAACAATATTTTTTTTTGAAAAGCTTAGACTTTTTCACACAAAAAACCTATTTTCTGAAATTTTTTTTATAGTGGTGGAAGATGGCGAGTCATGATGAATTAAACGAAAATGGTAAAACTATGCGGAATACCCCATGTAATAACTGGGAAAGTTAGAGGGGAAAAAATCTGAAAAAAATTTGGGAATATGTTTTTCAATGTGACCCATATATTTTCGCTTATCATTAATTTGCTTATATTTTTATTATAAAATAATACGAAAATAATTTACCTCGGACCTCGACCATCATCGAGGATCTCCACTTCCGTCAGATCAATGCTATTGTAATTTTCCGTCAATTGTCCTTCGGAAACGGGTCTGAGATCAGGATGAAGGATGACGTAGCCGTTATTCGAGACGATAAAAGCGTAACCGTTAACGCCGAGTTTGTAGGGCAGAGTGAGCTTCCGGATTTCCTCGATCGGCACATCGGTCCCCGCGACCCCCAAAAGATTGGCCCTTCTGGTACGATTGTCACGATTGCCTTTGCGATCGAATGCCGGAATACTGACCGACGTCAAAAGTCGATATTCCTGTCTGTCCGTCGTGTTAACCGGTCCTAATTTCTGACGAACGTCCTCGCCCTTTTTCAGCTGAGAAAATGTAACAAAAAAAAAAGAAAACGATTATCGTGGGAAATTAAAAATTATTTTGGGCCCACAAAAGCGAAACTTGCAGGATAATGATAAATAATGAAAAAAAATGAATAAGTGGTAAAAAAAAAATTCAAAGGGTCCACATCGAAAAATTGTATGTGAAAATAACAATATTTAAACAAAAAATAGCAACAGCAAGTTGAAAAAAAGTAAATAAACCAAAAGGGAAAAAAGTTTGAGGTCAAATATTTATTCTCGTGGATCAAAATATTGTTTCTGATCTTTTTCGATACGTCGAATTATTTTTCACAAAAATGAATAAATAAATAAAAGAAAGTGGGAGAAATCTTGAGAAGGATTGATGAGAAAAAAATTGATCTGCTAATTGATGCGATAATGAATATATGTGATATGTAGTCCTGAAATAAATCAGGACGAGGAATAAATGCGAAATTATTTTTTTACGAAGGCATAAATGTAAAATAATAAATAATGTTCCTCTCAATCGATCTGTTTATTTTGTGCCCTAAAATGTTTTGGTTTTCCAAGCGTGCGAGCTGGGTGGAAAATTGCCTGGAAGGAAAAAAACTGAAAAAAAAAGTTTAACAAGGACTGCACTGCGCTACTGGGGAGAAAAAAAATAAACATCACAATTATTAAAAAAAAAATCGTGGAGAAAATTCTAAATCTAAGACGCGCCATGCGGGTTCATCTAAGTGCTAATTACGCCATTCCCAGATACGTCGACTACTAAAAAAAATATCTATATATTTCCACATTCAACAAACAAAATATTTAAACCCTTTGAGGCATTCTCAATTTTTTATAAACAATTTCATAGCATCCTGAGCCAAGTTTATCGTTTTTTCAGTGTCCCTGAGATATAAATGAGGATTTAAAAAAATCTAGACACTCATGAAAAATAATTTGCAAAAATTCTATGAAAATATTGTGAAGCATCATGAAAAGGAAAAAAAAAGATTTTCGACGAACGATCGACAATAATGAAACCTCAAAGTAATGTGATTTTTTTTAACCTCTTTCGTTGGTTTTTTTTTTTAATAAATAAAAAATACGTGAGTTCCGGGTAGGGGAAAATATGCTTCAAAGGGTTAACGAACAAAAACTTTTCTAGTAAATAATAAAAAAACTAGCGGTTTCGAGCGAGAAACTTTGAGCTCTTTTCGGGGGTGATTTTCAGAGGGTTTCTCTCGGGCAGGGGTACAAAATAAAAACGTACTAAAAAACTCGGCACTTTGATCTTTGATAATTCAGTGAAACCTGCTTAATGTAGATGGCATCCTCGTTTATCGACACCCCTTGCTGTTGCCCTTCCAGCACTTTCTCGAGACGTGTCTTTTGCTCCTCGTGCTCCATCACTACCCAAAGCCACGTGGCAAGTGCTGGATTCTAATGAAATTAAGGCCTGAATTTTTATTTTCAATAATTTTTTTTTTTTCAATCAAAAAAATGAAAAATAAAATATGTTGCAAATTAAACGAAAAGGTTTTTTTTCATTCCAATTTTTGAAAATGTTGAGAATGAAAAAAAAACTGTCCACAAAATCGCCGAAAGGAAACAATTCACCGATAATTATCTCTCGATCGAATGGAGGCTGTGATTTTTTTTTATTAAAAAAGAGGAATAAATTAAAAATTTCTTACCAATGAAAAATTGTCGAGAAAGGAGAATTATAAAGAAATTAGGATACTGTTGGGATTTCCGTTTCCGTTGAATTGAGCCTATGATTTTTTTCAATTAAAAAAATGCACTAAAAAACCATAAGGATTAAAAAAAAAATTACAAATTTGAGATATGAACAGAAAAATTAAATTTTTTAAAAATTGTTAGGAATTGGGTCACTATTGGAAATGAAAAAAGAAAAAAATACTGTCAGCTAAATTTGCAAAAGAAAACAATTCACCGATAATTATCTCTCGATCGAATGGAAGCTTTGATTTTTTTTATTAAAAAAAAAGGAATAAAATAAAAATTTCTTACCAATGAAAAATTGTCGTGAAAGGAGAATTATAAAGAAATTAGGACACTTTTGGGATTTTCGTTTCCCTTGCATTAAGACTTTGATTTTTTTTCAATTAAAAAAATGAACCAAAAAACCATAAGAATTAAAAAAATGTTTTACAAATTTGAAATATGAATAGAGATTTTTTTTTTTTTTAATTGTTCGGAATTGGGTCACTATTGGGAGTGAAAAAAGAAAAAAAATAGTCAGCTAAATTGGCAAAATAAAATAAACAATAATTCACCGATAATTATGTCTCGGTTTGACATTCCATCGTCCAAAAAAAAAAAAAAAATTGCAACGTAAATTATTTTAGTTTTTTCCATCGCAGCGATTCCTGTTATCTGCAACGACGTAACCGGATATGCCTTGTCGTACGATCGGACATTCTTTTTTACTTAACACTCATGAGAATTTTTTCAGCCCCCTTTCCCTCTCTGCCCTTTCCTCGATCTCCCGAAACCCCTCCAATGTCAGGTAAATTTGCGACATGGACGAGCAGATAGTCGACGATTTTTTTTCTGCAATCTTCAGCACTCGAAACTCGACGCCTCTTAAAAATATACACGACTCGCTCGAGCTTTCTTATCTGACTAGAAAGCACGTCGAATCTTTCAACGACTCTGACAATTACGATAAACCACCATAATTATAATTATGACAAATATAAACATAAATGTCCAGAAGCGCAAAAATTCAGAATTTCATAAATAGTCAATTGGATAATTTATATTTCTCATAATTGCTAATCGATGATTATTTTTGGAATTTCATTCAATTTTGACGATTTTTTTAAATATTTTTGTGTGATTTTGCTCGTTAGTAATTTAGGAATGAAAGAATTTTTTTTGTTCAACTTGAGAAATCATTAAACGTTCCAAGAACTTTTATTTTACAGATTAGAAAGATGAACATTTCATTTTTAGAATTTAATTTAATTTTGGCAATATTTTAAATAGTTTCTTTAACGGCGTATTTTATTTTTATTTTTCAGTAATACTTCTGTAATTTTGTTCGTTAGTGGTTTTTCAATGGAAGAATATTTTTGTTTAACTTGGGAAATTATTAAATGGTCCACGATTTTTTTTTACCGAATCGAATAATGTATATTTTTAATTTCATTCTTGTTTATTTTTTTTCATTTATTTATAGTATTTGCTTTAATTTTAGCGATATTTCCAATGATTTTTATTCACGGCATAATTTTTTTTCTCATGAAGTGCTGTGTATTTTTTTTGGTCACTAGTTTATGAATGAAAGTATATAATTTTTTACTTGAAGAATTATTAAACGTCCCGAGATTTTTTTTCCCTTCATAGATTCGAAAAATGTAAGTTTTTATTTTCATTTATTTTATTGTTTTTTTCGTTCAATTTTATTTTTGCAATGTTTTCAATAGTTTTTTTTTACTGCATAATTTTTTGAGTATCCGGTAGTCCTTGTATAAATTTATAAGTTGGTCATTTATGAATGAAAAAATATTTTTTTTGCTCGAGAATTTTTGAACGGTTCAAGAAATTTTTGTACAGGTTCAAAAGACTAAAAAATGTAAATTGTATAATAAGATGTAAATTTTCTCACCGTAATATCAGCGTAAACGTGTGTCCAAACGACCGGATGAACCTCACCCTGAAGTACCAATGGCCTTGCTACCACTGGTATATATTTCAATACCTGTTCCCTCGCTTCCTCCTGAGTCTTGATGTGAGTATAGTAACCCCTGTTGAGACAGGCCATCAATTGAATTTCCTGGACCATCGTGATTTCATGACCCAAAAGATAGGTGAACACTCGAACCGGTATCCGAGTACCATTTTCCTGTCTGTTCCATTCATCGAATACCTGCAATTGATTTCCCAAATCAACATTTTTCAAAATTCAAAACCAAGAGTCCATTCCACCCAATTCATTAATTAAAAGAAGCTCTGTGTATAAAATTTCGACACTTGGGTTTTTTGCTTCCTCATAAAGGAAGCTGTTTTCGCGAAAAAAAAAATTTCGCAATTTTCATGTCAGTATGTTCAAAATGTCCCAAAACGTCGAAAAATCACATTTGGAAAAAATGTTCCGACGTGTGCGTGTGTGTGTGTGTGTGTACGCTTTGTGCTTTCCTTAAAATGAATATGTCTGGAGAACGCTTTGGGCGATCGACTTGAAATTTGGTATGCAAGTAGACTACGTATGTCCCTGTTCCAAGTGCAATTTTTTTTTATATTGCAAAATAATTGTCTATTTGGCTGGATTTTGTATTTTCTGTAAATTGTTCGTTAGTCGTCTAACTTTCGTAATTTTGCAGTTACCACCCTGAAATTTTATGTGCAGATACACTTTATAATAACAAAATCGCCCAAGAGGTTCGGTTTGAAAAAAAAAAAGAAATTTCGCAAAAAATTTGTAAGTTCTCTAACTTTTGTAATTTTGCATCTATCGAGCTGATTTTTTTTGTGACGATATACTCAATGACAATGAAAAATAATACTGAATTTCATAAAAATCGCGTGAGAGGTTCGGTTGAAATTTTTTTTTGAAATTTGCATCAAAATTTTGTTAACGCTCCAACATCCGCATTTTTAGAAGTATCGAGCTAAAACTTTTTGCACGAATACACTAGATGATAAGAATGGTTAGGGTTGAATTTGGTGAAAAATGCTCAAGATGTTCGTTCGCAAAAAAATTTGAAATTTTCGAAAAATACTTGTTAACACTAAGTTTCCTAATTTAGCGGCTATCGAGTTCACTTCTCTAGCACCAATACACTGGACGACAAAAACAATTAATAATGTAATTAAACGGAATTGCTAAAAAATCATGCAAATTGGAAATTTGCACATAGCTTCTTCATTTTTTTTGAAAGTTTCTATGAAGTCTAACCACCCAAAAGATTATTTTCAAATTCATTATCAACGTCTCCGTTACTAAGGGCATTTTTTTTTTAATTTTGACAAAATTACAAAAAGAAAATGAAATAAGGAAATGAGACAAAGTGATTGATGAACATTGAAAAAAATTAATTAAAAAAAAAATACATTGAACCTCTGATATGTTTGATGCCACGCCATCAGTGACAAGCATTATCAGCTGATTGCAGGGTGTTTCGGGACCGCAGCCTCTCGCGTCGCTGTAATTTTTCAGAAGAGCAAATGCTCTCGAGAAAGCCCACGTGAGATTAGCGACTTCAAGTGGATCGATGACCTCGAGCATGTTCTTGAAGGTTTTGAGATTCTCCGGTGTCGCCTGTATGAGCTTGTCCTTGAAACACGGCACGATCTCGTGAGTCTCGTTCGTGTATTGCAGTATCGTGACAAAATCATTGTTCGACAGAGTGTCGAGGATCAACGATGCCGTTGTAATTGCTTTACGTGAGAACCAGAAAAAAAAAGAAGAAAAATGACGCAAAATTCATATTAAAAAATTGATGAAATATTAATTGGAAAACAAAGAATTAACGAAAATATTATAGTCATAATATTAATTAAAAAATTTAATTAATTAAAATTAATAAATTTATAAATTAATAAATTTTTATAAATTAATAAATTAAATCAAATTAATTAATAAAAAAGTAAGTATTCACGAAAAAATTATATAAAAAATCAGAGTATGAATGAAGATTATGGAAAATATTTGAAAAATATAAAGAACAAAAAAAATGATTCAGAAATTATTTAAAAAATTGAAATTGAATAAGAAATAATTGAAAATGGAACAAAACCAGGAGTGAAAAATCAATTGATACATTTCTGAAACATTAAATGAGAAATTCTAGGAATGAATTTTAAAAAACTAATAAAAATAAATAAATAAAAGGAGGGAAAAATTGATACTAAAAATGATGAACCTATCGTTATGCCAAGAATCAAAGGATATTCCGACAAGAGGATATCAAATTTATTATCGAATCAATTAATAAATCAAATTAAATTAAATTAATTAATCAAAAACAAAGTATTCATGAAAAAATGATATAAAAAATAAGAGTATGAATGAAAATTATGGAAAATATTTGAAAAATATAAAGAACAAAAAAAATGATTCAGAAATTATTTAAAAAATTGAAATTGAATAAGAAATAATTGAAAATGGAACAAAATCAGGAGTGAAAAATCAATTGATACATTTCTGAAACATTAAATGAGAAATTCTAGGAATGAATTTTAAAAAACTAATAAAAATAAATAAATAAAAGGAGGGAAAAATTGATACTAAAAATGATGAACCTATCGTTATGCCAAGAATCAAAGGATATTCCGACAAGAGGATATCAAATTTATTATTGAATCAATTAATAAATCAAATTAAATTAAATTAATTAATCAAAAATAAAGTATTCATGAAAAAATGATATAAAAAATACGAGTATGAATGAAAATTATGGAAAATATTTGAAAAATATAAAGAACAAAAAAAATGATTCACACATGATTAAAAAAATTAAAATTGAATAAGAAATAATTGAAAATGGAACAAAATCAGGGGGGAAAAATTGATACGAACAATGATGAAGTTATCGTTATTTCAAGAATCAAAGGATATTCCGGCAAGAGGATATCGAAATGACCGTGACGAATCCGAACACGTTATTTCTGCATTACAAAATTACACTATATATCCCCATCATCGAAAGTAATTGCAAACTCTCACGGAATGATAAGCTATATTTTTTCTTCAGTCCCACTCCCATTTACGAATATATTTATATATATATATATCGTACTCTGGGAATAGAGCAAATTCACGATCGGCAACGGATGATTCACCGAGTGCCAATAAAACACTCGGTCTCGAGACTGGCAGCTCGTCATTGGTGCGTTATCAATTATATCGTGTGACAGTGCAAGAAATATGTCCAGTGCTCGACTATCGGGCATGTACTTTAACATACAAATATAGAGCAAGAAATAATCATAATTTAAACGAAAAACAAAAAGAAATTGAATGAAATTCAATAATATCTCGTCAATTATTGAAAAATATAATCAATGTTCAATAATAATGTAATAATCACATCGAATAATTATAAATTGTGAAAAATTGTTTAATAAATCAATAAATAATAATTTATAATGACAAATAATTTTTTTTTATTGATTGAGTAAAATCTTGATTGATTTGACGGAATGAAAAATTATTGAGAATGAGGTAAAAATTTTTTAAAAAATTGGAGAAAAACGAAATTAATTTTTTCTCTAGTATTGATTTTTTTTCTTGATTTTGTTTGTAATTTTTTCTTTTTTTTCATGAATGTTTTTTTCTCGAAAGAACCTATACATTATTTAGAATCATTGGTAAATTTCGCACCGAAATATGTTTCTAAAACTTTCAAGAAATTTTTTTTTAAGCTCATTTTTGGGTGACTTTTCAGAAACTTTAATAAAGCGAAATTTCAAGTGCTCATAACTTTTTTTCTATTGGACCAATGATAAAATTTCTTTTTCGTACGTAAGGGTCACTTTAAAATTCCTTAAAAAATTTGCAAAAATCGATGGTCTGATTTCTAAAAATCTGCCAAAAATCGAAAAATGATCGGAATTGGATGAATCAAGCGGGCTTTTGGAGCTTTATTGATAACGAAGAGAATAAGTTCAAGTCGGAGCCGCAATTCGATGGAGAAAAAACAATACAGTCATTTTAGTGAACCGATTCGATTTTTGCCAAAATGTAAATAAAAAATCTTTTCTCATTAATTTTTTTTCGAAAACATTTGTGGTTTCTAATTGATTGTTTTGCTTCCTCATAAAGGAAGCTTTGTTTTCGCGAAAAAAACTTTTTCGCGATTTTTATGTCAATATGTTTAAAATGTCCTGAAACATCGAGAAATCATATTTAGAAAAAATGTCCCGATGGATGTGTGTGTGTGTCCTGAGTTTCAGATGTAAATGATGACACACTTGTCGAGCACGAACCGTTCTTCATTATGAAAAAAATTTTGTTTTAATTTTAATGGGTGTTCAGATTTTATCGACTTTTTTCGTTTTTGCAAGAATGGCGTAAACGCTCTAACCTCTGCAATTTTCAAGATATTACACTCAAACTTTGTACAGAATTAGTATAGCTATTAAGGTTGTTTGGTATTGAATTTGGCGGAAATCCATCGAGGGATTAAAATTTTATGAAATTTTGAATTTTTTGAAAAATAGCCTAAACGCTCCAACTTGTGCAATTTTTAGGATATTGTACTGAAACTTTGCACAGAGCCAATGTAGCTATCGAGGTTGTTCGCTATTAGATTTGGCAAAAATCCATCGAGGGATTAAAATTTTATGAAATTTGTAATTTTTCGAAAAATGGCGTAAACGCTCTGACTTGTGCAATTCTTAAGATATTGCACTGAAACTTTACACAGAGCTAATGTAGCTATCGAGGATGTTCGTTATTAAATTTGGTGAAAATCGATCGAATGATTAAATTTTTATCAAATTTGTAATTTTTATAAAAGAAGCGTAGACGCTATAACTTTTGAAATATTTTAGATATTCCAATGAAATTTTGTGAAGAGCCAGTGTAGCTATCAATGTTATTCGCTATCAAATTTGGCGAAAATCGATCGAATTTGCACATTGATTACTAATATTTTTCAATAGTTAATGAAGCTTCCTTTATGAGGAAGCTAAATTTGATCGCCATACTGTGTGTTAAAGGAAGCTATGTGAACTATGGATAAAGATGAGGAAGCAATGTGCAAAATTTTTTTCTCACCTATGGTACGACCCATTCCTTCCATACTTCCGCTAGCATCGACGAGTATGACCATGTCTTTGCTGCAAGTTGCAGCCTCGATGAACCAACTTCTCGTTCGGCAATCGTATTGATCGGCGACCGGCTTTTCGTCCCTTCCGGTATCGGTTTTCCATCGCATAGCCGGATACTGGCGTAGCATACCGGTGACCGAGCCGAAATACTGCCACGATAATGCCGGATCGGATTTGTAATTTTGACGAAATATATCATCGAGAGCCTCGGACCAGTCAATGGCCTCAAGTACAGCCGGTCTACCGTCGTAGACATTTGTCGGTATATGAACCGACGAATAATTCGTATTTACGGGGATATTGTAGAAATGAGAATCCGGTGTGAGCTCGATTTCTCTGGATAAATTTAGTTAAAAAAAAAAAAAATTCATTTGCGATCGATTCAACATTAAATATTGTGATTATAATAATAATTCTGGAAGTTCAAAAGGGATATTGTTAAAAATTAAATTAAGCTTGTTTAAAATTGAATTATTGATATTTTGATAGAATAAATTGTGAATAGATGAATTTCAATTTTTATTTTTTATTTGTCAAATATTTGATATCATACCATTTTATGCCATTTTTCCGGAAGTCAATGTAAACTAATTTAAATTTTAAAGGAGAACAATTCGGTTTCATTTTCTGTTTAAAAATTTTTTTTTACTATTTGTTTTTAGATTGAGACTCTATTTTGAAAACAACTGTTATTCGCCTTTTTCTCCCTCTTCAGGTGCACCCATCTTCTAGAGGAATTTATTTAAATACAGTTTTACGATTGGATACATAAAGGGGAAAGTTTGAACTTCAATATTCTTTATTTTTAAATTTTGAGCAATTTTTTGTTCAAAGTTATTCTGTTTTTTGTGGAAAAGGAGGAAATTGAAAAATCCCGTATAACACGAAAACAAAGAGGATTGGTGAAAAACTTCAAGATAGCAAAAAGTTGTGTCTGTTTTCGTTCAGTTCAGAGGAATTTTTTCAGATTTTTTTTTCCAAAACGACTTTTCCGACCAAAAATTTGGGGAAAAAATGTGAAAAAAAATCCAATGTTTTGAAAATGGTAAAGGTATTTTCCCCTCTTGAAATTTTATCAATAATCCCATATTTGAATTGTAATTGAATGATCTGACAATGAGCTCCAACCAAGAAAATAAAAAAAAAAATGTTGGAAAAAAAATCTGAAAAAATTCCTCTGAACTTTTTGCTATTCGCATACGCAACTTTTTGCTATTCGGAAGTTTTTCATGAATCCTCTTTGTTTTCCTGTTATATCGGATTTTTCAAATATCGTTTTTCACAAAAAATAGAATAACTTTGGAAAAAAAGTCGCTCAAAGTTTAAAAAAAAAGGAAATTGAAGCTCAAACTTTCCTATTTATGAATCCAATCGTAAAAATGTACGAAAAAAATTTCCTCTAAAAGATGGCTGCACCGGAAGAGAGGGGAAAAAGGCGAAAAACAGTTGTTTTCAAAATAAAGTACAAATCTAAAAAGAAATTGCAAAAATAATTTAAAAAAAAAAGGAAATGAAGCCAAATTCTTCCCCTTTAAAATGCCGTTTAAATTAGTTTAAATAAGTTTACGTTGACTTCCAGCGAAATGGCATAAAAAAACATTCCAGACCTTTTTTGAAGTTTTGTCCGGAAACTTTTCGCCAGTAGTGTATAATATAATTATAATAAGAATTTCAGAAAGTTCGAAAGGGGAGAAAATAAGCAGGAATTTTAAGATTAACATTTTTTAAAAAGTTATTTCAACAAATCTTTCTTATTGAAGATTTGATAAAGGAAATAACCAACAAATTTCCATTTCTATTCTGTTTTATTAAAAATTTAATATTAAATATTATAAGTATAATAATGATTCTAGAAATTCGAAGGGGATGAGAGAAAATAGGCTGTAGAAACTTTAGCTTTTACTTGTTTAAAATTATTCTGATGAATCTTTCTTACTGAATATTTAATAGAAAAAAAATTAATCAATTTCGATTATTTAGTGTCGTTAATTTCAACTGATTTTTTTTCAAATTTGAGAAAATCAGAAGTACATTATTATTATTATTGAACGCTATTTATTTTTTTGAATTGGAATTTAGGATGAATTATGGAGTAATTGAGTTTTACCTGTAAATGCTGACGTTTCTCTTCATGCCTTCGGGTATTTCCGGTAACGGTAAATCCGTGACATTGCTGTATTTTCCGGAGACGTAAGTTACGTTCCCGAATTCCTCGACATCGTAATCCTCGGCGGCGTTTTCCGCCGCTTGAAGAATACAACGAACTGCGTCCATTTTTCTTCTCAACATTCTGCCGACGCTCTCGCTTATTATCTCGATCAATTCGTCTCCCGATTTCTCCACAACTATGGCATTCATAGTTTTGTATTTCTGCAATTTGACATATATATCAACTTTCCGGTTATTTCAAGATTCAACAAAAATATATTTCAATTTTTCTTGGCATCAAATTGCAAATTGAAAGAAATAACAATTACACTGAGAGAAAAAATTACTAGAACTAATGAAATAATGTTTTGAAGGCAAAAAATCATTTTTGTTCATTATTTGCCAAAACGTATTAGATTGGTTACCTTATATATTTACTTGGTTCATTTTTTTCAGTCAATTCCATGAATTTCTGTTTCAATAAACGAATTTACTTGAATCTAACAATATGTTATCAATTATATGTAATATTTTGTTTGAATCAAGAACATATTTTATCATTCAAAACATGCACGTCTTTTAATACAGGAAGCTCTGAGAAAAAAAGTTTGTCGAATCAACAAATTAATTAGTCCAATCAACAGGAAAAATGATTGATACAATCAAATGCGTGTTTATTAATTGTTGCAAAACATTTTATAAAAAATATATAGCCCTTGCCAAATAATTTAATATGCATAGTTTTGTGACCCCAAAAAGAGATAAATAGAAAAAAAATACAAATCTGCACCAATTCTCCGATCTAATTTCTCTGTCCGACCCTACCTACCATTATACCTACCCTACCTAACTACTTAACACGCTACCTATTACGCTATAGACTACTACTATGCAATTGAAAAAAAGTTGGGAGTTATGAAGATTCGAATATAAGGAAACATTTAAAAAGCCAGTTTTTAAAATTTTTAATAACTTATGTATACTATTAAAGTATACTATAGAAATGATAGTTCTTTGCTTGAAAGAAATAAAAATTCCAAACAAATATTCTATTGGAAGAAAATAATGTGTTATTTATTTTACTACAGCTTCTTTTCAAATAATCACAATCAATTTTATATCTAATAAATATTGGAAATACTACAAAAATATTTTTAGAAGTAAAATAATAATGACTTTATTGCAAGAAAATAATTTTTTCGAAAAAAAGAATTTTGTATTGAATTCGTTTGTTAGATTCAAATAATCTCATGTTTATGATGCGATCAATGTAATTAATCCATTGAATACAAATTTAATCAAATCTATCACGCATTCAATTGTTACTATTAAATAAGAGTTTAATATAAGGGAGTTATAGATTCGTGAGAATATTTTTTTTAATGAAGAGTGATTTTCTTGGTTCAACAAATAAATAATCGAATTGATACTTTCATTTAATAAATAAATTCATGTTCTCAAATTCAGTAATTTTTTCTCTCAGTGTACATTAAGGATGTTGAGTCCCTATGAAATCTTTTAATGATAATTTAATTGTTTAATTGTTCAATAAATAGCTTCTTAATCGTCGTGAAATTTTCACACGACCTCCTGAATACTTCTTGTAAAAACATATTACATTTTCAGAATTCCATCATCATTACTTCAACCTCCTTGAGGGTTAAAATGAAAAATGATGAGAAAATTCTGAAAATTTGGTATGTTTTTGTATGAAGTATTTAAGAGGTCGTGTGAAAATTTCACGACGATTAGGAAGCTGGTTATTAAAATTTTAACATTTTGTTAAGAACAATTTTTTAAACGAATAAAAAAAAGATTTATCAATAAACTTCGTTTTGTTTCCGTTGCTTTCAATATAGTGTAGATATTAAAAAATTGAGAGGTCAAAAAAAAAACTTATCGCAAAGTCATATCAGTTTCCATAAAACTACATTTAATTTAATTTAATTTGTTAATATTAATTGTTCGATAACGAGCTTCCTAATAGTCGTGAAATTTGTACACGACCTCTTAAATAATTCATCCAAAAACATACCAAATTTTCAGAATTTTCTCATCATTTGCGATTTGAGACACAACATCCTTAACACTGATAAAAACGACATCTAAACCGATTAAGGGGGAATTCTGGTCTAAATGGAAACATTTGAGCGTTTTACAAAGCTCGATACAAAAATAACAAATATTGTTACCATTCTTTTTTCACAACATATTTATCAATATTTTGACAATAAACGAAAAAAATTTCAAGAAAAAGAAATGAAAATTAAATAAGCTGGTAAAGTTGGGCGTAAAAAAAGGGGTGTACTGGTTGACACAATTGCAATTTTCATAGTTACCCCACACAAAATTTAAAAAAAGATTCTTAATGAGGAAGAATGTCGTTATAGTCCCTACCTCAAAAAAAAAACAGAAAAAAAATCGCAAAATGGCGGCTGTCTTAACAAAAAAGGCGTTTTTCGACGCTTTTTTCATAGTTTTTAATTATTTTACAATAGCACAAAAAATAATTTTGATACAAAAGTGAAAGTGGCGATAGACCATACATTGAAGATTGGTAAAAAAATTGAGATAAATCGTTTGAGTAGAACTTAGATATCATGTCAACCGTGTTGAGAAAAGTAGTTTTGAGAAAAAATTAAATGATTGGAATTTAAAAAATTGCTTTCGAGGATATATTCTTAAAGGTCTAAACTTTAAGAATATGCATGAAAAAAAATCATTTTCTCAAAATTCTAGACCAGAATACCCCCTTAAATTACGTAGCTAATTAAATATAACTGTATTGATTAGAATAAAATATCGAGAAAGATGTCAAAGAGAAATTTCATATTTCAAAATAAAATTTATCAATTTTTCTTGATCTATATTACTTTCCAAGGGGGGGGGGGCGATTTTTTTCTTTTCAGCCATTTTTCAGGTTAACCTTGCTGGAAGGTCAACCTGACGAAGGTCACGTTTCACCGAAAAAGATAAGAATTCATCGTGCAAGGTCGCACGAGTAAGCACAAGCGAGAGGGAATTCTCGTTAAAGGCATTTCCGGTTTCGAATGAACGTCAGATGGTCTTCGGGTGACAGAGTCAACAGCTGGTATTTTTTTTTGCCGGTAATTCTCCAACAATCCATCTTCGTCGTTGCGGTCGACTTATAGAAACTCTCGTAACGATTTTTTTTCATTTTTTTTTTAGCTAAAAAAATTGCCGCGCTTTTTTCATTCGAGTTCAACATTGAAATCTATTAACCCTGTCAATAGTTACATTTTTCACTAATTATTTTTAGTAGTTATTCAAATAAAAATATGTGATATTAAATTTCACTATTAAAAAATGTATAAAATTTTTTTCAAAATTTAATTTTATCCTATTAAGAAATTCAGAATTCATAAAATCTAGAATCTGTCTGACTTTCATTATTTTCAAGGTATAAAGTTCAATTTTTCAATATTAAATTTATATTAGTATTATTATTATTTATATAATTTATGTATAACACGAAAACACAGAGGATTCGTGAAAAACTTCAAGATGGAAAAAAGTTGTGTCTGTTTTCGTTGAGTTCAGAGGAATTTATTCAGATTTTTTTTTCCAAAACGATTTTTCCGACCAAAAATAGGAGAAAAAAATAAAGTTCAATTTTTCAATATTGAATTTACAAATAATCGCTTAAGGATTTTATGAAATTTCCAAATAATCGAGAGTCGTGAAAAAAACGTGTAATTCGCACGTGCCGATCAAAACTTAAAATTACAAAAATCGACTATCAAGCCCAGAATCTTGCCTCAATAAATAAATAAAAAAAACACTGTAAGAAAAATCCAAAAAGCTAATTTGCTTGAGAAAAAAAAATTAAACACCTTTCAAAAGTGTCTTATTTGTTAAAAAATTATTTTAAAAAATGTGTATGGGCCATACTCACAAAAAAAATTATTTTAATTTAAAAAAAAACGTGCTACAAACTTGCCTCTAGAAGTTCGTCGGGTCGGGCAACCGCGTTGGCCAATTCCCGCAGTTCATTACCGAGCCGGTCTGCCCATTGATCGACTCTGCCAGTGAATAAAAAGAATTGAGAATTAGAAAGAAAAAAAAAATTGAAAAAAAATCATCACATTTCATCGAGATCGATAAACTATCTAAAAAAAATATACACGATTTTTCTCTTCTGCGGAGTGACGCAAACGGGCGGAAGTCGAAAAAAAAAAACAAAAGCCGGAGGAAGAACAAAATCACTCACATTTGGGCATCCCGAGCGAGGCACGAGCTGGCTATTATTAATACGATACATTTGGTCAGTTGCTCTCGCAGCATTATTTTATTTATTTTTTTTCTCTCTCACGCACGCACACGCTTCCTGAGACTATAAACTACATATATAAGTATATTCATGTATAAGTGTATAAAAACGTAAATAAAATTTCTAATAATATTATTATGGTTCGAAAAAGCTCATCCGATTGGTCTTCGGCCTCGTGAGAGTTTTTTCTTCGTTATTCGCGTGTGTGAATGAGAACTCTCTCTCTCTCTCTCTCTTTTTTTTTTTACTTCAAGATCCAATAGTATCGAGGAACATTATCGCTTATTTCACGCTCGTGCTCGGTCTTATCTCGGCGCGTTAAACTTGCGTGTGCAGCCCCCGCGGGAGGAAGCAGCCGAAAAGCACACGGATATCGAGGCGTGTTAAAAGCGCCGGTGGCCCCAGGAAAGTAAGAAAGTATAAGAGAGAGAGGGAGCGAGAGAGAGAGCCGGCTTCTACATGCACGTGCGTGTGCGTTTCTTGGCTTCCGACGAACGAGAGATCTGATTATTTTTGGGTACAAGGGACGGGCGAGGAGAGTGACGTACGAAGCTTTTTCTCCAACGAGAGAGAGAGAATTTACATCTACATCTCTACCGGCTACAACTTAACCATCGAACAACTCTACCAAAAAACAATCCCACTTGTAAATCTCTGTCATTTTGTAAAATGGATATTTCATCTGGATAATAAATTTGCTAAATAAAGAAACATCTCTACCTGTTATAACTCTACCGACAAATAATCCTAAATTTTTACTTCTCTAAAGAAACGTCTCTACCAGTTTCAACTCCGCCGTCAAACAACTCTACTGAAAAACAATTCTACGGACAAATTTTTACTTTTTCACGATTCCACCAAATAAGATCTTTACTGAATTAAAAATAAATCATTTCTATCAGTTACAACTTCACTGTCAAGCAACTGTACCAAAAAATAATCATATAGAACAATTTTAACCAATTCACAACGCCCTAAAATAACATCTTTACTGAATTAAAAAAAAATCTCTACCAGTTACAACTCCACCATCAAACAACTCTACCAGAAAACAATTGTACCAATAAATCTCTATCATTTTATAAAATAGATATTTCCTCTAGATAATAAATTTGCTCCATAAAAAAAAACATCTCTACCTGTTATAACTCCACCGTCAAACAACTGTACCAAAAAAGAATCATATAGAACGATTTTAATCAATTTACAACGCCCTAAAATGACATCTTTACTGACTTAAAAAAAAATAACTCGACCAGTTACAACTTCATCATCAAACAACTCTACCAGAAAACCATCGCACCAATAAATCTCTATTATTTTGTAAAATAGATATTTCCTCAGGATAATAAATTTGCTAAATAAAAAAAACATCACCTCTTATAACTCCACCGTCAAACAACTGTACCAAAAAAGAATCATATAGAATAATTTTAACCAATTTATAACGCCCTAAAATAACATCTTTACTGATTTTAGAAAAATAACTCTACCAGTTACAACTCCATCATGAAACAACTCTACCAGAAAACAATCGCACCAATAAATCTCTATCATTTTGTAAAATAGATATTTCCTCAGGATAATAAATTTGCTAAATAAAAAAAACATCTACCTATTATAACTCCACCGTCAAGCAACTCTACCGACAAACAATCCTATCGATAAATTTTTACTTCCTTCCAACGCCGCCAAATAATATCTTCAATGTATTAAAAAGAAACATCTCTACCAGTTTCAACTCTACAAAAAAAATATTCTACTGCCAAATTTATACTTCTTCACGACTCCGACGAATAATAACTGTACTGAATTAAAAATATAACATTTCTACCAGTTACAACTCCACTGCCAAGCGACTGTACCAAAAAATAATCATGTAGAAAAATTTAAAGCAATTTACAACGCCCCAAAATAACATCTTTACTAAATTTAAAAAAAACATCTCTACCGGTTATGACTTTACCGTCGAACAATTCGACCAAAAAACAGTTTCACCGTTAAATCTCTATCATATTTTACAACACTCCTCCCCCAACCATATTTCTATCGGAGCTCCTCGACAGGAGAGTTTTAACCGATAGAGTTGTGAATGTAACGGCAAAATAGAAAGAGAAGGAGAGAGAGAGAGAGAGAGAGAGAGAGAGAGAGAGAGAAGCCCCTGTGCACATGCTGGAATATTCTATATAGAGGTATACAATGTTATGTGTGTATATCTATATATATATATATATTGTACGGCGTCGTACGATATATTTATAAAATTGTATATTCGTGCTTTTCGCCCCACCCCCAAACTCTTGCTCTCTCTCTCTCTCATCTTTCTTGAATCACTGCCTCTTTGAGTTTGCATATGCATTTCCGTATTGCGAAGCAACGGGACGGTCGGCACCACTATATATAATTATATATGCATAGCGGAGCTAAACAACTCATATATATATGTATTATATGAGACATTTTTTTAATGGCTTGCACGCTTCCACCAGCAAAATCAGTGCAAATGTTTGGATATAATTTTTTTGAAAATTTATATATCAATTGTCGATAACAAAGTCCTATTTTGCAATGCATTTTTCTACATTTTTTACATTTTTTTCTAAACATCATCGCGACTATTTTCTAAAATATTCCAAAAATATTTTTACAACAAATTTTCAATTTTATGTATATGTATAACAGCCATTTTCTACGGAGATTTTTCAAATTTTCAATTTCGAGCGCTTTGGATATGGAAGAATTTTTTTTTTCAAAATGACTGCTAAAAAAAATCTGAAAAAAATGTAGATTGTTTCTCGGACTCGTTAAGATCGTGGAAAAAATTGTGGGACAAATGTAAAAGGGCGCGGATGAAAAAAAATGGTCGACTTGACACGGAATCCCCCATATACGGTCGTAAAGGTATATCCATATGACGTACACGTGTTTACGTAGATAGCACAATTTTAGATATGCGGCAAAGGGCGATTACAAAATATAATGAGCCGTGGCGTTTATCAGTCATGCAACATTCCACGTATGCGCACGTTTTTTTTTCGCTTGTAAAAACGAAAAAAAAATAATCATAACGTCATCCTACGTGGTGCCGTAAAACAGTAACCCCACGACTTTTGCCGTGGTGGCTCCTGTCAATCCGCCTGTCCGTAATACCGCGTGTTCTTTTTTCCCCCCGTTACCGAGGAAAAAACGAAAAAAAAACAGTAGCTTCTTGTCTTGTACGTAATACCGCAATAACGTTCTCAACAATAATAACAACAGTAATAAGATTCAGTTTACTGTATCATCAATATATGGGACATTTAAAGTGAAGTTAACCAGTGTCAGAACCTTCGAGTCCTTTTACATTAAAATTCCCTACGCAGAAAATATTCTTCCGTTCTAAAAAATACCCTTCAATTTTTACATTTTCTCATAAAATCATAGAAATCATAAAAATGTTCTCATACATCAATTTTGTGAAAAAAGTTAATTTTTGCACGTAGAATTTGTTATTATTTTTATAAAAAAATAATCCCTAAAAGAAAGCTCAAAAAAATTGTTGACGAATTGAAGAATGCACGTGAAACGCATTTCATCAGCTGGAAGAAATAGTAGCGGGAAATCCGCAAGAATTTAAAAACAATTGATCAGACCGAAAAAACATTTCCCGTAAAAAATTTAAAAAGATCGAAGGATCACCGTTCGATTTTACTCGTAACGCCCCATATACGTGCGCTCTCGATAAATCTACAAGTATTCCATTTAACATGTTCAATATAATAAAACATTAACGAGTCCAAGAGGGTTATAATTTGTGGTCGATGAATGGGCAATGATCGACAATGCGACGCACGCGCTCGGTTAAAAATTCTGGTGTAGTTGAGAAGAGAAAAAAAAATCATACCTATATAAACGGTGTTAAGGCGCGTAGATGAAGCGCGCGACTCTGCTGCTGCCCACGTCATTGAAATAGTTTCAATCGTAGTATAACACAAATTGCAAACGAAGTGAACGAGAACAAAAGCGGGCAAGACGATGCCTGTTACGGCGAAGAGAGGCCATCAGGAGAGCTGAGAGGAAAAAAAGAGAGAAGAGAGAAAATAAAAAAAGGCGAACTCTCGCCCCCGGAGAGTAAGAGCGTCTGCGAACCGTGCGAAATTCATCGGCCGACGCGGGCCGTGCGAAATAAAAGACTCGAGTCGCGCAGGTTTCCGCCAGGGGGCGACTGATTTGGGCTTGGAAAAAAACCGAGCGTGCGAAAGCCGCGGTTCTTTTTTTTCGCCAAACATTCTCGCTAGTCTGTATGTGCGGCTTTGTTATGTGTCGAAAAAACGATCCGTACAGACTGGAGATTTACAGAGAGGGGATAACGAAGGGTATGTAATGTGGATTGATATTGATTTTTACGTTTTTCTCTCTCTCCCTTCCTATCAACGACCACAAGGTACAACACTCTATATGGGATATTCTATGTCAAATTTACCTCTGTTAAACGCGACCCTTTTCGATTTGGCTGAAATTTTGGTTTCCCTTTCTACCCAATTGAAAACATTTTTCAGGAAATTTTCAAATTTTTTAATCGAACAAAAAAAAAAGCTTTTTTTTCTGAAATGACTCTAACTGGTTCAAAAATTGACTGATTGGGACGTTTTTTTGAAAAAGTGAAAAATTTCATAGATTTTAATATCTTAAATATATATATATATATATTTTTCGGAAAGTACATTCAAAAACGAAAATTTTCAAACAAAAACGTCCCAATTAGTCAATTTTTGAAGAAGTTATAGTCATTTCAGAAAAAAAAAGCTTTTTCGTTTGGGTTGGATACAAAAATTTGAAAATTTCCTGAGAAATGTTTTTAATTGGGTAGAAAAGGATAACAAAATTTCAGCCAAATCGAAAGGGGCCGGGTTTAAAAGTTGTAAATTTGACATGGAATACCCCATATGCACTCCCGCTGAAAAGTTAGGAAACACCAGTCAATATTTCTTGCCGCACTAGAAGTTGCATAAGTCCGTCAAAAAAAAGATGATCGAATTTTTAAAAACGCTTTATTTTGCTTTATTTTGCTTTTTTGAAATATTTTTTATGATTTTTTTTCGATCCGGTGCGCATTTTTGTACGCGATCGTTTTTTGGCCTTTTTTCGACCATCGCAAACTGGGCGCAACTTGAAGACATTTTTTTTGTCTTTTTTTTCTACGGTACATTTGAAAGGATTAGCAGATGCTCCATTTTTGTCTTATAAAAATTTTTGTACGATTTTTTCTCGCAGAGTTAATATCACTTTTGGCTAAAAAAGACAAATTTTGAAAGATGCAATGTAACTCAAAAACTATGGACTTTAAGAGAAAATGTCAAGTATGAAAAAAGTAGCGCACGTATACACGGAATCGCCTGGAATTATTTCGGAATTTTTCTATGAAATTTTTTTAAACTATTTTTGCTCGAAACTGCTGATTTCCGCACTTTGTGATACAATAAAAATCTGAAAAAATTCAGCAACATTTGGCGTGCTATAAACAACAATGATCAATAATAATTATTGATCATTGTTCATCATTGTTTAATAAATTGTTTTAACAATTTATTGATTTATTTTATTAAACAATTTGATTTATTTATTAATTAAACAATTGCGCGCTCGCACTTGGACAAAAATGTCCAAGTACAGTTTTCAACGGGTTAAATCGCAGTGAAAAATCTAAAAAAATTCAAGGACACTCTTGAATCCTTCTACAATGTGAATCCACGATTATTTAAATACAGGAGTTGATATATTTGATACTATAAATTGATATCAGAGCTAAAACACTAAAAAGTGTTGTATCCAAAATTTCAGTAATTAAAAAATGAGCCATAGTAAAAAACAGCAATGATCAATAATAATTATTGATCGTAGTTATTGATCATTGTTGCTTATAGTATGCCAAATCATTATTATTGATAATTGTTGTTTATAGCATGCTAAATGTTGCTGAATTTGTTCAGATTTTTATTATACGACGAAGTACGGAAATTTCAGTCAGATGAAATTCAGTCAGTAAAAAAAAAAATTCATAGGAAAATTCTGAAAAATGCCAGAAGATTTCGTGTACACGTACGCTACTTTTTTTATACTTGACATTTTCTCTTAAGCTCTATCGTTGTTTAGTTATGTTACATCTTTTAAAACTTTGTCTTTTTTAGCCAAAAGTGAAATAACTTTGCGAGAAAAAAATCGTACGAAAATTTTTAGGAAACAAAAATGGAGCGTCTGCTAACCCTTTCAAATATACCGCAGACAAAAAATAAAAATAAAAATTCTTAAGTTATGCGCCCAGCTCGCGATGGTCGAAAAAAAAGTCAAAAAACGGTCGCGTGCAAAAATGTGTACCGGATGGAAAAAAAATAATAAAAAATATTTAAAAAAAAGCAAAATAAGGCTGAATACCTCCCCGTCAAAAGCCTTTTTTTAAAATTCGCTTATCTTTTTTTTTACGGAGTTATGCAACTTTTAGTGCGGCAAGAAATATTGACTTTCCAAACTTTTGAGCGGGAGTTTATATTTATTAGGGTGGGTCAAATAGAATGACTAATTTTTTTTTCCTCGATATAATGAAAAATGTATTGTTTGGCCTCTCAAAAAAACCCTCTGCAAGTATCAGCCCTTCATATTTAGATTAAGAGGTGCCTCATCGCAAATTTTTATTTCCCATTTAAATAACATAGGAATTTTTTTTTTTAACTTTGGAATTTTATTGGACTTTAACCGTTGAGGTTAGGAGAGTTTTTTTAGCACATTTTTGTAGTACATTTGATACTCTACAAAAAAGCTCTCTTGTGTCTAATCGATAAAACACAGGAGATCTTTTTTGTAGAGCATCAAATGTTCTACAAAAATGTGCTAAAAAACTCTCCTAACCTCAACGGTTAAAGTCTAATAAAATTCCAAAGTAAAAAAAAAAATTTCCTATGTTATTTAAATGGGAAATAAAAATTTGCGATGAGGCACCTCTTAATCTAAATATGAAGGGCTAATACTTGCAGAGGGTTTTTTTGAGAGGCCAAACAATACATTTTTCATTATGTCGAGGAAAAAAAATTAGTAATTTTATTTGACCCACCCAAATATTTATATATTTATATATGTGTCCATGACTTTCCTGCAATAGGCAAACGACTCGGACACCATTTATCTCGAGGAAGAACAACGACGATGCCCATGCGGGAATCGGGGAAGAACCGGCCGGCAGTAGCAGAGTGTCCGTCAAGCAGGCATCTGATGCCTCGCGATAAAACGTCGACGACGACACTCGATCCTGACAGAGGGCGCGATTATCAATTGTTCATCAAACAAAACAGTTTCTCGTCCGACAAGCTAGAAAAGGATACATCCTCGCTCTGCGGTGTGTGTACCATTTGTTTTTTTTCGTGAACATTTTTTTGTTTACCTCTCGCAACAGCGATTATAGTCGCCAGGATTTCAAGATTAACCCTGCGCGCTCGCACTGGGTCGAAAAAGTCCAAGTACAG
The DNA here is from genome assembly GCA_946863875.1 of Alloplasta piceator. Taxonomy (NCBI): domain Eukaryota; kingdom Metazoa; phylum Arthropoda; class Insecta; order Hymenoptera; family Ichneumonidae; genus Alloplasta; species Alloplasta piceator. Next base: position 53,577,794 of record OX333074.1, read on the forward strand.
TTTTCAACGTGTTAAATCGCTGCAAAAAATCTAAAAAAATTCATGGACACTCTTGAATCCTTCTGCAATGTAAATTCACGATTATTTACGTACAGGAGTTATTATATTCCATACTAAAAATTGATATTAGGGTGAAAACACTAGAAACAAGTGTTCTATCCGAAATTTCAGTAATTAAAAAATGAGCCATAGTAAAAAACAAATTGCCATGGATTATCATGGAGAAATATATAACATTTTTTTGCAAAAATATCTTCATGCAAACAAGCGATTGTAAATGAAAGCTGACACAACTTGGGACAAAATCGTCCCAGTGCGATTGCGCAGGATTAAATGTATAATAAACAAAAGTTTTAGCCAAAATAATACGAAAATTATTTTAATTTCAATTCATTATCGCTAAACTCTATATTTTTTTATAATAACATTTTAGAATATTTAATGGAATTTAATCAAATTCACGAATATTTGATAAAATTCCAAAAAGTATATTAAAACTTGATAATAAAAATGTTACCTCGAGTCAAAAGTCTTGAGAAATACGACCAACTTTCGCGATCCATCCGACTGGCAATAAATTATACGAGAATCGTGCAAAATCTTGTTCCGAGATTATGCGATGATTTTCTTTTTTTTCGTTTGCAAATTCACGGAACGAGAAAAAGGACCCGAGTTCGCTGAAATCCTGGCAATATCGAAAAGGGACAATGTATAGAATGTCTGAGAGTTGTAGAGTGAGAAATACGTAAATAAATACGAGTGAACTCGATATCTTAAACGTATAGATTAGGGTGGTCCTCATTTAGAGCTCGGGCTAATTTTTTATCAGACGCCTCTCAAATCGACTGCAAATTGTTCAAAAACAATACCCTAATTTTTTCAGATTTTTATCTAGACTCTAGATTGACCCGTATTAGAATTTTAGACCAATTGCAATTCGTCTAGATATGATAATGTGAATTTTTCCTTAAATAGTAGCACCAATGAACACTAAAATCTTGCAGTTACAGATTTAAAAAAAAAAATTATTACACTGGAAATAAAATATATCCTGAGAATATGGCCGAAATACGTTGTATTTCAAATGGGGAAATCTACTCTCTTTTCGGGAGGGGTTAGAATCTAGATAAAAATCTGAAAAAATTAGGGTATTGTTTTTGAACAATTTGCAGTCGATTTGAGAGGCGTCTGGTAAAAAATTAGCCCGAGCTCTAAATGAGGACCACCCTGATATAGATATACATAAATATAGGAAGAAATTAAAATAGCGTATTCATCGTTTTTGCGTTTCAAATTATGCAAAATTCGATTTTCTGGCTCTCAAGGGACGATATATACTGTCGCACTATATACAATATAATATACGTATAAATATATATGGGGTATTCGTTGCTGATTGGAAATTTTTATTTTTGTTATTTTATACCTGTGGATCTTGAATTTTTCGTCCATATATTCTTTGTATTGATTATTTCTATTGAATTTTGAAGAAATGGTTTCAAGAATTTTTATTCAAGAGAATTATGAAAATTTCCAAACATCCTTGTGATTACTCTAACTTTCAAAATTTTGCATCCGTCGAGTTGAAATTTATTCTACATACGCGTCAGATGTGAAGGATCATCGATATTGAATTTTAAAAGAATCGTTCAAGCGGTTTGAATTTTAGGAAATTATACAATTTTCTGAACATTTTTTTAGTCCCGTTGAGATAGAATGCCCCATACATAGGAGATATGGGGTGATGTATAGCGTTTATATTGTAGAGCTTCGCCATCGTCGCCTGGCGCAAAGTCTGGCGCTTCGGGGATACAACGATTTCCCCCTTAAGAGTAGGGCATTATTCAATTAGAGTACAGACATTGTGTAACTTACGCAAGGACGCGAGTGTACTTTTTTCTACATCCACCTTTCGCACGATTGTCTTGTACGCCTGAAAAAAAGGTAAAGAAATCTATACAAACCTTTAAACACGTATAAACGATATAGAGCTTCAATTCGTCGAGAGAAAAAGCTTTCATTTGATTTTAAATATTCAAAAATAATTTTTAATTTAAAAAATACCGCCAAAAAAATGGCAAGACTGAATTTCTGCTCACCACGCCATCTGTCAAATTCTGTAGAACTAAGAATGACATCTGAATAAAAAATGGCGTCTAGAAAGAGCCAAAAAATTCGCAAAGAAACTCCAACTTTCGGGTTTCTCGTTCTCAGTAGAAAATAAGTAAAATTTTGGTTTTCGATCACAAGTCGATCGATCGATCAGTTCAAATCACAAACACATTTTTTCCCCAGAATTCATTTTACGTTTCGAAAGTGTCTAGTCTGATTTTTGTTATTTTTGAGGTTATATTCATTGCGCGAATTTTCCTTGTGGTTAGAACCGAAGGGAAACGTTGAGAATTTAGGGAGAATTTTAGATGCCCAAAATGAAGAGAATGTGAACAGATTGAAGCAAATGTTTTTAAATGTAATATGCAAAATAAAAGATTTTTGTTCGAAGTTATCCTTAACGAGGTCAATGTTTCTCGCGAGACTCGAGTGTGAGAAAAAGGGCGCAGAGGAGGAAGTTTCAGGCGCGCGTAGCGCCACCTGTCGGACTAATGCAATAATAATAGGACGAGATTGTAATAAATTAACGTTGAATTAGTATTGACTGATTGACCGACCGCGACCTCTCGTATAAAGTCGCGATGGCACACTCAGCTCTTATATACATATAAATATATATGTATCATTCCCTATCAATTCAACGATATTTTGTCGGTGACCTCGATTTTTTTTATTTTTTAATATGTCATTATACATGCAAAAAGAAGTATCCATGTAAATTTTTAGCTCTCTATCTTAAACCATACCGAAGTTATTAATTTTTCGAAAATTCTTAAAATAATCATAACTTCTACGATAATCAAGATATTCCAATTTCTTAAGAGGTCATTATTTTGTTTTTCAATGTAATTTATGAACAAAATATCGAAAATAAAAAAAAAAATGTTTTTTTTAGCTGTTTTAAGCTAAAAAATTGGATTTTCTTTCAATGCGACACCTTCGATTTTTTTCAAAAAAAATTATTAAATTCTACGTAACAAAACAAAATTTTTGAGGTTTGACTGAAGAAAGGATCAAATTACTTCCTATTAAAAAAAAAATTTTAAGATTTTTTTTCTTCGTAATTTTGATCTTTATTCCTTCTATGACTACAATAGTTGATTTCAATTGATGTCAAAATAAGTAATTCAACTTCTCTCACATATTTCCTTTGTAAATTACAACAATTAACTTTAAGAATTACAATTCAAGTACGTTTTTCACTTTATTTAATTTTTTTACAAAAAAAATGTAATTCTTAATGTTAATTATTATAATTTACAACGGAAATATGTGAGAGAAGTTAATTTATTTATTTTAACATTCGAAATCAACTATTGTAGTCCTAGAAAGAAAAAAGATCAAAATTACGAAAAAAAACCAAACATTTTTTTTATATGAAGCTATTTGAATCCCTCTTTCAGTAAAATCTCAAAAACTTTGTTTTTTTACGTAGAATTTTAGCATTTTTTTTGAAATAAATCAAAGGGGTCACATTGAAAGAAAATCCAGTTTTTTAGCTTACAATAGCTAAAAAAAACATTTAAACATTTTTTAAATTAATTTTCGATGTTTTGTTCAAAAAGTACATTAAAAAAAAGACCTCTTTACAAATTAGAATCTCTTGGTTATTGTAGAAGTTGTGATTATTTGAAGAATATTTTTTGAAAAATCAATAACTTCGGTATGGTTTAAGATAGAGAGCTAAAAATTTGCATGGATACTTCTTTTAGCATGTATAATAACATATTAAAAAATAAAAAAAATCGAAGGGGGTCACCGACAAAACGTCGTTGAATTGATAGGGAATGACACATATATTATATATGTACATATATAAGCTTGATCTTCGCCATTGTCCGTCGCGCGGTCCTCTGTGTGAAACCTCAGCCTCGGGCCATTGAGGTTAATCAGTTCAGTCTGTGTCCTCCGACACTAGTAAGCTTTTTTTTTTCGAACGACGCCCAATGTTGCGATTTATTTGCCCTCATTCACGCTCGAACCCTTCGTACGTTCGACACTGTCCCCTCGTTACAGGATCCAGTCTGGTTTAATAACAAATCATAGACAATTAAAAAAAAAAAAAAAATTCTGTCCCAAGACCTCGCTGTACCATTGAAATCGTTTCAAGGCAATTCATTGGTTTTTTTTTGTCATGATTACAGTAGGGGAAATATTTCATTGGAGAATGATGGGACCCTCGTATTCACTTCATTGATGATTTCCGATGGGGCTTATTTGCAATCATAACATTAAATTTCTACGAGATTACTTTGCACATTTATATTGAAATTTGAGAATTTTATAACCGGTCCTGCGCGCTTTTCTCTCGACGTATTTTTTTTTTTATTTAAGCAGTGTTGAAAGAATTCGTATGACTTATTTTTTTTTTAAATTAAAATTTCATAGAATTAGTTTGGGCATATGAATTCAAATTTTTTGAATTATTTGAGATATTTTCTGTTCCGTTCCTTTTTGTCCTTTCGACCCTTTTCGTTTTTTAATTATAGCCATATTGAAAGAATTTTTATGTTTTTTGTTATTTTTATTAAAATTCAATAAAACTATTCTGGGAATTTAAATTCATATTTTTAAAAATTCTGTAATGTTTTTTCTGTCCAGCACGATTTTTTTCCGACGTAATTTCATATTCTATTTTAGCAGTATTGAAATGATCTTTATGCGTTATTCATTTTTTATTTTTATTTTCCTTTGGTGCTCAAATAATTTCTTGTAACTATGGAAAAAACTGCATAGCTTAAAAAATAAAATAATCGTGAATGGAAGACAAATTCAAAAGATGTCTGGATTTTTTACAAAGCATTATGTTACCCAGCCACTTGTATATGGGGCATTTCATACCAAGTCGACCCAAGTGTGACTCGCGACCTCGCTGATTTCGTTTACGATTTTTTATATGATTCCTCTTACTCAAAATAGCATTCAGAATTTTTTTAGATTTTTAAAACGAAATTTGAGTAAGTTATGATTTTTTTGAACATTTTTTTCGAAAACCTTGAGGGCCGTAATTTAAAAATCTGAAAAAATTCTCAAAAATCCGGTGTCAAGAATGAAAATTTTTGATCCAAAATTCATGATGTTCAGGCTTTCGCTTCCACCTCGATTTTAAATTTTTATGAAGAAAACGTGAAAAAAATAAATGCAGAAATTAACCAACTATTTTTTGAAAAAAGTGAAAAAAATCCCAAAAATAGTTGGTTAACGATAAAAATATTCAAACCACTTTTCACGGTAGATCAATTTCTGCATCTATTTTTTTTTACGTTTTCTTCATAAAAACCTAAAATCGAGATGGAAGGAAATTCCTGGACATCATGAATTTTGGGTCAAAAATTTTCATTTTTAACACGAGATTTTTGAGAATTTTTTCAGATTTTTAAATTACGGCCCTCGAGGTTTTCGAAAAAAATGTTCAAAAAATCATAACGTACTCAAATTTTGTTTTAAAAATCTGAAAGAAAATCTGAATGCTATTTTCAGTTGGTAGAATCATATAAAAAATCGTAAACGAAATCAGCGAGGTGGAGGGTCACACTCAGGTCGACTTGGTATGGAATGCCCCATATATACTCTCGACTTCGAGCAATTTTTCAAAATTTTAGCATCATCAACGAGAAAAACATTTTGCGAAATATTTCACATTTTTAAAAATCAGAAATTTCATAATAGCGTCTGATTAATTTTTCAAATAATTTCCAGTTATTGCTCAATAAAAAAAATCTACAACTTGAAAAATGAAAAACGAGGCCACATAAAAAAAATTCAAACGTGTAATTTTTCAAAATACCTTCAACATTACTGAGAACCATTTTTTTTTTAAATATTAAACAATAATTTAATCCAGCAATTTCAAACGATGCAGTTAAATATTAATTTTTCATTTTCAAATAATTTCTGGGTCCCATTCTATGAAGAATAATTCATAAAAAATAAACTCGTAAAATTTTCTGCAACGTTTCACGTTTATCTACATCATGTTTGTATTTTTTTTTCTTTTAATATAGCGATAAGATCGAATGCGATGAATGAAAGAATGACACACCGATGTCTAATCTACAACGCCGAATAATGGACGTTACCTCTATACGAAGAAATCTTGTTACGCTTGTCATCAGTCATTTCTTCAGAAAGCACATAACAGCGTTATCTCTATCGTTAAATTAAAAAAAATATGTCGTTAGGATTTGACGATAAAAATTCTCCGGCTCATCTAGTATATATATATACATTGGAATTTAGGTTAGAATGTAGCTCAAAGTCGTAAAATAACGGGGAAGCAAGGAGGGAAGCAATAATAATGGATGGCCTGATGGTTGTCAATTAATCGACGCGGGCCACGGAGTTTCGTAACAACACAACCACACGCAATAAAAAAGTTTTCACATACGTTTTTGCCCGTGCATCAATATATACATATATATATATATGTCAGCTGGAAATGTTTCCGCAAACGTCCGCGCGACGAGTGGCGCTACATTTTTTTAAATGACAAACTAATCGATCGCGACCGAATACTTTGTGGAATTTCCATTAACCTTAGTCAGCGTTTATGCTTTTACTTCTTTGTTCCATAACTAAATTTCCACACACGCGATTCCAATCACATTAGTGAGGAAATGAGTGTCGAAGAAAATTTGAAACCTTCACGATTGCCGCATAATTTTGACGCGTCGAGCAGACGACGCATTCGCAGTCCGCTCGATCAGCTGATCGACGTTTCAGCTAACCGGGGAGAAAAAAAAGTGTGCGCGAAAGAAAGTTTTTTGTTTCCGTTATGTTCACACTCGTAGGAACAGCAAATGAACAGTAATAATTATCGATAAAACGTTCGACACTACGCGTCAAAATGGTGGTATATTCAATGAAAAAATTTCCCCCTTTGAAGAGTTTGTTGCCGCTTATCGTACAATCATGCACACGTAAGATCTCACGTTATTGTTGTTATTCATCGAATCCACTCGTTATGTCTCGATTACTAAGAAAAAAACACAATCTTTCGCACACCTGTGTGCGGACTATGGAAGGACATAATTGATCTCGCACGAATCACAAGATTTCTCTACGAATAATAGCTGATTCTTGACGCAACGCAGTTAGGAATTTTTTCGTTCTCCAGTTTTTTTGCCCGTTCGTCGAAACTTGAAATTTTTTATTCACAAAACTTATCCTCGACCGGAAAATTATCGTAAGTCAAGTGTGCTTATTTGCAAAGCAAAAATATGGCGGGAAAATTATTTGAAAATCATTCGAATAATTTGAGGTTAAAAAAATCCTAAAAATTCATAATTCGAATGGAAAATGATTAAAATATCCGCAGATTAAGTAATTTGAAGAAAAAATTAGAGCTCGTGATCCGAACAGTTGATAAAAAAAAAATTAAAACTTGTATTCATATAATTCAAGTAGACAAAATTGCATAAATTCAACTTTGAGTAATTTGATTGGAAAAAAATAAATAAACTCATAATTCGGATAATTCAAAATGAACTGCACATTGTTAATCCATAATTAAAATAATTTGAATAACAAAAGTTTGAATAATTTGAATGAAACTAAAATGAAAAACCTGTATTCATATAATTCGAATAGACAAAATTTCATAAATTCAACTTTGAGTAATTCGATTGGAGAACAATAAATAAACTCATAATTCAGATAATTCAAATGAACACATTGTTAATCCATAATTAAAATAATTTGATTAACAAAAATTTGAATAATTCGAATTGAACTAAAAGCATTATTTGAATGGTTAAACTGAAAAATTAATAATTTTCATGCAACGAAAAAGTAAATAGTAATTTATAATTCAAATAACTCACATAAACACAAATTGTTAATCCATAATTAAAATAATTCGATTAACGAAAATTTGTATAATTCCCATGAAACGAAAAATAAATAGTTTACAATTCTTAAAGTGTGAATGAAAAATGAAAAACCGTGTTTCGCACGGTCCGTGCTGAAGTTAATTCCTCTGATTCCAGGTCGTCGTGCGATGGTAAACAAAATTTGGTGTCGCAAGGTTGCGAGAGAATGGCTGAAGGAAAAATCCGAAGCGCCGCATCCCAGAATCTTCTCGCAGCCGAGATGTCAGGATAACGCTGGAGCGTGGTATCTCGTTTATCGAAGCATCATACTTTTGGCATGGTTGACGATAATCGTGTGCTCGATATTCGAATTTGGCAGTAAAGAGCCTCTGGGACAAATCGACAAATGGCCGATATATCTGACAAATTGGGATTTGTTGATCGGCGCTGTGCAAGCTTCGTTGGGACTTTTTCTGGTTCGTCGAAGACGAAAGACCCAAAAATGCGTTGATTTTGAGGAGACCGCCATGATACATGGAAAAATAGAAAAATCCTATTGGTTCTTGTACACATCGACTTGCGTCATAGCAATCGGCGTTAGCGTTTCTTATTGGTGCGCAGTTCATGATCCTAAAATTCATAACATCGATGCTCTCAATATAATGCTTCACGTAATCAACAGTTTACTCATGATAATCGACATATTCGTGACCGGAATACCTCTGAGAATGCGGCATTTTTGGTGGCCACTCGCCATCGTAAAAGCTTATTTGTTATTCACCGTTGTTTATTATTTAGCCGGAGGACTTGACAAACGAGGTCATCCCTATATCTACAAAGTTCTTAATTGGCAAAATCCGGGCCTATCGTTGCTAGTCTGTCTCGGTGGTTTGACCTTTCTCATTGTTGTTCATGGTATTCTGTGCTTTTGCATGAGATTATGCGACAGAAAAACGAAAAATAGTGAAAAATGCAATTACGATGATCCCAATACAAACAGCGAACAATCGCCCGGAACGATAAAGCACGTGGATATCGTGTAAAGATGATAAATAATTTGATAGTTCGTATAAAAGAAAAAAAGACAAACCAAAAGACGAAAAAATTCCCTGAGAAAAAGCGATTTTTCTCAGTAAACAAGTTCCATGCCCATTTATATCCTAGAGAAAGAGAGAGAAAGAGATGAATATCGCAATATACATAGTCTTATTTCATATGTAGATTAGGGTGATTCATTTCAGGGCAACTATTTTTTTTTTACCCATCGTGCCCGAAAACCTTCAGTTAGTATCCAAAAACGAAGTTTCGTGAAAGGGTGTTGTCAAAACATATTTAGAGGTCGCGAATCAAAATTGAAGGTTTCCCATTTGATAAACATTGAACAAACAAAAATTCTCATTATTAGTGTTACCATTCTGCGAATTTTGATACCGCGATATTTTCCAAGTGGGTTCTTTTAGAAAATATGATACTCTACAATAAAGTTCATTGAGCCATGTCCGCAAATTCAATTGTTTCAGCGGTATCATTATTTCAAGTGAATAGTGTATGAAAATATCTATTCAAACGGCTGTAACACCTAAGCTATTGGATATATCGAAAAAATTCAAATGAGAAATTTGTAGAGAAAGTAATTTTCTACAAAAAAGTCTGATAAGCCGAGCCCGTAAATTCAACTCTTTTTCAGGTACAGGTGTTTGAAGTAAAATAGATATTTTTTTGTTTTATTCAATCAAACGAACTCCATTTTCTATGAGATAGCATGTAAAAAATCATACAAATAAATCAATAAAACAAAAATTCTATTTATTTTACTTCATCCACCTATAGCTGAGAAAGAGTTGAATGTACAGGCTCGGCTCATTAAACTTTTTTGTAGAAAATTACTTTCTGTACAAAGTTCTTATTTGAATGTTTTCGATATATCTAATAGCTTAGGCGTTCGAATAGATATTTTCATACAATATTCACTTCAAATAATGATTCAATTTTGATTCGCGATTTTTTAGGTACCAACTAAAGGTTTTTGGGCACGATGGGTTAAAAAAAAAAGTTGCCCTGAAACGGATCACCCTAATGTAGATGAAAAAATGTTTCATCGGGAATTATTTCTTTGATTGTAGGTTTTTCGATTTTTCGCTATCGCTTTTCGTGATAAAAGTCATTTGTGGTCCCCCTCATTATTCGATCGATTGGTAGAATCGATTAGGAGTGAAAAAAAGTTTGTTCTTTCGATTGCGCTGATGATTGATTTTCTACATTTTCTATGAAAAGTTGAAACGTACGATTTTTTTTAAATCACTGCCGTATTTATCTTGGAATTCTTGAAAAATTGTGGCTATGGGAATTTTTTTTGAGCATCACCATTTTTCGTTCGAAACTGTTTAATAACTGCTCAATTAATTCTCTTTAGTAATTTCACCACTTTTTGACTTTCGATAATGTATTAATTCTTTTTCTTTCTATCGTTGTTGTAATAGTTGTAATAGTTGTAAATAATGGCAATCAGATTTCGCTGCCATTCTCGCGCTTGTCCGAAATTTATTCGTTATAAAAGAAAAACTGTATGAAAATTTTGATGAGAAACGCAATCGATGAATAATAATTTTTTTAACCACCCAAATACGTGGGATATTATAGCGAGTCGACTTAATTAACGTTTAACCGTCTCGGATTTAACTTATGATTTTTTTTTAAATGATTCTGAGGTCCAAAAGCACCCTCAATTTTTTTTTTAAGCTTTTTGCAATTAAATCTCAGTGCGACAAAAAAAAATTGTCAAGAAAATCCAGGGCGGTCCATTATTTGAGTTGACTTGAATAACCCCATGTATACATTTTTGCCATAGAAGTATTGTGGGAATAATCCGCTACGAGTGTGACGATCGCTAATATTTACAAAAAAAAAATGGACATTCCCAAATAGTATTTTGTAATGAGATAAAAAAAAAAAATTACCGCACGCGCCGGTATCTTGTCAGTATGTAATATTCGTCCAATTAGAATAAATTATCGTTTTTGTTAGGCGAGTCACGCAGAAAAAAAAGTGCCTCGCGGTTAAGAATATTCCGTTCGATTTAAGTAGCCAATTATTCGTGTTTTCACGGTAAATCTATCATTCAACGCAAGTCAATTAGCTTCGCCCATTTGTTTGAATTAGCCAGGAAAAAGTATTTTTTTTTCCTGATCTTTCGCTGCGCATTATTATAAAGTTCTCCGAGCGACGAATGGAGAATTTTTAAGAAGATAAAACTGTATCAATAAGAACTGCGAAAATAAGCAATGTCATGACGTTTTTATGGAAAAATATCAACGTTGTTTTTTTTATTAATAAAAAATAACGATTTAACGTAATCACGAACTTATTACAAATGAATGTTTTCTTTATAATTCGTTTTTTTTTCTTTTTTTTTTTTTGACTGAGAGATGACGTGGCGCGCGATCACAGATTCTGTGCATTAAAAACAAACCTAAACGCTTTAAAATTGTAACAACCTGTTTCCTTTCGTTTTTTTAAAATCGAAAACACTAATATTCACGTTATTTATGCGTATATGTGTGTTTATGTAAATTGGCCTTTAGTCGTTTGAGGATGATATCACATTCCTCTGTCGGTAAAAAAGTTTTTTTGAAAAATTTTTCAACAGGATCTTAACGAGAGCGAAGTTTCCTTTTGGCGTAAATTTTCAAAATTCTTTTGAGGAACGAAAGTTTTTCGTGTTTCGTATTATGGATTATTTTTTATGGCCGACAGAAGGATGTCTTGAGGTCGAAAAACGCGAATTTCCTGACCCCTTCATGTAAATTCCCCTCTGTGAGAATAATCCTCATTGAAGGATCACTAAGAGGATAACATTGAAATTTTCCCATACAGAAAATGTTTCGATCAAAATTCATTGTATGAAAATGTTTGTTCTCTCTTCAATTTATGGAAAAATTTCAACGCGCTGATATTCACAAAAAATAAATATGCATGTATTTTAGGGTAGCACTATTTTGACTATTTTTTAATTTCGAGTCGCACCGCAAAAATATATTTCTGTTGGTGAAAAAAAATCCTCGCAATAGACAAAAAAAAAATTCGCAAGGCGTTCGAAGCGTTCGAAGATTGCTATTTTTGCCCAGATGCGATTTTTCGCTCTTTTTCCATCATATAATTATATATAAAATTAATAATTTTTATTCATCGTCCGAATTGAACATTTCAATTTTTGAATTTTTTTTATGCATCAACCAAAACGATGCTTATGGAAGAACAAAAATTATTCAATCGAAACCGAGTCGATATAGAACGTGTTATAATTATTCCAGAACTGGGAAATGTTTTTTTTTTAACTGAACGATTATTTAATAAAAATACTTAAAAAGAAAGGAACGAGCGGAAAAAAAAATCCAGCAAAAATTTCAATCTTTGAATCACTTGGACCTCTGAATTCATTTTTCACTTCTAAATCTTGCGCGAAGATGTTTTTTTCTTACCAAAAGACAGGTGGATCCAGGACCCGAGATTAAAAATGAATAAATCACGGAGAAAATCGTGCCCCGTCGATAAAGAAGAAAAAATAAACATTCTTCACTCGAGACCGCGCAGATCGATCGGATGTTCGGAATTTCCGGAATCAAGAAGCAAAATTTGGCACTCGGTGCCAACGATATCGTCCTGATAATACATAGACGGTAATTCCTCGTTGAGCATTAGACCCTCGTTTAAATTAGCGGTTCCGAGAACAACGTCCGATGCACCGACGATTCCCAATTCTGTGTTTCTGCAGCGTGACTTCAATCGCCAAACATCGTCGCACGTTAATCCGGTTCTCGCCGAGCCTTGATTGTTTTTTTTTGCACAATCGTTTTTCTCGTTGTATCGAAAATTTTCCCCAATTCTCGATAAATTCGGCGGTGGTTCCGGTTCCGGTGTCGATGACAAATTTTTCGTAGTTTCGTTGATCGCCGCAACGTCGCAAGATTCGAGCATCAAAGTTCGACAATTATCATTAGAATTGTTGGTCGGTGTCGCATACATGATATAATCCAAATCCGAAGTTTCCTCGATCCCGTTAACACCGATATTATTCTTCTCGTCGATGGAATTTTCGTGCATGGCAATCATATGAGAACCGAGATTCGAAAGTGTCTCGTAGGATTTACCGCAATCCTCCATTCCGCAATTGTACGAGAAATCTTCTTTATCGACGTTTTTTCGCGCCTCGCGATTACGCCGAGAATTTGTTTTCTTCGGATTCGTCGTCAATAACGAATAATCCATATATTCCTGCATCCTCGCAGCGTCATTTCCGCTCGATACAAAATCAAGTGAATCTTGATTTTTTCTGCTCGTTGATTTTTCATCGTTCGCGATAATCGTATCGACCGCATCTTTGACCTGATGCTTCTTTATGTGAACGTAGAGACTGCTTTTGGCCGAAAAATGCGCCTCGCACATGTAACATTGAAAATAACCGCCACCAGCGTGCGTCAATAAATGCTCTCGGAGATGCTCCGAGCGCATAAATGCTTTCCCACAAGTCTCAACGTTGCAAACGAATTTTCTCTCGTTCGTGTGCTTTTTCTGGTGTCTCTTGAGTTTGCTCGACGACGAGAAAGCCCATTGGCAGTCCTGATAGGTGCACGTGTAAGGCTTACATCCGGTGTGAGATCTAACGTGAGCCTTCAAACGACAAGGTTTGTCGAATAATTTACCGCATCCTGGCCACATGCACTTCACGTCGATTTCCTTGTAATTGTGACAACGCTGATGCGACGTCAATGCGTTACTCGTGTAATAACGCTTGCCGCAACCTTCGTGATTGCACGTGTAAGGCGCGTGACTCTGATCGTGATTTCTCATGTGCAATTCCAGGGCTCTTTTCGTCTGAAATTTTTCGTTGCAATCGGGCACATGGCAGATTATCCGATTTGGACGATTGTGCAATTTCTCGTGACTCCAGAGATTGTAAACCGTTGTGAAACGACGATCGCAGCCCTCCACCGAACATGCGAAATTCTTTCGCTTAAGGTGCGTGTCCTTGTGACGCTTGAGCTTGAATTCCGAATGAAAGGCCCACGTGCAACCCTCGTAATCACACTGTTGAAGATAAAACGATTAATCGAAATTTTTATCTTGATCCATTAATTTTAGTTCACGGTGATTGAGAATTTAGAATTTTGTGTACATTTTCGGTGAATTAGGGTTGTGTATTATGATAAAAATGACTTGAAGGACAAAAATGTCTCATAGTGAATTTTAGATTTAAAAAAATTCTCAAATATTGAAATTTTAGATTTTATTAAAATATTAAATCTTCCTTTACACAAAAAGTAAAATTTAGAAGCTTACATCGATTTTTCGATGTAATCGAATTATATTTCACGTTGATTGAGAATTTCGAATTTTTCGTACATTTTCGGTGAATTAGGGTTGAGAATCATGATAAAAATGATTCGAAGGACAAAAATGTCTCATAGCAAATTTTAGATTTAAAAAAATTCTTAAATATTGAAATTTTAGATTATAAAAAAATATTAAATGTTCCTTTATGCAAAAATCAAAATTTAGAAGCTCACATCGAGTTTCATTAATTATATTTCATGTTGATTGAGAATTTAGAATTTTTTGTACATTTTCGGTGAATTAGGGTTGAGAATTATGATAAAAATGATTTGAATGAGAAAAATGTCTCATAGTGAATTTTAGATTTAAAAAAACGCTCAAATATTGAAGCTTTAGATTTTTTAAAAATATTAAATCTTCCTTTATGAAAAAATCAAAATTTATAAGCTCACGTCGATTTCCATTAATTATATTTCACGTTGATTGAGAATTTAGAATTTTTCGTACATTTTCGGTGAATTAGGGTTGAGAATTATGATAAAAACGATTTGAAGGACAAAAATGTCTCATAGTGAATTATAGATTTAAAAAAATTCTCAAATATTGAAATTTTAGATTTAAAAAAAATATTAAATCTTCCTTTATGCAAAAATCAAAATTTAGAAGCTCACATCGATTTCCATTAATTATATTTAACGTTGATTGAGAATTTAGAATTTTTCGTACATTTTTGGTGAATTAGCATTGACAATTCTGATAAAAATGATTTGAAGGACAAAAATGTTTTATAGTAAATTTTACATTCAAAAAGATTCTCAAATATTGAAATTTTAGATTTTAAAAAAATATTAAATCTTCCTTTATGCAAAAATCAAAATTTAGCTCACATCAATTTTCAAATAAATGAAACATTGAAAAAATAATGGGCAAATTTTCGATTTTTCACACATACCTTGAAAGGTCGGACTCCGTAATGTGCGAGCAAATGAGCTTTCAGAGCGTTGAGCTTCGTGAATTCTCGATTGCAATCCTCCCTGGGACATTGCCAAGTTTTTCCATTTTCCACAATGAGCGTAGCTCCAAGCGTCTCGTCCGTAATGCCAATTTCTTCCAGAGCCTTTGAAACCATTGTTTCATGGGGTCTGCTATGTCCGTCGAAATTATCTGTGTCAACCTCGATCTTGGCCATTTTAGGAAAATTTCCAGTAGCCTCGATGAGTTCTGAAGTTTTACCCTGGTAAATTTGTTCATCCATACCCGTATTTATCACAATTTGCGTCATGTTGGAAATTTTGTCAGTGGATATGGCGACGACCGTCATAACTCCGTCTTTGCCGTCAATATGGCAGGGTTCGCTCAAAAAAGTAATCTCGTTTCTCTCAGTTTTGGGTCTTATCTTTCGTCGTTTTTTTATTATCCTCGGCTCTAATTTGCTCTTTCCTTTTGACCTACATTCGACCTTAGAAATCGGCAAGCTGGGTTCAGGGTCTATTTCCGTCTTAATGGCGCACAAATTTTCCATAACTCTCGTTGAAAATTTTTCATTTTTGTCATTGGGAATATTCTCTTCGAGTTCCTCGGCTAAATCGTAAACGTCCGATTGCAAAGGTCTGTCCGTCATTTCGGAATCGATGGAACTTTCGTTATTGGCTACGACTTTTTCTCTTGACATTTCCCTCTCCGCATTGACGACCATTTTACTCGTGGAGGGTAAGATTTCACCCGCAACCATCATGTCTCTCGGCGATAGAGTCAAAGGATCCAAATGATCCAGTCGAAACTCCGGCATTATGAAATCATCGTTTTTCTCGCAAACCTCGAGCAATTTGTCCGCGTGAATATCGCGCAACAGAGGATCATAATCGAGATTGAGCTTTTTGTCATTGAGATCGATGTCGATCGAGAGACTGTCGTGATCCTTGACGAGAAACGAGTGTGGCAAATCGTCCCCGAGATAACGTTCGACGCCGACGTTTTCGACCTCTTCCTCGTCCTCCTCTTCAACGCCCGATTTCATAGCGTCGAGATCGATGCTCGATATTGATTCCGAACGGGTTTTCAGCCATTTTTCAATATCCTCGACGCTCGCCGGGCTCACAACAGCATTTTTCTCGACGCTCCCGTCATTGGCGATCCTAACCTCACTTCCGACAATGTCGGAAGTGAGGTTAGGAACGGCTTTGAACGTTCTCGTTGCGTAATTATCGTAGTCGCGATTCGCACTCCCTCGTTTTTTCGTTTTATCGTATTCCGTCGAATGTTTGTTATCACTGTCGCTCGATTCATGATTAACATTGAAGCTCAACGAGGACGACAAATTCGGCGCATTGTCATCGACGCTCGGAGCGTCGTTGAAGCACCAAACGTTGCGCGCTAAACTGCCGCATTGAATTTTATTACGACGTTGAAATATTCGCGGTATCTGTTTCGTTTTGCACAATGTCGAGGACACTTTGCGAGACATTTGAAAACTGACTCTTGGCCAGCTTCGATTGAGTCCACACCATGAACAAAGCCGCCATCCGGAATGACGTTTATAACCTATATTCGCGTATTTCCATGGCCAGATGGTCGCTGTATGTGCGAAATGCGAATTGCGGATACACGCACACAACACACACATACGCGCACTGGCACGCGCACGCGCCAACTGGCGCGAACGGTGGCGAACGGCGCGCGACTGAACCTCGACGGCGTCGCTCTCTAGCGAGAACTTTTATCACTCACACATCCACTGCCTGTCGGTATAGAACGTCGCACATTTTCGTATGGGTGAGACGGAGAAGGAAAATCCGGTGCAAGGCGAGCCAACAAGTAAGAACATCTATAATACCACCGGTGATTATAATGCAACAGCCATATGACAGTATTATTTTATTAATTAATAGTTAACTGAATGAATTTCGTTAGGATTCAGAGAATATAAAAAAGAGACGTAATTAAAAAAATAACTTTAAATAAACCTCTTTATATAAATTGAAATTTTTCCAATTTTTTTCCTAAATAATCTTCTCTCTTATTCATTCTTTATTCCTCCTTTTATTTTTTATCCCTTTATGTACTTTTATTTTATTATCCCTTATTAGTTTAATATCAATATCAATGGAAATACCTTCCCTATACAGAAAAATTTGAATCAACCGCTCAATATTTTGTTTTTCGTACAATTTCATCTCAGGATTCGCTGTAATTCATCTGGAAGTAAATGGGTGAGATGGAGAGGGCAAACGCGCTCATGCGCAACGCAAGCGAGCCAACAAGTAAGAGCATCTACGATACCACCGGTGATTATAATGCAACAGCAATATTACGACAGTATTATTTTATTAATTAATAGTTAACTGAATGAATTATTAATTATAATTCTTTAAACGCTCCCTATTACATGATACGATAATTTATCATTGTAATTCTGACAATAATGATAATAAAAATTATAATATTCAATGTTAACGAATCTATAAATTTAATTATAAGTCAAATAATATTATAACAATTGTTTAATCCCCAAAATTCTGTAATATTCTTATATGTATCGTCGATTTTTTGAAATTATTATCAAAATCCTCATTTAATTTTTTGCCCACCGAAAAATTTAAATAAAACACTGCATTTTTTCAATTGTCATAATTTCTATATATGGCTTCTGGACTCTCAAGCTTTTAATCGTGCAATCGTTAGGATTCAGAGAACATAAAAAAGAGATGTAATTTAAAAAAAAATAACTTTAAATAAACCTCTTTATATCAACCCCAAAAAATGTTTCGTATTTTTTCCCTAAATAATCTCCTCCCTTATTTATTTTATTATTCCACCTTTTATTTTTTATGTACTTTTATTTCATTATCCCTTATTAGTTTGATATTAATGGAAATAGCTTCCCGATCAGGACAAATTTGAATCTAGCGCTCAATATTTTGTTTTTCGTACAATATAATCTCAGGAATCGCTGTAATTCATCTGGAAGTAAATTTACAAAATGTAAGGTGTGCATATTCGAAAAAATATCAACCCCAAAAAATGTTTCGAATTTTTTCCCTAAATAATCTCCTCCCTTATTTATTTCATTATTTCCCCTTTGATCCCTTTATGTACTTTTATTTTATTATCCCGTATTAGTTCAATATCAATATCAATGGAAAAAGCTTCCCTGTTCAGAAAAATTTGAATCCAGCGCTGAATATTTTGTTTTGCGGACAATTTAATCTCAGGAACCGCTGTAATTAATCTGGAAGTAAATTTACAAAATGTAAGCTGTGCATTTTCGAAAAAACTCGCCCAACTGACCCTAAGGTCCTTGATCGATCGAATGACGCCGGATATGCATCTCGCGCCATTGTTGCACGCGAAAGAGCGTCCTTGGCAACGTTTGAAAAATGCTCCGGTGAAAAAAAAAAAATAAGCAGCGTTTTGCCACTGGTAAGGTTGATTCAGGGAGGGTGAACACGGTTTCACGGGGGATGTTTTGATGACGTTGTGAGGGCGCAGACGCGAGCCTTATGGATTTTCCTTGATAGCGGGGTTTATAGTAAACATGGTCGCCGCCGTGTGTTTCTGTCCCACAGCGATATCGAGGGAGGGGTCATCAAGGAAAAGTGTGTATAGTGGCCCAACGTGAGAGGTGCAAGGAGCATCGAGCCGTGTATGAACACATTGGTGGGCCATCGCCCGCGTGTACAGGGCGAAAAAGGGTGAGAGGGGTCAGTTAACTTCCTTTTTATCTTTTTTCACCCCCATTCTCTCTCCCTCAAATCCTTTGGCACCGTAAAAATTCGCCGACAAAGTTGAGTCAAGGAAAAAGTGACCGGAGGACCCAAAATGAGAAATTTTCAAAATGAACGATTACCGCCCTTGTTTCTTGTGACTCAGTGTTGACGTGAGCTTTTTTTTCATCGCGAAACGTGTGCGAGTGTCATCGGGACATTGTAAGATGAGACTTTTTCTTTAAGGGCCTGATTTTTCGGTAAGGATAAAATTATAATGTACATATCTGAAGAAATTGAATGTCTGGTTTAGTGGAGCATTTTTTGGGGGAAGGCTTGATTTTTTTTGGGGGTTGCAAAAGGATCAAAGATTGGTGGAGATTGAATATTTGTTTTTAAATTTTTGTGCCGTAATTTTTGCAATAATTTTGTAATGTATTTACAGTGGCAAGGATCAACCCTCAGAATCGATTTTTGCCGTAAAAGTACCCCCAAAAAACAAAAACTCGAGTTTTAATCGCAAGATTTTCAATACATTTTTTTTAGGTTTATTTTAAATTATTTTTTTACTTTTTTATTGATCTCAATGTGGTCAGGGCGGATGTTTTGCGAGGCTACAGCTTGTTATTTTCGTCTCCAATGACGACGAAATTTTATTGCAGTCTGTTGAAATAGATGGAAAGAAAGAGGGCCTTGTCGAATAGAGCGAATACGTAGATATCTACTGTACGTGGTCAGACATAGTCGAGTTTTCCCCAAAATACGACAGAGTGACTTCCGGCATTGAGGCTCAAGAAACTCTAAGTAATTTGAAACATCTTTTGTCCGAAATTTGTAATTTCCTTTGGAATATAAAAGTATGGAAATGACAACTCAACCAACATTTTTGACCCCCATTCTCAGGGTTTTGTTTAACGATTTTTTCTACCATTCTACATTTTTTTATTTTTTCGACATTTTTTCTATCAGTCATTATTTTTTGCCAAATAAAAATGCAAAAATACATCAAATTTTGTAAACAAATCTTTTTTAGTATTTCCTCTGTTGGAACGTTTTTGTAAATATTCAAATAAATATAAGAAATAAATATTGTAAAAATTTGAAGAATATTTTTTATTAAAAATTGAAAAATGAATTTAAAAAATTGAAATTGGTTTTCAGCCTCAGAAAAAATCACGAATCAAATTCAAAAGGGATTGGATGCAATGTTGGTTTAGTTGATGGAATGTTTTTATGGATATAGAATACTTTATATAATATAAACATATTAACGTTTTGTGTTAGAATCGATCGAAGAATTCTGACTCATTGTTATTCCGTGCGAAAAATGTATCGTCACGTACGGCCTATTTCCTTTATTTATTTTGAAATTTTTTTTTTCGCCGTTGATAGATTATGTTTTTTTTTTACTTTGCGAAACCACAAGAAGACTGCAGGGAGACTTTCCGGGGTTTTAACAGTCATTAGTTACCAAGCGTTAACTCTCTCCCTCTCTCTCTCTATCTCTCTCGACGCACGTGGATTTAGCTACGATGGGTCTGCTACAATATCACATTCCGTATTTGCAACAGTAATGTACGCGCCGCTTACGCGATAAAAAGTCTGGTAAATCGCGTCAAATTTTTTTTTTTTTAATCTCTATAAATTCGTTTTTCAAGCAAAATCAACGAAATTTGCATATTACGTCGATTTTTTTGTTTGCAAAATTTTGAATATCTATTGAATATGTAATTGAATTCGACTTTTTTAATAATATTGTTATTTGATTATAAAAAATTATTATTTTTTTTGTTATAAATTTTAATTTAATTTAAAAAACATGGTCAATTTGTGAATTTTGGGAATAACAGTTTTCTACAATGTCACGATGGAACAAACGAGGTGCTGGAAATAAATTGATCGCTACGGCACATTGGTTATCCGCTCGATCGCAATTTCGGCACGATATGTCATCGGGTTTGACATTTATCGCGCCCGAACTCGGCGGAGCTTGAAACGTACGATTAAACACACTTTTTTTCCCCACACTTCAACTTAAATAAAAAATTTCACGCTGATGATAAGAGACTTGCAAATTTTTATCAAGCCTAAAAACGAGAAGAATCGCTATTCTTTCTTAACAATAAATAAAATTTACAGAATAAATAATCCTCGACTGAAAAACGCAAGCGAGGTTGGCCGAAATTCGGGTTAATTGACAGTGAAGAAAATAATGTAATAATGTCAGTGTCGAAACCGAGGGAGAGTGTCAAACTTCGTCGACCTTCGTTCTCGTTAATTCGTTCGTTAGCGTTAATCGTTTATTGTCAATTACGATGAGAACGCATTCATTTTTTTTCATTAGTCGTTAACGAGGTTATTTTTGACATTAACTTAATGACAATATTCGTTATAAAGAAAAAGAAAACAAGAAAAATGATTGCGGGAAGTTTCATCTCATTTATTTTTTTATTATTTATTATTATTATCACGAATGTATTTATCAATTCCTAATTTAAAAATAGATTTTCGAAATAGAGGAAAATTAGGATATTGGAAGTGAATTGATTAATGTCAATATTCGTCGTAAACAAAAAGAAAATGAGAAAAATGATTGCGAGAAGTATTATCTCATTTACCTTTTTATTATGTATTTATTATTATTATTTCTTACCAGGATTGAATTTATCAATTCCTAATTTAAAAATAGATTTTCGAAATAGAGAAAAATTAGGACATTGGAAGTGAATTGATTAATGTCACTATTCGTCATAAACAAAAAGAAAATGAGAAAAATGATTGCGAGAAGTTTGATCTCATTTGTCTTTTTATTATTTATTTATTATTATTATTTCTTATCACGATTGAATTTATCAATTCCTAATTTAAAAATAAATTTTCGAAATAGAGAAAAATTAGGATATTGGAAGTGGATTGATTAATGTCACTATTCGTCATAAACAAAAAGAAAATGAGAAAAATGATTGCGAGAAGTTTTATCTCATTTGTCTTCTTATTATTTATTTATTATTATTATTTCTTATCACGATTGAATTTATCAATTCCTAATTTAAAAATAAATTTTCGAAATAGAGAAAAATTAGGATATTGGAAGTGGATTGATTAATGACAATATTCGTCATAAACAAAAAGAAAATGAGAAAAATGATTGCGAGAAGTTTTATCTCATTTACCTTTTTATTATTTACTTATTATTATTATTTCATATCACGATTGAATTTATCAATTCCTAATTTAAAAATAGATTTTCGAAATAGACAAAAATTAGGACATTGGAAGTGAATTGATTGTGAAATTTGTGGCTTTCTCTCGACGTTGACACGGCACTTTTTTTTTGTTTCTCACGTTATTGCGAATCATCGCGATAAATATTTGAATAAACATAGATTATTTTTAGCGTGTACGGATTATCGTCAATAGAGTTTCACAATACGACGAATACAATGTTCCAGAGTTATCGCGATCGCGATAAAATTAATCACGGTCTTTCTAATGCGAAGAATTCCTCGGCGCAGTAAAAATTCAACAATATTACATTTAAAAAAAAAATTTGAATTAAAATGTAGCTCGATGGAAGTCGTCGATACGATTCCCTCCGGCTCATATCTTAATGCATTCCAATCGTCGATAATTGCGGATTAATTATTCATCGATGACGTTTGCTTCACGATAATATAAAGGCGATTGATTTGAGAATAAATTTCCATATACGAATGTTCTTTTTTTTCGTGTCTGTGTGTGTCGAGTACGGTGACGCCCATTAAACTAATGGCTTTTCATCGCACATCCATTCATGTGTTTTTTTTTATGCTCCTCTCCCTTTTTCTAATCACCTCGCGGGAACCTCCGATAAGATAACCGGCATCGAGCTTTGTACGAAAAATTCTCGATGACCAGTTTACACGCTTCGGAGGTTTCGATCGTACGCTAAGATATTAAACTGTATCCGGATCTTGTCAAATAAAATAAATAAAATAAATAAAATAAATAAAATAAATAAAATAAATAAAATAAATAAAATAAATAAAATAAATAAAATAAATAAAATAAATAAAATAAATAAAATAAATAAAATAAATATCGTTAAGGAATTTGATTGCCCCTTTTAGTTGCTTTTTATCCTTACGGTTTTTATTTTTGTAGAAGATAATTCTTCTTTGTTAAATTTCCACGTTAAATGGAGCCTGAAAAAGGTGTGTTTGAGAAAAATTGTTTTTTGTTTTCGCATCTGTACGAACTTTTCGCGTTAAAGAGTTATACGCCGTCAGGAACCCAAAAAAGCGATTTTTCAAGAATTTTTTCCGGAAAGACATTTTAATTTATCATCGTAAAAATTAATGTAAATATTTTAGTAACTTTTAACTTTATTTTGAAATTTTTCTTTTAAAAAAATAATGATTATCGAAGCTGCGGTAGCCGATTTCCGGGAGGTCCTAAAAAAAGCATCTTGCGGTGAGCTCGATATCTCTGGGTTGGGTCATGCAAAATAAAAAAATAAAAAATCTTTCAGTGATATTAGATATAATCTAGTTTTTAATCGAAGGAATAAGCAAAATATTAATTTTTAACAAGATGGCGGGCTTTTTGAAAAAAAAATCGATTTTTTATGAAAGCTTTCACCTTAAATTGTTTGTAAAATGGAAAATATTTATCGGTAAACGAAAACCTTCGATCGATTACTAAAAAATATATTTATAAAGCTTGTGTAAAAATTTGAGATTGATCGATTATGCCGCTTCTGAGAAATCTTGCTCACCGACTCGGAAAAACACAGTTTTGAGAAAAACGCGTTGAAAGTTTCAAAAGCACTTCACACATAGTAATTACGGATCCACAAATATGCTTATAATTTCGAAAATATTTGTCGGATGGACACGAAATGTCCTGTGTATATGGGGCATTCCACGTCCAATCACGCGGTCATCGGCCTGACCCCCTCGGATTTTGATGACCATTGAATTATGGGTTTCGTTTGACCCAAAATATGACCTCAAATTTTTAGAAATTTTTGTTTAATTTTTTAGGTGTTGCTCGAGCTAAAAAAATCCTTAAATTGTGGGAGAACATAAAGAGGGGCTTTTTTTAAATTGATTAAATTTTTTTCACACAAACTAGGGCCCAAAATAGATATTTTCGTCATAGTTCGATAATGGGCCAAAAATAATTACTATTTTTTTTGTGTATTTAATTTTTTTTAAAAATAATTTCTTATTTTGATTGTTTCTTGTAGTGAGAATAACAACAACGGAAATATTTTTCCAGTGACACTTGATTTTTTTTTCTTGGTTTAAGAGTGAAACGACAACATTTTTCGAAATTCGATTGAGGAACCCGATTTCGATTCGAACTATGACGAAAATATCTATTTTGGACCCTAGTTTCTGTGAAAAATTTCATTAATTTCGAAAAAGCCCTCTCTTTATGTTTTCCCTTAATTTAATGATTTTTTAGCACGGTCAACCCCTAAAAAATGAAATAAAAATTTCTAAAAATTTGAGGTCATATTTTGGGCCAAACGAAACCCACAATTCATTGGACATCAAAATCCGAGAGTGTCAGGCCGATGACCGCGTGATTTTACGTGGAATGCCCCATATGCTTAAATATATGTACATTGCGAAAATGAAATTTCAAAAATCGATTTTTGAAAATTCCGACTGCGTATAACCCCTTAATAAAAAAGCGATGAAATTTTTGTAGCCAACCAGCGTGAAGCACATTAATTACGTATCGGGGGAATCAAGATTATCGATATCAGGCGATATTTTCTCTTCGAGGGATAATTCACTGCAAACTTTTGTCTGGAAGCAAAGAGTTGTCACAAGGTAAGCGTCGATACGGACGACTCTCTCTCTCTCTCTCTCTCTCTCTCTCTCTCTCTCTCTCTCTCTTCACGCACTTGAGAATATTTCAAATATTTTCAATTCGCTTCCACAAGTTTTTTTGGTCTTCCTTTTGCTTTGCAACGTGTCCAAGCGTTGTTTGAATATGCGGGCATTTTATTTGAATTTATAAGTGATGTGTTATCGAAACTGGTTCTCCTTCGTGTTTTTTTTTTTCGGAGCAGTAAATTGCGATAAAAGTTGAACGACAGATATTCACCATTTTTCAAATTAGTCGACCCATTTCGTAGAAAGTAAACTTCCGATAAGTCGAACGTATTTTGACGTTGATAAATTTCACACATTTTAGGTGGATTCGATATCGTCGAATCGACAAATTTAGATGAATTATTGAACTCGAAAAAGAGGACTGCTCACAATATTTTTTTTTAGTTGGGTAAAATGATGGAGAATTTAGTTTCAAGCAGGGACAAATTTGTCTGCACATTTTTTTTTGAGAATGGAACAATGATCCGTCGCACCCAAAATTCTTTAAAAGAGTCTTTAATGAATGGAGCGAGACTCTAAAGAAATGTAAACAATAGAACAATTATGGGAGTAGCTTGCAAATTTTTCCCCGCTAATCAAAAGTTTCTCCGGTAAAAAATAAAAAAATGAAGGCTGTCGATGCAAACCTCGAGGAAACAATTGTGATTATTCATTTTTACGCACTTGTTTTTTGTCATTTGACAGAATTATCACTCAATAATTAATAAGTTAAATTTAATTGATAAATTAATTAAAGCTATATAAATCAATATTTGATTCGATTAAATTAATTATTAAATTTAACTGTTTTATTTCATTATTTAATTTTTTTTGGTTGTTGAATTTTACGTTCAATTTAATTTGATAAAAGTTAAAAATTAATGGAAAAAATCTTGTTTTCCACATTAATGAATTGTAAATTTATCAGGAAATCCGGATGTCACCGATCGATCGATAAATCCTAACGTGGACGACAGAGATCGAGAGAGAGACCGAATAAAAAAATAAAAATCTGCCGAATCGGAGGACGGCATGGGACTGCCTCGTTTGTCACTGAAGAGATGTTTTCTCTACGTGTTTTGCATAACGGGGCTTCTTCTCGTCGTGATGAACGTCCGACAGAAGGAACTGTGGCACGCCATAAGATCGGACAGTGGTCAGTCTCAGATGGCGAAAATTTTGCCGGAGAGTACAAAGGTAAATTTCTAAAAAAAAAAAAAAAAAAAAAAAAAAAAAAAAAAAAAAAAAAAACCACTAACACTCGCACACGTTTCGTCTTATCGTCGAGATAACTCGACACCGGGAGAACCAATTTGTGTAGTCGGCTAGCGTAGATTACTTTTTTTCTTACACGAAGAAAGAACTGTCGACGAAAAAAAAAAAATGAAAAATCCAGAGTCGAAAAAAATGCAAAATTTCGCTCGCAGATGATCAAAGTCTCGTTACCCTCGAAACCGAAAGCGAGGAGGCCGATGATCGTAACCCGATACAGGGAGCACGAGCAGGAAAAACTTCCGTTTGAGGTACAGTCGAAGTGCACAAGAAAATTAAAAAAAAAAAAATTAATAAATAAAGAAAAGTCGCGATAAAAATTCATCATAAAAAATAGACGACAATTACGATCGAGTCATCATTTTATAGACGTTAGTTTGCGCTTCTGTAGGATAATCCTAATTAGACAGGTCCAAATTGGAAAAGGTATTCTTTTTTTTATTTTTAATTTATCAAAATAATTTTTTTTCAATTTTGGGCCAGTCTAATACTTATATAATAATCATATCACAGCTAATTCGCCTATAATATATTATTACATATTATTACATATTATCATTATTATTATTATTATTATTATTATTATTATTATTATTATTATTATTATTATTATTATTATTATTATTATTATTATCATTATTATTATTATTATTATTATTATTATTGAGAGAGAATTATTTTCAACCAAGAGTAATGCTTTTTCCCTTTTAGTTCGTTTTAACTCTCAGATATTAATTAGCAGAACATTTATCACGGTAGAGTTGAAACAAAAAATTTGTTAAACATTTTTGACCACTTTTTTTCGAAATCGTTTAAATAACGGAATTTCAAGTGACCATAATGAATTTTCTCTTGCATTGAAAAACGACGCGATTAGATTCAAATGATGACGCTTGATTTTTCCTGATTTATAAATTTTCTTAACCACGACCGCATTTTGCAAATTGACGAAAAAATAACAATAAGGGCAAACTGTACTCGAATTTTTTACAATCCTAAAAGTTATGTACGATTAGGATTGCGATGATATATAAAAATTATTATATTAAGGTACTAGTCTACTTTACAAGGCCAAAAAAAGCATTTTTTTAAGATTTTTTTTTCTCAGCTCTTTTATCAGATATGACCATAAAACTGTTATTACAACATTCTTTCATCCTTTGAAAGTACAAAACAAAAATTTATTTTTTATTTCGCCCCTATGAATAATTTATAAAAATTTATTATTATTAATATATATTATTTATAAAATTTATAAAATAAAAAAGCATTTTAAAGAGAAAGGTTTCTTACACAACAATTAATCACCGTTAATGAAAAATCGATTTAAAAAAAACGGCGGATGTTTGAAATGAAAAAAAAATTAATTTTTCAGAATTTATTTCAAACATCCGCCATTGTTTTTTTAAAATCGATTTTTCCTTAACGGTGGTAAATTGTTGTGTAAGAAACCTTCCTCTTTGAAATGCTTTTTTATTTTTTCGTTTCAGACTTGCCAATCTTGAGATGTCGGCCATGAGACAAGAGATTTTCAACTTTGGCGCAAAATTATTAAAAAAATCGAAATAAAAAATAAATTTTTGTTTTGTACTTTCGAAGGATGAAACAATGTTGTAATAACAGTTTTATAGTCGTATCTGATAAAGGAGCTGAGAAAAAAAATCTTGATAAAAAAATCATATTTCAAAATAATTTTTATAAAATCAAAATACAAATAATGAAAGAGAGAAAGGAAAGATGAATAATCGCGATAGTTTCGTCTAGGAAAAAAAATGCCATAATTCGTGAAGAATGCTTGACGCGTAGCTCAAACTTTCCCGCAACGTCCGCTTGTTATAAAAATACAAACGCACACATCTGTCCATTTGATATAACTGCAGTTTTTACTGATGAAACTTCACGGTCGCTTGCACATAGCATAATATGTAGAAAAAAAATTTATATATACAAATACATATGGAATATTCCGTGTCAACTCAGCTGATCATTTCAGACATTTAATGATTCCCATTGGCATAGTTTCAAAATTTTGAAAAAAATTTCAAGTGCTTATTAGCATCTATAATATCTTGGGAAAAATAATGACCAAAATCCGAGAGATTCCTCAGGGAAATCCCGACGGTTGGACGTTGATTGAGTTGACCCTCATTACCCCATATGTATAAAAATATGCAGCACTCAATATTATATTTCAGACATCGCCTCTAGATACATAAATTTAAGTCTATTTTTAAGTTCGGGCTTTGGCATCATCGAATCGTCGATATTCCATTGATTTAATTGAATTTATCGTTGACACTGTCATCGGCACAATGTCACGCCGGATAAATGAATCACGAACGTAGAACGTTCCCATTTGTGGAGAAAAAAATAAAATTTTCATATCAATCAAAATTTTCGAATCAATTAAATAATTGAACTAAAATCTATATTCAAATGTTACGGTTTTAAACAGTATTCGATTTTTTTGCAGTATAAAGTTGCTCTCGATAAACGGAGCCTAAAAATACTTTGGTAATTTTGTATTGGAGGAATTTCATTTTTTATTCCACGTGCAATCATTTATTTAATTACACAACGGCACTAGTTTCATCGAACAATAGAAAGAGAGAGCAAAAAATTATTTGTCCGCATCTTGAGTGATTTGAAGAGAGAATTATTTTTTCTAAGATATCGAACGGAACCGGAACGACAAATTCGTTGGAGGGCATTCCCGATATCACGGATCCTTTGAAGAGGCCTTGGTACATGAAAGGTGGAACGAGGCAACCACATCCGGCTGTAAGATCTCGTCGTACCGGAAAGAGAATCGCCATATTGTGGCCCGATGAGGATCGTTATGACGATCGTATTACCAATCAGGTAATTTTAATAATTAATCTTAATAAAGTTGATAATTTAAATAATTTTAATAATTTTAATAATTTTAATAATTTAAATAATTTAAATAATTTTAATAATTTTAATAATTTTAATAATTTTAATAATTTTAATAATTTTAATAATTTTAATAATTTTAATAATTTTAATAATTTTAATAATTTTAATAATTTTAATAATTTTAATAATTTTAATAATTTTAATAATTTTAATAATTTTAATAATTTTAATAACTTTAATAATTTTAATAATTTTAATAATTTTAATAATTTTAATGACCCTCAAGATTTCCGCATCTGCATTTTTCGATTTCGGCTCAGCATAACTTCTTAACTATAGCACGGAGAAAAAAACGCTATTAACATTTTTTGTCCCCGATTCAATTCTCTAATTCCCGATTTCTTTTAAAAAATTATATTGATCTAATAGAGTACTGATTTAATAGCAAACCCGAGAGGTGAATATTCATGAACCTCTAAATAGCAAACCCGAGAGGTGAATATTCATGAACCTCTAAATGCAGAAAAAAATATTTTTTTTAGTTTTTCCTTGCTTTTTCCTATAAATAATTTTTTAAAGAAAAAAACACTGCGTAATTTGCAATCAGCGGTGAATTTCCCATCGAAATCACGTTTGAAAACGATACAAATATTTTATTATTATTTTTTTTTTCATTTTTGGGCGACTTTTCGAAAATCTCAAAATAGCGAAATTTTATTCGTACGCAAAGGTTGTGACTAAACTTAGAGAATGCCGTTTGGTTCATCCGGCTAACTAAATTTCTATAGAAATGGGAGCAGTTTGAAAATGGCCTTAAAAAAAATTGCAAAAATCGTTGGTCCAACTTTAAAAATCTGCAAAAAATCGAAAAATTATCGGAATCCAATGAACCAAGCGCGGTTTTGAAGCTGCAACAATTACGAAGAGAATAAGCTCATGTCCAAGTCGCAATTCTATCTAGAAATTAAGTTACAGTCATTTTAGTCAACCGGTTCAATTTTAGCCAGAATGTAAAAAAAAACGTGAATTTGAATTTCAGCTCATGTTTGTACCGCCCGATTACAATAAAACAAACGCGGAGCTCCGTCCCAAAAAAATAATGGTACCACACGGTATGGGCGATGCAAAAAGTGGTTCGGACATATTTCATCAGCTTCGATGTCCGATAAGCACTTGCGTGATCACTCGCGACAATCCGGAAACGGCGGATCTGATATTGTTCAAGGATTACGTGAGTCACGCCGGTCACAGACGACCTGATCAGGTACCATTTTCGTTTTTTGACCATTCCAACGTCATAAAAAGTATCTCAAGTACTGGGAAGGCCTATATTCTACACATTTTTATTCTACACTTGACGATTTCTACAGAAATTATTCTATACACAAGAAAAGTGGCAAGGAATGTTATTGTACACAAAATTATTCTACACTGATTTCTACGCACATTATTCTACACAAGAGAAGTGGAAAGGAATATTAATCTACACAAAATTATTCTACATCGATTTTTACACACATTATCCTACACAAGAGAAGTGGTGAGGAATATCATTTTACACAAAAAATATTCTACACCATGTTATTCTACACATGCGGATAGTGCTATAAGCAAGCCTCTATTCTACGCATTATTATTCTACACATGACACTTTGTACACAAAAGTTTCTACACGCATCATTCTACACAAGAAAAGGTGGCAGGAAATAATATTCTATTCTACACATTATTTTTCTACACATTACAGCTTATAGCGAAACTCTTCATGCGACGTTTTATATCCAACCCAAAAGAATGACAGAAACTCTGCAACGTGATTATCCATTCCAGTACTAAATTTTGCTAAAGGCTGTAATGTGTAAGAAAATATTATTTCCTGCCCCCTTTTCTCGTGTAGAATGATCTGTGGTGAAACTTTAGTATAGAAAGTGTCATGTGTAGAATAACTTTGGTGTAGGATAATATCCCTTGTCACTTCTTTTGTGCAGAATAATATATGTAGAAACTGCTGTAGAATAATTTTGTGTAGAATAATATTCTTTGCCACTTCTCTTGTGTAGAATAATGTGTGTAAAAACCGGTGTAGAATAATTTTGTGTGGAATAATATTTCTTGCAACTTCTCTCGTGTAGAATAACATTCCTTGCCACTTTTATTGTGTAGAATAATTTGTGTAGAAACATTTGTGTAGAAAATGTCATGAGTAGAATAAAAATATGTAGAGTAGAAGTCTGCCCCAATTTTTGTTAATAAAGCTCGTTTTTTTTCGACAGATATGGATGTTGTACTTCCTCGAGTGTCCATATCACACGCAAAGCGTTAAAAATGCTCTTGTTAATTGGACAGCAACTTATAGACGTGACAGTGACATTGTTGCGCCTTACGAGAGTTGGCAGTATTACGATCCGAGGGTAATACAGATACCCCAGACTTTTAATTACGCTGCCAATAAGACGAAAAAGGTGAGTTCCCAAAAATACTAGAGACAAAAAAATAAATAAAAATTCCTCTGTATATTCAAAGGATATTTGGTTGAATAATTGAATTGTTGAAAGAAAATTCAATTGTTCATTTTAATTGAATTTAAGTTAATGTTTATTCCTTTTTTTTACAAAGATATTTTGGTAATTTTTATCACATTATTAATTTCATTAATTTTTTTCAATTATCAAAATTTTTCTTCAATTTTTTAATAATTCGAATAAAAAATTATTTTTTTCTAAGTCGAGGGGGCAATGTGCAATTTCTAATTTACAGGATCTTTTTCTTCTTCGATTTCAATTAAAAATGTTGAGTTTATTTATTTTTTCGAGTTTTGGAACGACAGCTGCGAAATCACGAAAGTATGAGCTTTGAGGATTTTCCATAAATTTTATTTAATCAAGATGTCAATTATTTTTCTTTAAGGTCGCATGGTTCGTCTCGAATTGTCGTCCCCGCAATCAACGATTGCACTACGCTCGGGAATTATCGAAGCACATACAGGTCGATATTTACGGTGCATGCGGGAGTCTTCGTTGCTCAAGATCGCAGGCCCAGACTTGCTTCGAGATGCTCGACGCCGATTACAAGTTTTACCTTGCTTTCGAAAATTCCAATTGTCGTGATTACATTACGGAAAAGTTTTTCGTCAATGGCCTCGGGTGAGTTTTTTTTTCTCTACAATAACAATCAACAAAATTATTACGATTATTGAAGCGTCTTCATAAGCTCATTACTATAAAATCTGCTCAAGAATCAGGTCAATTTTTATAATTTTTTTCTGTTCAAAGTATTGAGATTGCCGGGTCAGGGATTTAGTCATTATATTAAACCATAATCTTGCCAAGTTGAAGTTTTTTTTTAAATCCAAAAATATTGGAAAACTATGAAGTTATTAATATTTAAGTAAAATGCGACCGTCTAACCCTTCGGATCTGACCTTTTGCAAAAATCGTAATAACTCGGTCAATTTTTGGAAATTTTGCAAGATCTTTCTCCGAGATTAAAGTTGAGACTCTAAGCTGTGGAACCATGCAATTAACAAAACAAATCAAATTGAAAAAAAAGTTGAATCGAATTTTTTAACTTGGTGAAAAAAGTCATTTCTAGTCAATGCCACCGTCTGACCCTTCGGATCTGACCTTTTGCAAAAATCGTTATGACTCGATCAATTTTTTGAAATCTTGCAAAATCTTTCTCAGAGATTGAAGTTGAGACTCTAAGCTATGGAACCATGTAATTAACAAAACAAATCAAATTTGAAAAAAAGTTTTATCGATCTTTTTAACTTGCTGAAAAAAGGCATTTCTAGGCTCTCAAAATATTGGGCAATACCTTGAAAATTATTACGATTGATGAGGATTCACCGAATATATGGTATTTTCTACTAAAACTATAAAGTTATTAATATTTAAATACAATGCCACCGGTCTGACCCTTCGGACCTTTTGCTAAAATCCTTATAACTCGGTCAATTTATGGAAACTTCGCAAAATCTTTCTCAGAGATTGAAGTTCAGACTCTAAGCTATGGAACCATGCAATTAACAAAACAAATTAATTTTTTGAATTGCTGAAACAGCCATTTTTAGGCGGCTCCCAAAATATTGGGCAATACCTTGAAAATTATTACCATTATTAAGGCTCACCGAATATGTAATATTTTACTTTTTATAAAATTTCATGTAATTCTAATTTGGACTCGTGAAATTCCTTCAGTCACAACGTTTTGCCGATCGTGATGGGCGCTCATCCGAACGATTACGCCAAAAGCGCCCCCTATCGTTCTTACATCCACGTCGACGAGTTTGAATCGCCACGTGAGCTCGCCGAGTATCTTCATCGTCTCGACAACGACGACGAGCTGTACAATTCGTATTTCAAGTGGAAGGGCACAGGTGAATTTATCAATACGTATTTTTGGTGCCGAGTATGTTCGATGCTTCACGACGACAGACCGCCAAAATATTACAAAGACGTTAACGAATGGTGGAGGGGCGACGACGTTTGCACTCTAAATTCGTGGAGAAAACAAGAGAGCAAGGAGGTCGATTACAAGAGAGCTTGAAAAGTCCAAAAAAGTCATTTGGAGAAAGAGTAATGAAAAATTAAAATCTCGATAAAGAGAAGGCACATTTCAATTTTTATCAGTGCCAGATATCGAAAAAAGAGTAATTGAAAAATCGCGTTCAATGGTCAAAGAAGGTGTAAAGAAAAAAAATTGAACCGTTCAATTCAATTTTAGATCGTGTCAGAAAAATTGTCGATTATTTTCCTAATTTAGATTTCTGAAACGAAATTCGGTCGAGAAAAAAACTTCTCTTCGATTTAACTAATTTTAGTTAGTACATTCGAGAACTTTTTTGGTTTAAGCCAAATTCAATTGTCTCAAATAATTTTTGAGGACAATTTAGTCGTTGCAAATGTTTGTTGATTCATCGATATTTCGTTCGATTTGACGTAATTTTAGTAAAATCTCTTTGAAAACCTCTTTGATTGAGCCAAATTCAATTGTTTCAAATATTTTTGGGAACAATCAAGTTGTTGCGAATTTTTTTTAAGTCATCGAAGTTTCATTCTATTCGATCGAATTTTTGAGTCAAGTAATGTTGAAAAAGTTTTAATTGTTTTTATAAATTTAGTTAAAAATTGAATTGCTTCAAATATTTTTGGGAACAATTGAGTTGTTGAGAAGATTTTTAAATCATTGGAGACTCTTTTGATTGAACGAAATTTTCGTCAAGTTACATTGACATTTTTTTTCTCGATTTTTTTTCTTCAAATTTAGTTCTAAATTAAGCTTTGTATGGAATTCAATTATTCAATTCGATTATTGATTGGGCCAAATTAAATTGTCTCAAATATTTTTTGGAACAATTAAGCTGAGAATATTTTTAAATCATCGAGTTTCATTCGAGTGAACGAAATTTTATTCAATTTAATCAAAATTGAATTTTTTTTTCTCAATGTCGGATAATACTTGCCAGATACTCTTCGAGTTCGCTACACGCGTGCATGAATGAATACGTGTAAAAAAAAAGAAAAAAGAGAGAAAGAAAGAGAAACAAACTCATCGCTTCCTAAACGCAGGATGATCGTACTCTCATCTGCGTTTCGTAAATTAAGTGTCTATTAGAGTATTTAATCGAAAGATAAAAAAAAACCTTCCATATACAACGTGATGGTCTTACGATGCCAGATTGTGGAAAGAAAAAAGAAAAAAAACGAATAAGCAAAAAAAAAGCGCGCAAAATCTGAAAATACGAAGAAGCCGATCCAGAAGTAACAATATATATGGGGCATTCCACGCAAAATCAACAGCCCGAAACCCTCAGATTTTGATCATGTTTTTGCCTATTAAATCTTTTAAACTTTAAAAAGGTCTGGGAAATGAAATTCAGATATACATATTTCCATAAAGAAGGAAAAGGGAACCGTCAATTTTGAAAAAAACGATATCGAGAACAATTTTTCTTTAACGTTTAAAAGTTCTCCTTCCCTCGGTGATAATAAAAAACAATATTTTAAGATGTTTTAGGCTGGAAACAAGGTTGTATTGAAAAATGGTTAAAATTGGAAGTATTGAGGGAGAAGGACTGTAAATTCGACCTGGATTGCCCCATATATATTAGGGTGGGTCACATAAAATGACTAATTTTTTTTTCCTTGATATAATGAAAAATGTATTGTTTGGCATCTCAAAAAAACCCTCTGCAAATATTAGCCCTTCATATTTAAAGTAAGAGACCCCTCATCGCCAATTTTTATTTCCCATTTAAATAACAGGAAATTTTTTTTTAACTTTGGAATTTTATTTTTGTGGCGCACTTTTTTGTAGAGCATCAAATGTTCTACAAAAATGTGCTAAAAACCTCTCCTAGCCTCAACGGTTAAAGTCTAATGAAATTCCAAAGTTAAAAAAAAAATTTCTTATGTTATTTAAATGGGAAATAAAAATTTGCGATGAGGGACCTCTTAATTATATATGAAGAGCTAATACTTGCAGAGGGTTTTTTGAGATGCCAAACCATACATTTTTCATTATATTGAGGAAAAAAAAATTAGTCATTTTATTTTACCCACCCTAATATATATAAATATAGTCAAGTATATATAAATGTGCGCCAAAGATAACAGAAATGTGTGTGAAATGAGAAAAAAAAGAGTGGGAGAGAAAAAAATTCGTACTGCATTTTCCATGTCGTGATTCACGGTCATTGATGCATTTGCATATATATCTAATAATAATAAATATTAGGGTGCTTCAAAAAAATTTTTCACTTTAGGAAATGGTAAAAAGATGGTTGTGATTTGAGAAAATTGATTTTTATTATATTATTTAAATATTTCTGATATAAATTATGATAATAAGCCAGTAGAGATTTTTTGGAATTCCTCTTGATGAACCAGAGGAAGAAACATTAATTTCAGGTCTCTGTTTTCGCCAAAATTTTTTTTGCGCTATTTACAAGGCATAAGAAATTCTTTAATTAATGGAATCTAATAATACGGTGTACTTTTGAAGCATCCTTGTAAATTTGTACGAATATATATACAGCGATGTGCAAGCGCCTCCGGCAACGCCCGTGTGATCGATATTCCACTCTCTCTCTCTCTTTGGCTTTCTCTCTTTTCGCGTACATTTGAATTGCGCTGGTCTATCATGGCGCAAAAGTCGGCGAGAACAAAGTTTAATACGAGGATGTGATTTACGATCGCGTGCATCGCGATTACAATGCACTTTATTACCTATATATGGGGCATTCAAGGTTAAATCCCCCTGAAACCGATGATAAGTACATTTTTCATTTATCCGAAAGTTTTTTCAAATCACCTCGCGCTAAAAGAATGCAGAAATCTGTAAAAACCAAAGAATGTTATTTGAAACCAGCAGAGCACGTTCTGCAATGCATTTCAGGATCAAAAGGAGGCGAAAAAAAGATCCTGGTCGAATTGACTCCGAATGCCCCACATAAATGTGCCAGAGGGTAAAAAAATGATTTTTTGAACCAAAATCATTTTTCCAAAACGAAATTCAACATGAAGGGATTTCTTGAGAAATTGACACCTCAACTGAACTTCAGGATTCGTTTTTTTTAAAATAAAAAAACTCTTTTTCAAACGATCAAAAACGTGAAAGAGAAGCCACAGTAAAAAAGGTGGCTAAATTATGGAAGAGGGATGCATTTTTCTGTTTCCCATCGAATAATCGATGCCCATCGTTTGTTCAAAATTTTCATCACGGCGTAAAAACACCGTCACTTAAATTAAATATAATATAGGTATGTATATATCAATATACGGGAATATATCGATATATATGTAAGTTCCTAAAACGAAAATAATGACCGAGAATCCAGTTCCGAGGCAAGGTTTGCACAAAGACACTCACATAGACAAAATCGATCGCTCGGATTCTGTGATAATTTGTGGGTAAAAGAAAAAAAAAAGAATTTGAAAAAAAAAATTTGAATCAATGCCCAAAATGACGATTAGCAATCGTATGCGGATAATCATTCGTGTATTTGTGTTTATCGAGGATATTTTATAAGCGAGCGTATCATAATCATCACCGACTGCCAAATTTGCCGGTATTTATCGAATTTTTCCAATTGAAAAAATTAAAAAAGAAAAACCAAGAATGCAGTATTAATTTTCGAGTACGAGGAGAGTGTGAAAAAGGAAACATTTTAAAAACAATTTTTTAAAGCTCAAATTACAACGACAAGCACAGAGACGAATGAAGAAGAGAGAGAGAGAGAGACAACGAAAGATAAATGATTTTTTAAAATAATTATCTATTATTGTTAATCTATTGCTCGCTGTATTGTTTATCAAATTAACGATATTTTCTATCGCACGAAGGAAAGAATGAAACACGCACACGATTTATTTATTGATTTTTTTATCACGGCCGGGAAAATAATAATAATTGTTGATATTTGAATTTTGTTTATTACGAGCATTGGAAATCGATGTCCTCGTTCGTCTAGTCATCAATTACATTGTCAATCGATAATCGATTTCGTCGTTGTTGAATCACTGGGAAATCATAATTGAGATTTCAAAGACATGATAATCAAAATATAAAGATGAAAATGTAACGTTATTATTTTACCTCGTTTGGTAATAAATAGTAGAGGCTCTTTATTTTATTAAATCCCAAAAAAGTTTGTTCAAATCGATAAAAACTTACAATTAATTGATTAAAGTTCATTTTAGAAATTGTAAAAAATATGGGAGAAACTTCATTTTCACAAAATAAGGTTTTCATTCAAAAGATGGATTTGCAATTTTTCAAAAACGGATATAAATTTATTTACCATGTGTTTCTAGATTGATTTCAAACAATTTGTTCCTAGGATTTTCTCAGAAATTTTTTATTTTTATTTTGGGGGATGAAAAAAGCCCTTCCTGGATTGATTTTTTTTTTCAAAATCGTTCAAATACATTTTTCTCGATATACTCGAGGATTTCACTTCGATTAAATATAAGTAGTAACTTATTGTCCTTCTCGTGAGTTATTCGAAATCTTGACCCAGTGAATACGTTATGTTGCAGCAATGTAACATGGAAGTTACATGTAATGTTACAATGTTATTCCTATGTAACATAGCTGTTATATAACGTGCAAGTAACATGTAATGTCACAATCTTATTCTTGTGATACATAACTGTTACATAACTGTTACATAACTGTTACATAACTGTTACATAACTGTTACATAACTGTTACATAACTGTTACAAAACTGTTACATAACTGTTATATAACAATGTTATATTGCTGAGTAGAAAATTGTAAGTTACATGTAACTTACTATGTAATATTATATGTTACAAACGGTAACATCGTCGTTACATTGCTGCAACACTACCGTGTACACTCGGGACATTCGAAAGAGCCCTCTCCACTCTCATAATCAATTATTCACCCTCGCATAAGTAGGCATATTAACGATTTAGATAGGCGAATGATGTTTTTTTTGTACGATTTTGAAAAAAAAATTAGTAATGAAACACGAAATCGTAGCGCGCGAAAGTTATGAGTGGCTCTATAAGAATGGTGCTGGCTAATGGTGCATAGTGAGTTAAGAAAAAAAAGATGAATGCAAAGAGATAATAATTCACGAGATCGAACGACGATAGAAATTTTTTTAATAATTACCGCATTTAGGCACATTTACAGCTCTACCAGTTATTTTTCTACCAGAAATTCATCTCTACCACAATAAAACACTACCATAAAATCACTCAAAATTAACAAGTCTGCCGTGTAACATCTCTGCCAAACCGAAGCGTTTCAATAAACCTATCAAATAAAAATTCTGCTAGAAAAAATCTCCACCAAACAATAACTCTCCAAAATAATATCTCCACCACAAAATCTCTCTACCAAACAGATCTACCAACAAATTGACGGGATTACGAGTCTCCGGCTCTGTATTCCTGCGATCCCTTACTTACCGACCGCGGGGCGACTGCAGTTCGTTCATTGCAGCGCACTCCAGCGTCGGTAAAGTACCGGCCGAGTTGAAAAGCCGGAGACTTCTGATGGTAGGTTTGGCAGATAGGAGAGCTTTCAAGTGGCAAATTTTATGGTAGAGATACTAAACGGTAGTTTTGTTAATTGTTATTGATATTACCGTAGCGTTTTCTCGGGTAGTAATGTGATTCCGATAGAGAAATGAGTGCTGTAAATGTGACGCGGAAAGCGATTAGGAAATTTTAAACGCGAAAAAATTGATATTAAGCACGAACGAAGTACGCAGAATGTGTAATCGGCAGCGTAAAGAAAAAAAGAAAAATCCATCTCGTTTATTCAACGAGTTTACTATTTGTAATAACGACTAATCGTTACTATTACGTATTATCGAACGAATTGATTAAACATCGTTAATCCAGACTCTAGATTGACATTGTAAATATTAGTGTTAAATCTTAATACCTTAAGGGATAATGTAAACAACGTTATTATTATCGTAATTAAGCGTAATATTGTCGACAATGAAGAGACGAAAAAAATCATAAAAGCAAAACGCGCAAACACGTTGGTAAAAAAACGAAATAAAACTATGAATTTATAGAGAACACTGAATATTCTGTTTTCAATTTAATTTCCTGAATTCCTTTTTCCAACCCTTGACACAATTTTTACTTTTAATTATACTTAAGGGTGGAAACTGTCTGTTTAGGGGTTGAAATTAAAAAAATGATTTCAGTTAGCAATTGTTGAATTACATTTTTACGATCCTTGACCCGAAATCTTTACTTTTAATTATACTTGAGGGTGGAAACTGTCTGTTTAGGGGTTGAAATTAAAAAAATCATTCTAGTTAGCAATTGTTGAATTACATTTTTGCGATCCTTGACCCAAAATCTTTACTTTTAATTATACTTAAGTGTGGGAACTGTCTGTTTAGGGGCTGAAATTAAAAAAATGATTTTAGTTAGCAATCGTTGAATTACATTTTTACGATCCTTGACCCAAAATCTTTACTTTTAATTATACTTAAGTGTGGGAACTGTCTGTTTAGCGGCTGAAATTAAAAAAATGATTTTAGTTAGCAATCGTTGAATTACATTTTTACGATCCTTGACCGAAAATCTTTACTTTTAATTATACTTAAGGGTGGGAACTGTCTGTTTAGGGGTTGAAATTAAAAAAATGATTTTAGTTAGCAATTGTTGAATTACATTTTTACGATCCTTGACCCAAAATCTTTACTTTTAATTATACTTAAGGGTGGGAACTGTCTGTTTAGGGGTTGAAATTAAAAAAATGATTTTAGTTAGCAATTGTTGAATTACATTTTTACGATCTTTGACCCAAAATCTTTACTTTTAATTATACTTAAGGGTGGGAACTGTCTGTTTAGGGGTTGAAATTAAAAAAATGATTTTAGTTAGCAATTCTTAAATTATATTTTTACGATTTTAGTTTAAAGGCGTGGAAAAAATTCGGAAAAATAATGATTGTTTTGGCTATTGTTGGTTTTTAATCATCTCTAGGAAATTAGTTGAGGAAATCCGAATACTTCGCACGTCATTCGAGTTGGCAGACCCTTTACATATGTATATATACATATATTATGTACATGTTGTACCGAGGAATGCAAATTCCACAAGGGCTTGTTCCAATTTCTGTTAGAGGGGTTTGCTGATGGTATCGCCTGTTTTTGGCACACGGGCGTGGTCTTTTGAACAACCTTAATTCCCACTCTTTCCCAACTCTCTTTTACTGTTTGCAGAAAAAAAACTACTCGAAATACATTCCCGTCCACAAGCTTGGAAACCCCCGCCCCGATTCCGCGTGTGGCACAAAAAGTTACACTGTTCCTTCAAAAATAAAGATATATCAATTCAACAAGCGGCATTCCAAAAGGGATATATTCAGCTTCATTTCGCTTTTTCGAAAAAAAATTTCGATTTTTTTTAAACCGTTACGCCTTTTGAAACATGGTCGATTTTTCGCTTTTTTTGGCGTTGAAATTTTGGTGCACCATCCATGGCATTTTTAAAAACTGTTTTTCATGGGAAAAACTTGTAGGGGGAAGTACAAGCTTCAATTTCGTTTTTTAAAAAGTTTCGTACGATTTTTTTTCGCAAAAATATTCCAACTTTCGTAAAAAACGACCATATTTATAGAATGTAGCGTAACTCTGAAACTACAGAGTTTTCGTAAAATCACTAAGATGGTAAAAAGTTGCAGACAATCATTGGGGATTTAATGAAATTTTTTCAGAATTTTTATTCAACATTTTTTTTCGAAAATTTTCCATGCCAACCAGATATTTTTTTTATCTCAAACGATTGGGTCTCTTTCCTCATCTACACGGCTTTCTAAGAGAAAAACGTTATCTGCATGGTTTTTTTTAAATCAAAAAACCCGTGTAGATGAGGTAAGCGACCCGGTAGTTTAAGATAAAAAAATATCTCGACAGGAAAAATTTTCGAAAAAAAAATTATGAAAAAAAATTCTGCAATTTTTTTATTGAATCCAGAATAGTTATATGCAACTTTTTACCCTCATAGTGATTTTACAAAAACCCAGTACTTTTAGTTACGCGACTTTATAAATATGGTCGTTTCTGAAAAATTAAATATATTTGCGAAAAAAAAATCGTATGAAGCTTAAAAAAAAAACGAAATTGAAGCTTCCCGTGTAGAAATGTGATAGGGCAACCATTAGTTGATTCTTGCCCCTGATCCGCCCTGCCTGATCCGATTTTCCTGGCAGGGCCCTGACATGGAACTTAACGACCTGGTCCCTAGTTATTACATTGAAATAATCACTTATTACCAGTGCCCTGCATGATCAGAATATGAACAGTTTCCGACGACGTTATTTTTACACTTTTAAGCAAAACATATTTTTATTTTATTACCCTGGCAGGGCTCTGATGTGAAAACTAATTGGATTGCCCTGAGTATTTATTAAAATAAAATTATTTGTATATCGGCTTTCAGTATAATAATAATAATAATAATAATAATAATAATAATAATAATAATAATAATAAATAACAATAATAGTAATAACAATAATAATAAATTAACAATCATTGCCTCGTTTATTATTATTATTATTATTATTATTATTATTATTTAATTATTATTTACTTTTATCCCGCGAGAATAACAAGCAATTGTGCGCCTGTCACAAGTTCGTTACGTAGGCAGAGGATTATTATTATTATCACGACGAACCGCATCGCGTTAGTTCCGCGACTTGATGCAAGATGGCGCAGGACAGCAACCGTTGAACTCGCATACGGATAATGTGTTCAGTATGCTTATATAGACGGGTGCGAGCACGGATGTTAGCAGAAGTCGATGTCGGAAGAATCCATACAAGGAGTTCCTGCCGTCTTATGTAATTGTACTTATTTATTTAATTCTCGTGGAAAATTTCCATTCACTCGGAATCTAATATTCTCTTCGAGGATTGCCAAAAGAAAAGTGTACCCTAAGAAAGGGTTGCCTCGAAATAAATAATAAGATGCATACATTGAAAAAGGAGTACCTCGTAAAAACGAATTGTTCAAAAAGCGCTTCGGTGTATGATCGCGACCGTGATCAGGGCCTTTAAGGGCATGATTCTAAAAATCTTAGGGGCCTGATCAGGATCTGCTAGGGCCGGATCATATCGTCATAGGGGCCTGATCATGATCGCCGGATCCGAAAATGGCCAGCCAGGTGTTACATGGCTAAACAGGGCCTGTTAGGATGAGCGGATCATTTCCCTACATTAGTTAGGGAGGGCAAGTCAGGGGCAGAAGTTTTTCCCTACCAAAATTTCTACACGGGTTATACTCCCCCCACAATTTTTTCATGCGAAAAATAGTTTAAAAAAATGTTCATGCAACGTGCGCCAAAATATTAACGCCAAAAAAAAGCCGAAGAACGACCATGTTTAAAAGGGCGTACTGGGTTTTTAAAAAATCGAAAATTTTTTTTGGAAAAAGCGAAATGAAGCTGAATAT
This sequence comes from Alloplasta piceator, assembly GCA_946863875.1. Classification (NCBI taxonomy): domain Eukaryota; kingdom Metazoa; phylum Arthropoda; class Insecta; order Hymenoptera; family Ichneumonidae; genus Alloplasta; species Alloplasta piceator. Next base: position 53,620,736 of record OX333074.1, read on the forward strand.
GTTCTTTTTCAAATGACGCTTATTGAATTGAAATATCTTTATTTTTAAAAGGGCAGTGAACCTTTTTGTGCGGCGCAGAACCGGGACGAGTGTTTCCAAACTTTTGGACGACAGTGTATTTGTATTGACTGAATAAAAAATAAAAAAAATACAAGAAAAATGTACATTTATCAACGAGCCCTTTCACTAACATCCCCTTTTTTACATTGCAAACGTCTCGCTCGTTCGTTAAATAATTATTTCCCCGAGGTCAATATCTAACCCAGATCAAATTTGCTCCTGTTTGTCCACTTTGGCACACTCCACAAATTCCTCAACTCCCGCCCTTCACCCTTGAGTACATTTAATTATTTTCGAGTAGACTCTCGTCAAAATGTTAAGAACCTCCTCATCCATATCAACTTAATTATGTTGCAGTCGAGGCTAATGAATCTCGATTATTTTTCCCGTCCATTCAACAGCTGATTGTCGTTTAACGAATTGAATTTTTATCCCTTTTTATTTTGTCCAGATTAGCTGGAAAAGCATTGAGGGAAGGTATTTTTTATTGTTACAAATCATTTTTTAACTACCGGTAAATTAATTTGGAAAATAATGTTTTTCGATTTTCTAAATCTTAGTAATTGAGCTTGTACTTTTGTCGAGAGATTGCATTTTCATCCCTTTTTATTTTGTCCAGATTTTCTGGAAAAGCATTAAGGGATGATATTTTTTATTGTTACAAATCATTTTTTAACTACCGGTAAATTAATTTGGAAAATAATGTTTTTTGATTTTTAAATCTTACAATTAGCCAATGTACTTTTTTCGAGAGACATTCTCAATAATCCGTTACTTCTTCTTTTTAAAAGCTTTTATTTAGTTTCACCTGTCGTGGTGTCTGTCTGTAATCAAATCTTGCAAGCTAAATTTGACCCACTTCCCGGTTTCCCATTGAGTTAAAATTTGTCATGCATATATGTAAATCGGATGACAATGCAAAATTATCATAAAAAATTTGCAAATTTTTTGCAAAAAAAATTGTTTCGCAAAATTTGTATTACAAATTTGCTTGAAAATTGTTTTGCAACAAAAAATGTTTCGCATAATTTTTTGCAAAAGAAATGTTTCGCAAAACTGTTTGCAAAAAAATTGTTTTGCTAAATTTTGTTTACAAAATGGTTTTAAGCAATTGATTTGCAACATTTCTTTACGAAAATTTTGCACAACAGTCTTTTTTCAAAAAATTTTGTGAAAACATTTTTTTGCATAAATTTCGCAGAAAAATGTTGCAAATTAATTGTGTGAAATAATTTTGCGAAACATTTTTTTTGCAAAAAAATTATGCGAACCTAGATATACATTACTAAACTAGTTATTTAACATCATAAATACTAAAAAGTAAAAAATGAACAAATAAAAAAAAAAAAATTTAACCAAGCTTTTATTAGTTGTTAATAAAAAATAACTAAAGACTTAAAAATAAAGCTATTCCGATTGGAAATAACTTTATTTTTAAGTCTTTAGTTATTTTTGATTAACAACTAATAAAAGCTTGTAAAAAAAAAAAAATTTCGTTTGTTTTTATCTTCGGGACTTGTTGATGCGATGTGAGACGGATTATGTTGATCCATCTCCACGAATCCATTATTCATGGAGAGATATTAGGCCAAATCGGGAAGGAGGGCGGAAAGAGGTATTTCCAGTAGAACGGTCAGACAAGAGTCTCCGCCGATGCTGTGCGAAGTTACATATTTATTTGGGAGGGTTTCACTCTCATATACTTACTTTGAAGTGTGTCGAAAAAAATAATTTTTTTTTTATACTAGACGAAACTCCAGTTTTTGTCTGAAAAAAAAGTTTCTACGAAAACGAAGCGGGGCTCAATATTTAGGGGTGGTAAAAATAATTTTCATTTTTTTATTTTTTGCATATTTTTGTTCAAGTTACTTAATGTGTACCTATTTTGTTTATTTTGGTTCCTTGTTTGGTAACCGAAAAAAAGAAATTCCCCAAAAGGCTTCGTTTTTAAGTGCATCCGGGTAATACAATCCCTTAGAATAAAGTGGATTAATAATTATAAATAAAATTGAAAGTTTAAGACTGCACAACGAAAAAATATCACATGATATTTGCCCGAAAATGTGGGCATAGCTCGTTCATCGATTTTTTTAAAAATCAAAGTCCAATGAATTCTGCACCCTTTGAAAATTTTGCAGAAAAGAAGGGGTTGTGGTGTCCAATTTGCGTGAAAAATAAAATCATAATTTACTCCACGATAAATTAAAATTAGAACGAAATTTGTATCGTTTCCAATTGTTTTTGGCATTTAAATTTTACGGTTTAATTCGGCAAAGTTCTGATACCTACTGCAACGACGCCATTTTGTAGCTTGGGTATGAATAAAAAATATTTTTGTACACCTTAATACATGTGGAATAAAATGTCAAAACTTTATTTTGATTCATTGTTTGGTAATTGAAAAAAAAAATTCCCAAAGGCTACGTTTTTTAATGTGTCGGGGTAGTTTTATTTAACACTCAGTATTTAACTTTATTAAATTTAGTATCTAAAATGTATCTAAATTTAGTAGATAAAATATTCAAGGAGCATCTTTGCGGGAAATTTTTTCTTGTGAAGAATACGTTTTTCCCTTCAAGTAATTACATTGTATTTTTCTATTCAGAAAGTATTAATTAATAAGTCATTTTTACACTGAGAAAACAGTTTATTTGTAGTAAAGAAGTATATTTAGTTGGCACGTTTACTTAAATATTCCTTAACTGTTACAAAATTTGTTAGTCGTTAAGAAATATTTTTATTTGTGTCAAAATAATGTATTAACCGTTAAAAAATATTAATTCAATTTATTAACTGTTAAAAATCAATTGGTTCCGCCATATTCAACTTTACATTTGTTAACAGTTAACAAATTATGGTACATTGTTTTCTCAGTATAGTGAATATAATTATCGATTTAATTTTGCATTTTGATTATTTTTGTATAGATATTTTCGTAATAGGATATTTTGGTAAATAGACGTTTTTATATCAGATCAATTTTGTTCTTAATTTTTTTGTAGCTACTATTTTTGACTTCAACATTTCAAACCACGATGTTCAATATGTTTATCCACCAAATCTCCATGATTCGCGATTTAGTGAAAATTACGCTTTTCAGTCAGACTCAAATCGCGTTACGTTGGTTTAAGGTGCAAAGTTGCTATATATAGATTTTTGTTTAAGGGGTTAGGCCACTCTACAGACCAAACATATCGCTTTTTTTCGGCGAAACCAAAAAATAAATCGGATTGACAAAAAAGGGGTTTCATTATACATCTAATTGGCAGTACAAAATTATTTTTTTGTGGCGATATATGTCAAAATGTCGACTGTGCAGCATTTTTCCGATGACGCCTTCATTTCTGGAAGGTCGAAGGCCAAACCAACGGCTCTTATAATTTTTTAGTTACGATGTGGCACCAAAGTTTTTTCGATCATATATACGAATAGCTATGTAAGTACGTAGGATTTTTTTGATATGTTGTTTTTTTTAGAAATGGCGCGTTTATAATTCAAAAAGTATGAAATGCTATGAGAAAATCGTCAGGAAATTGTTTATAAAAAAGGAACTATGCAATATAATGAAAAAATCCTACGTACTGCTTTGGAGAACGTTATTTTGAATGTACAGTTAAAATTCCAAATGAATCGGTTAAAATTTGTTTGAGCTACGAGTTCAGCCAACTTGAAAAATGTAGTTCTGAGATAAACGCGTTTAAAGTTTGTAGAAAGCCCGCTGCGGATGAAGAGGGGTTGCACTGGAATACAAAAATCGAGTACTTAATGGTTTTTCACCCACATAATCTTTTGGAATATAACTATATATGGGGCATTCCATCCCAAATTGGACAGTTTGAAAAACTTTTTTTTTGATGTCCTCAAATTTTTTTTATTTTTTAGTACCCATCAAAAGAGCCTTGCTGGTAAATTTTTAGATTTTTTTTATTACCCGTTCAAAAAGACCAAAAAACCGTTCTTTTTCCGGTATTTTGGTAATTATTAAAAGTTTTTTGTTGACAATTTTTGTTTTTTATGGCTTTTTCAGAAAAAAATACAATAAAAATATTTTTGTTTTAAACATCTATCTATTCAACAACTCTTAAGACCAGGCTGATCGTGGGATTTCCATAACTACTAATTTTTTTCGATTTCTGAAAATAATATTTTTTTTCCATCAATTATTATAAATATCAATTTTCGTTACTGTATAGTATTATTTTTAATTATTTAGAATTTATTTTGACACTTTTTTATGAAAAAGAAAATTTTTAGTCTCCAAATAACCCAAAAAATAGTAGTTATGGAAATCCCACGATCGGACTAGTCTTAAAAGTTGCTGAATAGATAGATGTTTGAAACAAAAAATAAAAAAAAAATAAAAATATACACTCACTTTTAAAAACGCGATTTAAAGTTTAAAACTCAAAAAACTCATTTAAAAACACGATGAATATTTGTGTTGTATTTTTTTCTGAAAAGGCCATGAAAAAACAAAAAATTAAAAAAAAAACTTTTTATCTTCGACCATTATTAAAGAACTCATGAACTAAATACCGAAAAGCGGTTTTTTCGTTAATTCAATATCTTTTGAACAGGTAATAAAAATCTCAAAATTTACCACCAAGCGTCTTTTGCTGGGTACTAAAAAATATAAAAGATTTGAGGAAATAAAAAAAAAAAGTTTTTCAAACTGTCCGATTTGGGATGGAACGCCCTATATACCTTTTTAACAAACGAAAAATCGATTTTTTGAAAATCCTAGAGTTGCCTAACAGCTTAACAAAAGCAAACGATGGAGAAACGATCGTCCAAGCATGTCCATCAGCCCCCCCCCCCGTTTCATTTTCGTTCACAGAGACGCAGACCGCGTTAAAGAATAAAGCGGTCTGGAGCTTTATTTTTTTTTCCATCGCGTTCATCGGAGCGCTCGGTTGGAGCTCGTCATAAAGCCAACTTGTATAATGACAAGGGGCTAATTTGCCATGACAAAGCCGAGGCAAGGGGCAAAGGAAAATTATCGAACGCTCGGATGGTCATCCCTTTTATTTTCCTTTTTTTTTTTTTTTATCTCTCGCTTCTCGGCGTGCCTCAGCGGCGACTGAACCGGTCATCTGACAAACAACGGCCGATTTGCTTTACAGAATCTGCCACTTTTTTTCTCTCTCCTTTTATTAAAATAAAAATGGCAAAAAAAAAGGATTCACCACTTTGTCGGATAAATCACACGGGACAGTGAGAATTTTTAACGCATGATCAGCATCCCCTTTCGTCATAGATAATCGCTAATTTCCTTTGTGCTTAATAAGCTTTGTCTTCCTTTTTGTTTTCTTTTTTCAACGAGCGTGTCGCGATATTTTCACTCGAGGGATTTTTCCTTCCTCAAGAATGAACTTTTTCCTTTCTTCTTTTTCATTAAAAAACGTCCATAAATATAAAAACACCAATTTTGTACTCGTCCGAGGATTTTTTTTTTCCTGGCGAGACAAAAAAAAGAGAGGAAAGCTCCACGATTTCACGAATCCTGCGAAATAAAAAGGGAATTCCTTCGGCATCTTCGAGCAAATCAAGCGGTTTAGCTCGATCGAGTTCTCATCTCGACGCGTATTTCGTCGACGAGATGCCAGACGAAACTTAAACCGCGACGAAGATGTGGGTGGACGACAAAAAAATGGATGGCTTTTCGTTCTGTTACGCGTTTTCATCGTGTCGCGCGTATTGACGAAATCCCACGGGGGATAAAAAAAAAGGACATACCGCTTGTGCCTTTTTTTTTTTTTTTTTTTTTTTTTTTTTTTTTTTTTTTTTCGTGTACAGCGAAGTCAGTCCATACGTTCTGGCGCTTGTGACCCAGAGACTGATCCGTTGAAAGAAAGAGAAAGCTCGTATCGATGCCCGGGAAAAAAAGCCCATCGAGGATACACCTCAAATTCACCCTTCAGGGTGAATTTTCAGATACTAGATCCTCGCTGCCCGCCCTTATTTTGTTTTCGATCGAAGGAGTGGGAGAAATGTGGGCCATCCGGTGAATGATAATTCCGACGCGTATTTTTGTTAAAAATAATTTTTACAAAAATAAAACAGATTCATATTATTGGCGTGAAAATTTGTTCATTCGAATGGAACTTTTGATTTTTTTTCAACAATTTTTTGTTTAATAATTTTTACGATAACGTTACGGTGATTTATAAATTTTGTCTACTCTTTTGAAATTTTTGATCATTGAATTGAGGAAAAAATGCTTGTCACTCAATAGATTTGTAGACATTTTCCCACCGAATTTTTTTTTTTTTTTCAGTAACAGATAGTCAATTTGGTAATTATGCAGTTTACAAACCCAAATAAATCCAAACACACCATTCTCTGTATTGTGATGAACTTTTTTATAATTTTTTTAAATTAATATTTTTTCGAATTTTTTTTCTCATTTTGATGTAGATAAGATACTGTGTCAAGAAATAAGAAAAATAGAATGGAATTAAAATTAAAACAAAAAATAGAATTTAATGAATTGATTTTTTTTTTTTATTAAAAAATTAAAAAAATACAATTTTGTTTAAATTTTTTTGGCATTCAAATTTTACGGTTTAATTCGGCAAAGTTTTAATACCCACTGCAACGACGCCATTTTGTAGCTTGGGTATAAATAAAAAATATTTTTCTACACCTTAATATATGCAGGATAAAATATCAAAACTTCACTTCGATTCATTGTTTGGTAATTGAAAAAAAATCCCAAAAAAGGCTACGTTTTTTAATATGTCTGGGTAGTTTTATTTAACCCTCAGGATTTAACCTTATTGAATTTAGTATCTCAAAGGTACCTAAATTTAGTAGCTAAAATATTCTAGGAGCATCTTTGCGGGACAATTTTGTACGACGTTTGTAATACGTTTTTCCCTTCAAGTAATCGCATTGTATTTTTCTATTCAAAAGTATTAATGAATAAGTATTTTTTACACTGAAAAAACAGTTTATTTGTAGTAAAGAAATGTATTTAGTTGGCACTTATACTTAAATATTCCTTAACTGTTACAAAATTTGTTAGTCGTTAAGAAATATTTTTATTTGTTTCAAAATAATTTATCAACTGTTAAATAATAATTGATTTCACCATACATTAATTTAACTGATTGAGGTAAATGTCCCAATTATTGGACACTGTCTTGTATTTTTATTATTTCTCATTCATCTGCATGCATTTACTTATTTATAAAAATTTCCTTACATATACGGAACTTTTAGCTATCGAAATGTTACCTTACTTGTGCAAAAAAAGCTTTAATTAACTGTTTATCGTTTTTGCTAAGACGCGCCGCTTCATGCGTAAGGGCATAAAAAATTCAAAAACTGTCGCATCTTAAAAAGTGAAGGCGTTTCAGGTTCCTCAGAAAATTTCTTACAAATAACAATTAAAAAAAAAATTAATTAATTATTTGTTAACAAATACGGTGTTCGATCATTGGGACATAGAAAATGCACTGTGTCCCAATTATTAAACACTCGAATTCTCCAAGATGGCGTCATTAAACCCATCAAAACATCGAGACAGTTAACGTGTGATCAGATCGTGTGAATCGGATTTATTCAAACAAAAACTGTAAGTTCCTGAATAAACTTACCTCTAATCTTTTAATAATAACTCTAAGACCGTCAAATATATTTTTTATTTGTATTTTCGCGCAATAAACATAAAAAGAAAAGTGAAAAGAGAATATAACCTAAATGTAACCTAAAAATACGAATGTAATGTTCAATAATTTTCGCTCTCCGATATTTCAGTCGAAAAACAAGAAAGCTGCGACAAAATCAAACAAGAACGGAACATAAAAACGAGGAAGCTGAAAATAAAAATAAAATAAAGTTCGAGTTGAAAAGAAAAAATAAACCAAATGCGAATGAACCAAAAACATGTCAAAAGAGACTAAATATATATTTTTGTATTTTTACATGATTAATAAAAGATTATTTAATTGTTTGATGTTGCTTTTATTTCTTAATATTGTACCTAAAATAATATTTCCGGAACGGAAAAAGAATCCTCGAGAGTGTTCGATAACTGGGACATGCCTGTTCAATATTAGGGATATAGGCACTTCCAGTGTTCAATAATTGGGACATTTGCATGCTTCACATTGTCATTCTTTTTTTTTCATTTGAAATAATTTAAAAATGATTTAAAGGGTGATTTTTCGAAAGTAAAAATATCACAGTATCGTTTGAACATGAAAGCGATGGTTCTTTTTCTTGATTTTATATTTTTTTTTCTCACCGAATTCAACCCCCAGATCCTTAGCTGTTCAATAATTGGGACATTTATCTTAGTGTCGATTTTCTCGGTAAATACGAAGGGAAATTCCGCGGAAGCGCATCAAAGAATTTCGCTTCAAAGGTTTGATGACTGTTGCGTCTTGTGACTCAATGCGGAACGAACGAAGCGCTTTCAGCGCTTGTAGAAAGAGGAGAGAGTGATGATGGCAGACAGAGGGAGAGACCTGTTTTGCGTGGATTTAAACTTGTGTCTGTTGGGGAATCTAAGTAATTTCGGAGTAATTCAACGAACCAAAGGGTTGGAGGGAGAGAGATAGAGAGGTTGAAGGCGAAATGATACGAGTGGGCGTGAGAGATGCTGGAAAACTTTGCACGGGCACAAGTGAATTTTACGTTGAGCTTTCGGTTTGTACTGCAGTGACATACATTGAAAGAGCAAGAGAGAAAATTTGGCTACGCATGCTTGAAGACTCGGAATGCACAGCGCTGAATTCTCCAGCGAATACGTCAGGCAAGCAGCCAGGTAAGCACACAAACCATTGGGGGGAGGAAAAGCGGTACAGAAAGAGAGGGAAATTGAAAAATAGAGAGACGAAATCTCGTTGAAAGCTCGCGGGAGAGATTTCGAGGGTCGTGGTAGCTACTTTAGTTCCGCCAAATCGACGTTTGAAACGCTTCTGCATGAGAATCTATCTCGATCGAGTGGGCCTATTTTCTCAAAACTGCATTTTCGAAGGTTTTGGGGAAAATATATAAGCGATTATTGTTAATTATTAATTAATTTTTTAATTTATTAAATTATTCATTATTTTTTAGAATTAATTCCAGATATAAAAATCCGGTATTCGATCGAAGGACTTTGTTTCCCCCCATTCATAATTTAGATTTGAAGAATGCAAAATGCTTATTTTTACGATGCGAAGATGCTGAAATTTTTAGAATTCATTCTAGATATAAAAATCTTGTATTTGATCGAACAATTTTTTTTTCTCCACTCATACTTTTGATTCGAAGAATGAAAAATACTTATTCTTGCAATGGGTAGATTCTATAAAATTTTTAGAATTTATTCTACATGTACAAATTTCATTTCTGTTCGAAGAATTTTTTTTCTTCGATCATATTTTTTATTTGAAGAATGCAAAATGCTATTTCTTACATTGCCTAGATTGTAACAATTTTAGAATCAATCAATTTTTTTTCAATCATCAATTTTTTTTAGGAATCAATCAATTTTACATTTTAGAAGAATACAAAATGCTAATTGTTGCAATGCGGAGATTTGGACATTTTTAGGGTTTATTCTAGATATAAAAATCTCGTATTCGATCGAAAAATTTCTTTTCTCCACTCATACTTTCGATTTGAAGAATACAAAATTCTAATTTTTAGAATGCGTAGATTCTAAAATTAGAAAAAAAATTTCGGCACGTACAAATTTCATATCTGATCGAATAATTTTTTTCTCCGTTCATTTGATTTGCAGAATTCAAAATGCTAATTCTTACTTTGTATAGATCCTAACATTTTTAGAATATATTCTAGATGTGAAAATCTAGTATTTAATAAGAAGATTTTTCTCCCCATTCATACTTTCTATTTGAAAAATGCAAAAATCTAATTTTTTCAATGCGGAGATTCTGAAATTTTTTGAATTCATTCTAGATTTCAAAATCTCGTATTTTGAAAAACCTCGCCGCTACATTTTCAATATTCAACATCTCGATATTCAAGGTTGGAAATTCGCTCCAAGCGTCCTCTCATCCTTTTTTCCACAATTCTCAAAGTTTCCTCTTAAGGAGGTCAGAAGTGATTCCTGTACTTTCATATCCTGGTTCTTTTGAGAACCATCGCAAACTATATAAAAAAAAATAAAGTTCATATTTCCCAATTTTTTATTCGAAATGCTAATCGGGCAAAATCTTTCTCATCATAAATTGCGACTTTGAGTCAACTTTTGACTTCAAGAAAATGAAAACTCAATGTTGGTTGAAAGCATGAGCGTTATTATGAGGGTTGCGACAATCGGGGTAAAGATTTTGATTTGCGAGGTTGTGGAAAAAATATCTATAAATAAACGTACATACTATCGAGACGATCGATTCATGATAAAATTCCCCATGGAAAACCGGGTGTCTGTTTTCCAACGTTCGTTGATTATTATACCAAAACACCGAGCAAACCTCCCTCATCTTCGACGCAACAACAACGGCGGTTCATTTGCTTAATGCAATTTTCCATCCCCCCCCCTTGCTCTCGATTCTACAACCCTCTTTCTTCTGCCTATTCCCGCCTTTTCCTCGACTATATATATGAGGAAAAGGGGAATAAATGTATGTATATATCGGTTATTCCATGTCAAATCGACCAAGAGTTGGAATCGACCCCTTTCAAATTCGATGAAATTTGGTCAGAAGTTTTCGTTTATCGTAAAACAAATTTCTACCAAAAGAAAAATTTTTTTTTTTTTTCAAAAGTTCTGCAAGATTCCAAATTTCACAAATTTTAAATCTTTCAAGTTTATTTTTTAAATATCTTGAAAACTTTTATAGTTACGAAAAAATCGTTCTGGGTTCGTCTTGAAACAAAAATATTCCGAAAAAAATTTTTGCAAAATGATGAACTTGGAGACCTTTGAATTTTTTTAAATCGTGCAAATCCACGTTCATCATTAAATTTTTGGTTCATTTTTTTTATATAATGCCTTGAACGGATCTTACAATGTCCTGAAATTTGTAGGATGGTGTTACATGTATATTACTTATACATCTATATTAAGTTTATAGGCTTAAAACGCTTTACTAGATAAATAAAAATGCAAATTCAATTATGTTTCTGTTTCTATATTCTTATGTCATTAATTAAAAATTTTAATGCTCAAAATTACAGAATTACATGATTGCTCAACTTTACTTAACTTAAAGGTGAAACTTTTTTTTTTTATCAACATTCAAAAATTTACATTTTTGAAAAAAACACCATTCTGAAAATTTGATAGGATTTTTTAAGATCAGTACAAGGTATTATATAAATAAATTGAACCAAAAATTTAATGTTGATCGAAGATTTAGACGATTTTTGAAAATTCAAAATTCTTCAAATTCATCACTTTTCAAAATTTTTTTTCGGAATATTTTTTTGTTCGTAGCCACAAGTATTCAAAACGCATACAGAACGATTTTGTCGTAACTATAATAGTTTTTGAGATATTTCAAAAATAAACTTGAAAGATTTAAAAAATTGTGAAATTTTCAATCTTGCATAACTTTCGAAAAAAATTTTAACTTGTTCCTTTGGTGGAACTTTGTTTTATTATAAACGAATATTTGTGACCAAATTTCATCGAAATTGAAAGGGGTCGATCCTAACTCTTGGTCCACTTGACATGGAATGACCCATATATATATATCTATATATATATGGAATTCTCCGGTGGCCACGAGGGAAACGAAATCTTTCGCAGCCCTTAACTCTGGAATATTTCTCCTCTTTTTTTCGCACTCGATGCTCATTCTACCTTTCTTGCCCTATTTTCTAGACTCCCTCATTTTACTCCCTCGCTATTGTGTATTATAAATTTTCAACCCTCCGGGATATCACTTTGACCAAACGAGGGTTGAAAAAACATTTCGGCGTCGATGGCGCGGATTGAAAATGTTCGATTCCCGGAGTCGAAGAAATGGCTGTGAGAGAGGCAAGGAAAAACTTGATCGACCGTACGCCTTATCCGATAGGGTGGGCTTATGATCTCTGGCCTTATTTTTTTTTTCTGAAACATTCTTCCGTTGCCTCTTTTCTTCGTTGAATAGTTTTTGGATTCCCATGTTTTGAGGGATTTGGCTCACCCTGCCTGTAATCATCGGAACTCTGCCCCCCTCTTCATGGACGCCATATTTTGTCGGAATGAAAAAAAAGGAAATGGGGGCTTGACACTTCCTTTTTATTTTTTTAGTTTGATCGAAATCTTGTCACATTTGATGACAGGAAAACCAACTGAGAATCTTACATTACCTTATCAGAATTTAGACATTGATCCATTGATTTAGGGAAATTTTTGGAAGTGTAAAAATAATTGGTAAAATATTTATATAAATTGACTTTCTTTTTTTCCCGGCAACAATTCAATTATACTGAGAGAAAAAATTACTAGAACCAATGAAATAAAGTTTTGGAGACAAAAAATCATTTTTTTTTCATTATTTGCCAAAACATATTATATTGGTTCCCTTATATATTTACTTGGTTCATTTTTTTCAGTCAATTCTATAAATTTCTGTTTCAATAAACGAATTTACTTGAATCTAACAATATGTTATCAATTATATGTAATATGTTGTTTGACTCAAGAACATGCATGTCTTTTAATACAGGAAGCGACGAGAAAAAAAATTTGTTGAATCAACAAATTAATTAGTCCAATCAGCAGGAAAAATGATTGATTCAATCAAATGCGTGTTTATTAGTTGTTGCTAAACATATTATAAAAAATATATAGCCCTTGCCAAATAATTTAATATGCATAGTTCAGTGACCCCAAAAAGAGATAAATAGAAAAAAAGACAAATCTGCGCCAATTCTCCGATCTAATTTCTCTGTCCGACCGAGATTCGAACGCTCGACCCTACCTACCATAATACCTATCCTACCTAACACGCTACCTATTACTCTATCGACTACTACTATGCACTTGAAAAAGATAGGAATTATGAAGATTAGAATATAAGAAAACATTTAAAAAACCAGTTTTTTAATTTTTACCAACTTATGAATACTATTAAAGTATACTATAGAAATGATAGTTCTTTGCTTGAAGAAAATAAAAATGTCATCATTCCAAACAAATATTCTATTGGAATAAAATAATGTGTTACTTATTTTACTACAGCTTTTTTTCAAATAAGCACAATCAATTTTATGTCTAATAAATATTGAAAATACTACAGAAATATTTTTAGAAGTAAAATAATGATGAATTTATTGCAAAGAAATAATTTTGTTTAAAAAAAATGATTTCGTTTTGAAGTCATTTTTTAGGTCGAAATAATCTCATGTTTATGATGCCATACATAGTTTTCTTAAAAAAAAAATTCGTATTGAAGTCGTTTTTTAGATTCAAATAATCATCATTTCAGATTCAAATAATCTAATGTTTATGTGCGATAAATGTAATTAATCTAATGAATACAAATTCAATCAAATCTATTTAAATAAAAACATATTTTGAAGTAAAATAATAATGACTTTATTGCAAGAAAATAATTTTTTCGAAAAAAATAATTTTGTATTGAATTCGTTTTTTAGATTCAAATAATCTCATGTTTATGATGCGACCAATGTAATTAATCCAATGAATACAAATTTAATCAAATCTATCATGCATTTAATTGTTACTATTAAATAAGAGTTTAATATAATGGAGTAATAGATTCGTGAAAATATTTTTTTAAATGAAGAGTGATTTTCTTGGTTCAACAAATGATTAATCGAATTAATATTTCCATTTAATAAATAAATTCATGTTCTCAAATTCAGTAATTTTTTCTCTCAGTGTACGCTTATAATAAATTTTTATCTAATTTTCAAATACTGACATTAATTCAATTAATTTTTCAGGAGGTTTTGTAGAATTAACGTTGTGTTGATTAAAAAAAAAAAAAAAAGATCGTTGCAATTAAATTTGGAAATAATCTGAAAAACGATAATATAAAAAATAAAATTTCAAATATTCTGGAAGCGAATAAGAAAAATCTTTCAAATCGTCGAACAAAAAATTATGATTGACATGGAAACATATTTTTTTACATTTGCGAATTTCAAAGATTCTGAATATTCAGTATCTTAATAAGAAAGCAAATTGATTATAAATAGGCAAGAATAAAATGGTGAATAAATATTGAATCCCTCTTTTAAAAAGAACTCACTGGAAACGATCGTTTATCATGCATGATCCGATGAAATAATTTGCAAAAATGAGAGAAAAACCTCTGAGCCTCGTGCACGCATGAATTGATATGAGAATATTTCTAAAAAAAATTCTCCAGAGTAGGTTATTTTTATTTATAATAAGAATAAAGTAGAAGCGCGATTTATCAACGCTCGAGAGATTTTTTAGTTCGCTCGTCTGAAATGCTGCGTTTCTTTGAGGGATGCACGGAGGAGCGTCCTTCGTTTCATCCCTCTCGATTTCTCTCGTCCTCTCTCTCTCCCTCTCTTTGTACCCTCGTCGAGGGTAGATGATCGTTGAAGAGCCACCGTGTGTGAACAATCGGGGAAATAGGGTGTGATAGCGTGTACATAATCATAGACGGATGATAAGACACAAGCGATGGACGACGAAGCGCGAAGATGGAGGAAAAAAAAAGGGAAAAGAGCTCCGGAGCGAAGGGATGGGCGCACCCCTTGTCGCTTGCTCATTCCTTCGGGGACAGGCTCTGGAGGGATGCGTCCCTCGTTAAGGTCAACCGAGCAATAAAGGGTCGAGAGTGGCGGAAAGAGGGTGTAAAGAGGGAGAGGGCTCACGTTAGAATCACAGAGGGATGCAAAGTGTCGGAGGAGACTCTCGAGTTCGCTCATCGGCGCAAAGGCCCGATCCGTTCATCACGAGCGTTAATAATTCGTTTGGTAATTTATTAACCGAAGCGACTAGAGAGGCGTTTTGAGGTTGTTTAATGGGCAAGAAGCAAAAAAAAAGCAAGCCTCTGTGAAGTCTTCCAGAACTTTTCCAGCGTCTCGTCGACATTCTGGAACGCAAAAGGGGGTTGTATTTATGAAGACACGGTCTCGTTGCTCATCAACCCTTGTTACACTCGTTCAAGCGTTACTCCTTGTATATTTTATACACACACACATTATGCATGTATTCGTTGGGTTATCGCAGCCTGAAATAAACCTCGAGCGAGAGGGTTAATCCCAGCTCGTTTGCGCGAGTTTAAGGATTTACGGCGAAACGATTTACGACTCAACGAGGATAGTTTGCGGCTCAATGAGTCGTGCATTTTACAGAAATTGAGTTTCGAAAGAACTCGATGGTTAATTAATTTTTATTTTTTTATGGAGTGCGTTAAGGGGGAACGCCATGAACTGTGACGAGGTTGAAAATAGCAGATTTTAGGGAATTTTTTTTTGTAAGTAGTAGAGAAGAAATAGTTTCCCCATTACAAGACTGGGCTTAAGATTTGTGTTTTAGGAATTAATATTTTTGAGAATAAAAAAAAAAAAAAATCGAAAAAATCGTGTTTTAGCTTCAAAATGAAAAAAAATCAGTCGAATCAGCTATGACAAATTTTTTACATAAAATTTTCGGAAAATTCATTTAAAAACGCACAATTTGAAAAAACAAACTTTCAAATCGGAGCAATTTTCACCAAGTTATGGCTATTTGAAAAAAATCAGGGATACCTTTTGCAATAAGTATAAAAAGATAGTCAAAAATCATCTAAATCGGAGTTGCAAAATTTGACGGTAGGGCGAGTTGGCATGGAATACCCTATATATGAGGGATTCTCCGTCAATTCAGCCACTTTTTTTCGACCATTTCAGATCTGCCCCATAATTGGTTATATCAAAGTACTATTGAAAGGCATTCTATGTGAATTTTTTCAGATTTTTTAATTCAACATTTTAGAAAATACCATTTTTTTTCCAAATGAATATATCTCGGAAACTTGAAGTAACTGAAAAAAAATGAAAAATGTCAAAATGTTTTGTATTATCTTTCGAGCGAATGACTTGAAATAATTTTTACGTTCCCGTAACGCTGATTTTTTACCAAAAAAGTGGATAAATATTTTTTTATTTAAAAAAAGGCCATTTTTTTGGCTGAAAAAATTACAGAATCTTTCAGTATATCTGACGATATCGCGAAAAAATCGCCAGAGTGGCACGGATCGAGGTTCTAGGGTAAAAAAATGAAACCGCACAAATTAATTTTTTTTTTCCACCGGAACCTCGATCCGTGCCACTCTGGTGATTTTTTTGCGATATCGTCAGACATATTGGAAGACTATAATTTTTTCAGCAAAATAAAAAGGTTTTTTTTTAATAAAAAAATAATTTACCCCTTTTTTCGTAAAAATCAGCGTTACCGGAACGTAAAAATTATTTCAAATATTCCGCTCGAAAGTTAATACAAAACTACAACTTTTATGTGCAGACATTTTTTTTCAGTAACTTCAAGTTTCCGAGATATGTTAACGAGGTTCCGGTGGAAAAAAAATTAATTTGCAATTTTTTCAGCAAAAAAAAAAATGGCTTTTTTTTAATAAAAAAATATTTATCCCCTTTTTTGGTACAAAAACAGCGTTACCGGAACGTAAAAATTATTTCAAATATTCCGCTCGAATGCTAACACAAAACTACAACTTTTATGTATGGACATTTTTTTTCAGTTACTTCAAGTTTCCGAGATATATTCATTTGGAAAATTCACATAGAATGCCTTTTAGTAGCACTTTGATATAACCAATCATGGGGCACATCTGAGATGGTTGAAAAAAAAGTGGCTGAATTGACAGAGAATCCCTCATATATGTTTTGAGAAAATGAAAAAAAAAATCGATTTTTTTACCCGCCACAGTGGCATTCCCTCTTAATGTTTTCTCGAGCGATGGATTTAGTTTCAGCTTGTTTGTTCCTTGAAAGATAGGACTTGAGGATATTTCGTTGAAGTCTTCAAAATTATAGGTATTGTACAAATTTGCATTCTTAGAATCGAAAGTATGAGAACTGTGAAGAAAGTTTTTCGATCAAATATTAGATTTTTACATCTAAAGTTAATTCTAAAAATTTTAGAATCTGTACATTGAAAATTAGCAATTTGGATTCTTGTGAAAAAGGGCCTGGATTTGTAACTGGATTAAAGTAAGTTCAAGTGAGGTTAACGAGGAAAATGTCGAAAGAAAAAAATATCTCGAAATTGGCAGAGAAATGGTTCATATATGATGTGTAAACAGCATCAAATTCCACATAGACGAGAAATGAGGGATGGAGAGAAAGAATGAGAGAGGGAGGTAAATATTAAGAAGGGAGCAAACGTACATGATATGCCGGAGGTCAGGATATTTCACCATTGTATATTCCCATGTAACTTACTATACATTATATATATATATATATACACGTGTATGTAAGAGGTGCATACTATATATTGCGACATGAAAATACAGGGAAAGGGATGAAAGCCCAAAGCCAGAGGGTGAGTTCTTGAGGCTGGCAAATAACGAACGTTGGTGGGAGCGACTCTGTCGTTACCTCGATTATCTGACGAGAATGTCTGGTTGAATCGAGGAAAGCAGAATTTACGGACAATGCCCGATGCTGGATAATACTCAGAACGACCAGGAAAATCCGACAGAGAGAGCGAGAATCGTACGTAGAGAAAAAAGAAGGGGAATATGGATCACCCTGAACCAATTCTCTTGAAAATTGGATTCATTCGGTGTTTTTTTTTGTAAAAAAAAAACAAAAAATATTTTTACCATTCTCTTTTTTAAAACATATTAATATTTTTACAATAAACAAAAAATTGTTGAGAAAAAAAATAAAAATTAAATTAGTTGTAAGCTGGTAAAGTTGGGGCTAAAAAAGGGGGTGTGCTGGTTGATGCGATTGCAACCTTTCCAATCATCCGATACAAAATTTAAAAAAAGATTCTCTATATTAGTAAGAATGACGTTATAGATCTTACCTCAGAGAAAACGAAGTTTTTTTTCGAAATTCTAGGCTAGAATACTCTCTTAAGAATGTTTTGAGGTTAACTCCACTTTTAACCTGATTCGTTTACCATACTGAGCCATATTCCCTAACTAACGTGGCTACGTGTGTAACGAGAGGGGGGTGAGAAAATGCGAGAGCGGCGTGGCGTTGAATCGCCATGACCATTCTAACCGCAACGTGTGGTGCGGTTATTCTCTAACCCGCCTTCATATATAACATTCCGGGATTCGGAAAGCTCGAGCCACACGCTTCCGGACTGCAACTGCCGTACTAAAACTATCCAACGCAGATATGCCGCATTTGTGAAGGGAGAAGGAGATGCTCGATTGACGATGTTCGCGCCTCGGAATTAAAAAAAAAATTTCCTGATCCCTTCAAAAAATGTATTTTTGAAAATATCTGAGGAAAATTTTGAGTGAACATTCTAAAAATTGACTGATTTACAGTCATTTTAGAGAGAGCAGATAGCGTGACCGAGAACGATTTTTAAACGATTTTTTTGCTATTTTTTCAGAGGTGCTAGTTTAAATATTGATATTATTCTTTTAGTTTTAATAAATATAGTTAAAATACATTTAAAAAATTTGAAAAATGCATTTTATATACTTTTTATACCCAAAAATGAGACGCAAACGTAACTCTTCTAAAAGGAGGCGAGTCACATTCGCTATCGACTTTTTTAAATTAATTTTTTCAAAAAAATTCGAGCTTAAAAAAAGGTATTTTTTCACGGTTTTTTGAAAATAAAAAAGAAAAATGTAAATTTGTAGATAGTTCTACTTTTAACATGAATTATAGATGTGAGGTCTAAATAAAAAGAAAAAATAAATAGGTGGTTTAAGGGCAGCAAACCCTTTACAATTTTCAAAAAATCGATTTTTTTTTTTACATATTTCGAAAGTATGATAAACAGAGAGTACTGTCTTATAACTTATCACTTTCTTAAATTTCTGCAGATTATTTTCAACCCTTTATTACCGCCCTGTTTTAGGATTGCATGCAACATAAAGGACAAAATTTTTAGTTCCTCCCATAGCTATAAATATTTGTTAGGTCCCTGAAAAATGATCTCGGAATTTTTGATTAGTTGAGGGGCTGTTGGAAGGGTGAGAAGAATCTATGAATATATAGAAAAAATTCTGTTGTATCTGGTATTGATCTGAAATGCCTCATATGCATATTCGGAGCTTCGACGTATGGTTTGTGGGCCGAATTTCTAATCGGCAATCCTCCTTTTGATTAAAACGAGAGACACGAACGAAAGAGGGGTTCGAGAGACAAGGGATGAGAAATGTAGTAACTCCGGACGGGTGTTATGGACTGAAGGAAGTTGTGTTTCTCTTTGCTCGGTAAATTTCCAAAGTTACCTTTCACCACTGATAATAGGGTTCGGTTGAACCAGTTCTGGGGTTTATTTAACGTACAACGGCACTTTGAACACTCAATGTTGATATACGATATAACAATAATACACCGCGATGAAAATAACAGGGAGTTCACTATCTTTCTCGTTTAATAATAATTCTATCTTCCGAGGACGTTAAGGGGTTACATCCAATGGTAAAAGTCGATAAATATCATTTTTCAAAGTGTAATATCTTTCAGCAGAACATCATCTAAGCTTCCTGAAAATTTCAAAGGCATCGGATAAAAATTTAAAAATTTTACGCCACTATTCTGACACCAATAAAATGACCAAGACTTCACTTTTAGTAAAAAACAGGGTTGCATGTAATGCATTACTTTTTGTAATACATTGCCATTTTTATTACCCATTACAATGTAGTGTGTAGTGGAAAAAAAATCCATTACCCATTACAATGTAGTGTGTAATGGGAAAAAAAGTCATTACCCATTACAATGTAATGTGTAATGGAAAAAAATGTCATTACCCATTAAAATGTAGTGTGTAATGGGAAAAAAATCCATTACCCATTACAACGCAGTGTGTGATGAACAAAAATCCATTATCAATTACAATGTAGTATGTAGTGGAACAAAATTTCATTACCCATTACAATATAGTGTGTAATCGACAAAATTTTGGTTGTTCATTATAACTTAATGTGTAATGGAAATTTTGGACATTTTTTATTATATCGTAGTAGTTTTTTGGCCTGGGTTAAAATGAGCCAAAACTAGTAATTAAGTCGTCGCGTGATCATTTAGACCGGCAAGAAAAATTTCATGCTACTGCCCCACACTTTTATTCATATTCTTTCCTATTCTTTTAATTCTTCACAATCAACTTTTTGTATGCCTATAGATGTTTTTCAGAATTTAAGGTACCCAAGTCATTAAAATGTCATGCAAAATTGCAATAATTTATTCATCTATATTTTTCCATTCCCAAATTTGCAATCAAAGTTTTGTCCATTACACATTACATTGCAATGGGTAATGGAAATTTTTTCTATTAAACACTACATTGTAATGGGTCATGACATTTTCTTCCATTACACATACATCATAATGAGTAATGAAAATTTTTTCCATTACACACTACATTGTAATGGGTAATGAAAATGTTTTCCATTGCACACTACTTTGTAACGGGTAATGGATTTTTTTTTTCATTACACACTACATAGTAATGGGTAATGTAAATTTTTTCCATTAGACACCACATTGTAATAGGCAATGAAATTTTTTTCCATTACACACTACATTTTAATTGGTAATGCAAATTTTTTCCATTACACACTACATTGTAATGGGTAATGAAATTTTTTTTCTTTACACACTACATTGTAATGGGTAATGGAAATTTTTTCCACTACACATTCTAAAAGTAATGTAGTTACTTTTACATTACAAATTTCGCAACCCTGGCAAAAAGTGACTTAACAATCCCCAAATCACTTACTTAATCGTTGATAAGGATTTAATTCTCATTATCATTCCTATTTCCAAGAATGAAGTTTATTTACCATCGACAGAAATTGGGGTGAAGCAGTTTCAGCTCATTGACCCTTTTACTTAATATATTCAATGCCCAAAGAAAAGCTCAGGCAAAATCGAGCGTCAAGGATATGCATAAATCACAATCTTAGAAGCATATTGCGTCTCATCCTTTATCTCTCTCTGCTTCCCTTGTTTATCCTAGTTTTCACCGAAGCTGCAGCGTGAGGGATGAAGTAAATTGTTCCACGGAAACTCTTGGCGAAGAAGTCTGCTCTTTTATCGAATGCACCTGGCCGCTGCATTTTCGCATTTAAAGGGATGAGGGAGTTTCGTGAGAGGGCAGAATCGCGCGAAGAGCCACGAATTACGAGATGGCTTCTGTACATAAACTGTGAAAAGGGTTGAAAAAGGGGGAGGCGAGCAGAATTAGATACGTCTATAGATATATATAACCACAACTGGAACAACTCTTGGGATTTTCCGGCCTTTCTTTCTTCGCTCGTGGCTCCCCACGAGCTTTATTACGAGTTTCGAGTCCACTTCGGAGTTAGCCCGCCCCGAGAGACCATTTTTTCTTTCCTTTCCATTTTCACCCCTTCTCCCTTCGCACTCGCGGTTTCAACACACACACACACACACACACACACATACGCTTCTTTCTTCTTCCTCCTGTTTTTTTTCCAAACTTTCACTGTGTTATCGATCCTCCTTGGTGGATACACGAATAGACATGTATTTTATTCTCCGGGGTAATGTAATAAAACGTTATGTATTATACTCGACCCTGGATCATCCCTTATTCGGGGTCATCGTACCGCGAATTAAAAGTACGATTCTACAACTGTAATTTTGACGAATTTTTTCACCCGGTATTGTCGTGTACTTCGGGAATTAATTGTTATTCATTATTTTCCATTAATGCGGTAAAAAAAATTTCGAGAAAAAAAAATGAAAATTAAATAATTTATAAACTGGTTAAGTTGGGGGTAAAAAAAGGGGCGTGCATGCTACAAAATTTTATAAAAAGATTCTTAATTAGTAAGAATGTCGTTATAGCCCCAGAGAAAACGGAAAGAAAAATTTTCGCAAAATGGCGGCTATCTGAACGAAAAAGGCGTTTTTTTTACTCTTTTTTCATAGTTTTTAATTTTTTTAGAATAGTAACAAAAAATAATTTTGATACAAAAGTGGTAGGGACGATAGAGCGTTATACATTGACGATTGGTAAAAAATTTGAAGTAAATCGGTTCAGTAGAACTTGAGATATCATGTCAACCGTGTTGAGGAAAGTATATAGTTTTGAGAAAAATTTCTATAGTCCGACTTGCTCCGACGTGACGTCACTGAAATAGCTATAACTCCGGAAATTATTGAAATTAAAAAATTTCCTTTCAAAGATATATTTTTAAAGCTTTAAGAATATGCAAAAAAAATTATGTTTTCAAAATACTAGATCAGACCCTCTTAAGGGGTTGTACTATGGAGGGATCTTTTTTTTTTATTGCCTCAAGTTATGCATAAATTATTCAAAAATGATATTCAAATGCTATTTTGGGGAGGATAAGCTTGTACACAATTTTAATTTATCGGTAAATACGTTTTCAAACTTTGAACGTGTTTTTCTCAAAACTATGTCGTTTGAATTTAGGACGTAGCTCGCTCAATTTTGATCCAATTGATTTGAAATTTACACACGATTGTTATGATTGATAAATAATTACATTTGCAATAAACAATTTAAGGTCGATTTTGAACCGAAAAGGACGATAATGATCAAAACTGGTGCCAATTTGTGAATTTTGAAAGAAAAACATGACATTTTGGGTACTTTCAAAGAAAAACTAAAGTAGATTGAGAAAAAAAAATTGTTTTTCTTCTAAATGGGGACTGCCACCGTTACCTGCCGTTACCACCGTTTTCTGCCTTAAAAAAAAAACATGTGTTCAAGTTACCTATTGCAGCGACGCCATTTTGTATCTTAGATATAAACGAAAAATATTTTTTTACGCCTCAGTAAATATAGAATAAAATGTGAAAACATTATTTTGATTTATTGTTTGGTAATCGAAAAAAAAATCTCCAAAAAAGCTTCGTTTTTCAACGCACCTGCGTACTACAACCCCTTAAATTATAGTGAATTAATTATTACAAATAAAATTTAAAGTCTGAGACTCCACAAAAAAAAGTATAAAATGATATTTGGTCGATTATATATTTGCGCATAGCTCACCCATCGATTTTTTTAAAATTCAATGTCTAATGAAATTTGCACCCCTTGAACATTTTGTAGAAGCGAAGAGGTTGTGGAGGCCAATTTATATGAAAAATAAAATCATAACTTACTCAAGCAGCAAAATAATAACAAAATATTTATCGTTTCAAATTGTTCATGGCATCTAAATTTTATGGTTTAATTCGACTGAGTTCTAACTCTTAATTCAAGATGCCTTTTTCTTCAGCGAATAACTCGACTGAGAATGAGCTACGAGGGTGGAAATGAATATATCGAGAAGATATTACACAAAAAAGCAGAACTGAATTTGTAACAATTCAACATCATTGTTATCACCAAAGTTACGTTTACATACAAACAATAAGTGAGACACAAATATGAAAACGATATGTCTGATGGAACAGATGCTCACAACGCTCGATACAAAATATCAATTTCATCCCTTGGCTATTTTGGATTCAATGAAACGGATTAGATAGGCCCAAAGTTTTCGCGAGCTTTGGTATCCAAAGAAGAATAGAGAGAGAGAGAGAGAGAGAGAGAGAGAGAGAGAGAGAGAGGGGGTGGAAGAAATATCAGAATACTTTTTGCTTTTAGTCGAACTCTTCGCCCTTATTTCAACCCTCTTCCTCTATCTCCGATATTTTCATCTTTCCCGCAAGTTTTCCTCATCCTCGGGCAATTTCTTCGCTTCTCAGGATCGTCCCCGTTCGGAGCTTCGGCACGAAGGAAGGGTGGACTCTCCCTCGTCGTCGCAATTTAGGGTTGTATAGTGGAAACATAGTTGGACAGGAAAGGGGTTGATCGGGCGAGGGGCGAGGTTTATCGCCCATAAGAGGGGCGAGAAAAGCTCGAGGGACGAAATGAGGTAGAATATGAGGAAGAAAAAAATGTAGATTGATTGATCGATTCGATTAATATTCCCTCGTGGTGAACTCACGTGACAAACCGGAGAAAAATCTTCGTACATTATTATTAAATAATATTCCTGATGAAGGTATCTCGAATTTGCGTGTATTAAGGGGAGAAGATGGATCAGCGTTGGTAGGTCCGCAAAATGAAAATTTTCAAATCCAATTGCAAGAATTCCTCATATTACTAAATATATATTTTTGTATTTTTACATGATTAATAAAAGATTATTTAATCCTCGAGAGTGTTCAATAACTGGGACATGCCTGTTCAATATTAGGGACACAGGCACTTCCAGTGTTCAATAATTGGGACATTTGCATGCTTCACATTGTTGTTCTTTTTTTTTTGAAATCATTTAAAAATAATTTAAAGGGTGATTCTTCGAAAGTAAAAATATCAAAGTATCATTTGAACATGAAAGCGATGGTTTTTTTCTTGATTTTATATTTTTTTCTCTCCAAAT
This sequence comes from Alloplasta piceator, assembly GCA_946863875.1. Taxonomy (NCBI): domain Eukaryota; kingdom Metazoa; phylum Arthropoda; class Insecta; order Hymenoptera; family Ichneumonidae; genus Alloplasta; species Alloplasta piceator. The sequence continues at coordinate 53,645,275 of OX333074.1, forward strand.
TCAATCCCCAGATCCTTAGCTGTTCAATAATTGGGACATTTACCTTATACGATTTCTTCAAATCTTCAAAATTTCCTTAGATTTTTATGAAATTTCTTCAAATCTTCAAAATTTCCTCAGGGTCTCACTAATTTCTTCAAATTTGGGGATATGCAAGGGATGATTCCAAAGACTGGACACGAGGCGCAATAAGGTCCTTTGAGTCTCGGAACTCGGAAACCCCAACCTCTTCGTTCACCCCTGTGGAGCAGTCAGCGGCTCGTAAGGGTTGCTCTCTAAAAGGGAAAGAGGGAGGGAAGAGGGTTGCAGGCACGGTTCGCCGGTAAATTCGCTGGCGCGTTGTCGCCAATCCTCCGACACGACATGCCCGGTTGCTTCGTAAAAAGGCTTCGACAAAACTGGTTTGCCACAATCACCGAGAACAGTCGGGGCGATAAATGGTAGTGAAACATGGTTACAAGGGTTGAGCGTTTACTTTTTGTGCTCGTGTACTTGAAAGTTAACAGAGAGGGAGGGATTGTGAGAGGTGATGGCTTACCTACCCCTTGCAATACCTCTGGCTTTACACGTACAAATGGAGCTTCTGATTACAGTCGATTGCACTCTGGTGTCGTTCGACCGATCATTCGAGCTCGGTTATACGAGAACCCGAAGCTTAACCTCTCTATTAACGAATAGCACGAATAAGCTCGAATAAGCAGAATTTTTTGCTACCCTGTTCGAATTTTGAACAAACAATTTTTTTTTGCATATACTTAAGGCCCACTTCTTTATTTATTCTTTAGCCCATTAAGAATCATATGTCCTTGAAAGGACATTTCTAAATTCCAATAGTTTACGGAGTTATTGGTATTTTAGTGACGCAGCAACTACACACGTCATGTCGAAGCGTAATTTTAAGGGAGTATTCTGGTCTAGAATTTAAAAAAAAAAATCATTTTTGTTGCATATTCTTAAAGTTTAGTCTATTAAGAATTTATCCTCGATAGGAAATTTTTAAATTCACAATAGTTTACGGAGTTATAGCTATTTTAGTGACGCAGCAACTACACACGTCACGTCAAAACGTAACTTTAAGAGGGTTTTCTGGTCTAGAATTTTGATAAAAACATTTTTTTGGTATATTCTTGAAGTTTAGACCATTAAGAATATATCCTCGAAAGGAAATTTAAAAAAACCAATAGCTCACGAAGTTATAGCTATTTTAGTGACGCAGCAGCTGAGCCCGTCACGTCGAAGCGTAACTTTAAAGGAGTATACTGGTCTAAAATTTTGAAAAAATACATTTTTTTTTTATATTCTCAAAGTTTAGACCATTAAGAATATATCCTTGAAAGGAAATTTTTGCACTGGAATAGTTTACGGAGTTATAGCTATTTTAGTGACGCAACAGCTATTTTGGTGACGTTTTTCTCAAAACTACTTTTCTCAACACGGTTGACATCATATCTCAAGTTCTACTCAACCGATTTACTTCAAATTTTTTACCAATCTTCAAGGTATAACTCTTTATCGCCCCTACCACTTTTGTATCGAAATTGTCTTTTTTGCTATTGTGAAAAAATAAAAAAATATGAAAAAAGAGTCGAAAAACGTCTTTTTCTGTTCAGACAGCCGCCATTTTGCGATTTTTTTCCCGTTTTCTCTGAGGTGAGGGACATAACGATATTCTTACTAATTAAGAATTTTTTTTTTTAATTTTGTATCGGATGACTAGAAAGGTTGCAATCGTAGCAACCAGCACACCCCTTTTTTATTTATTTAATTTTCATTTTTTTTTCTCGACATTTTTTTGGTTTATTGTCAAAATATTAATAAATATGTTGTAAAAAAAAGAATGGTAGGAAATTTTTTTTTTTAATCGAGCTCGACGAAACGCTCCAAATATTGATTGATCCATATCTTCATTGATAATATCCGCATTATCCAAGTTCTTTGACAACTGAATGAAACAATGGACAAGTATCGATTTGTCGTTTTTTTTCTGATCATCAGCAAAACTGGGAAATTTCGATTGACAATGGAGTGAACGGTGTAGCGTTCATATAAAAATGTCATTTATCGACATAGCGAGAGACGCACACGAGCGATAAGCGACTAATTTTCTGAAAGAGCGAGAGCAATTATTATGTTGGCCACCTGTTGCCCCGTCTAAATTTTCCCGGGTGGAAACACACTCCCGTGAAGTCCGCTAGGTAGTCGTCTCTCTCTCTCTCTCTCTCTCTCTCTCTCTCTCTCTCTCTCTCTCTCTCTCTCTCTCTCTCACGTTGGCGTTCATATACTATATATATATATATGTGTATATATATATATATATATATATATATATATATTTACCAACGACGACAAAACTATTAAATTTGCTCGGTTCACTTGGTCACACGCGTATCGCTCGTATCAGCGGGACCCAGGCTCGGCGTTTGCAAGCTTGTCCAGGGACCAGAACTCGTACGATCGCAATTTCCGCTACAATGTACAAAGAGCTTCAATGTAGTACGTGTTCCAAAAAGGCAATTTTAAAAAAACCACGCAAAACAAAAAATTCACCTATATTCGCCTACAGAAGAAGGATGTCCAAAATGACCCCCATAGGGGTAAAATGATCCCTACTGATTAAACCTATTAGCGTTCTCTAGGAAAGGACGAATGCGTTTCAGACTGGTATAAATAATGAGGCCAGTCGCCATGATCAGGCGTCAATTAGTGGAGGAGATCACATTGCTTACGTTTTGGTGGTTTTTATCTTAAGGGAGATCATTTTACCTCATGGGGTATCATTTTACTCTATTGGGGATTACTTTACTTCAGGGGGGATCATTTCAGCTCCCGAGGGATCATTTTACCACATGGGGGTTGATCCTACCTCACGGGGGACCATTTTACCCCATGGGGGTTGATCCTACCTCATGGGGGACCATTGTGTCTCATGGGGGATTACTTTATTCCACCGGGAATCATTTCACCTCATGGTGGATTATTTTACCGCATGGGGGATCACTTTACAAAATGGGGGATGATTTTACCTTACGGGGGATGATTTTGTCTTATGGGGGATCATTTTACCTCATGGAGGATCATTTTATCACATGAGGGATGATTTTATCTCATGGGGCATCATTTCACCTTATGGGAGATCATTTTACATTATGGGGAATCATTTTACCTCATGGGGGATCATTTTGGACACCTCTCTCCAATTTCTGACATTCAAATCGAATTTCACGAAAAAAAGCTTATGACAACAACAAAAAATGCTTAGGAAAACAAAAAAATGCACGAAATTCGGCAGCAGGTGCGCTCGAAATTTGGGGAAATAATTTTTTTTTTACTCTCGCGTCCCGGAGCCACTGATTTACACACGCACACTCTCATCCCTTTATGCTGTGTTCGATACGTGGATGCGGGCTTTCTGTCGTTATTGGATTTTCCGAGGTCGATCGTTCGATAATGTATATAGATTTGAGAGCGAGAGAGAGAAAGAGAGAGCGAGAGAGAGAGAGGGAGAGAGAGAGAGAGAGAGAGAGAGAGAGAGGGATAGAGAGAGGGAGAGAGAGAGAGAGAGAGAGAGGGAGAGAGAGAGAAGAGTAAAAGAGATGCGGGGTTGCGGAATGGAAAAAAAGTCAATCAAACATTCTTGTATAGGTCTCCCATGAACTATGTACATGCGGAAGCAGCAGCTATGTGCCCTTTCATCGCCAACGGCGAGAGTGGCCAGGATGTGCGCGTTCGACTGAATTTAAAACTCTCTTCATATCATTTCTTCTCTCTTTTGTTTTTTCTCCCACGTTCGTTTTTTTTTCTCTGTCTTTCTCACATGCCGGAGCTAACTATAGGATTTTTTTCAAACGGTACCTGCTGTTGTTTTGTGCCTCGACATCCACGTTGAACAATTCATCCCTTCCGGGTGACATCCCAGGAGCTTTCTAGAGAGTGAGAGCAATATAATTCATCCTCGGATGATGGGAAATATGAATTGAAACACGAACAAACGAACAAACGAAATTGACTTTTTACTGCGGTATTTCGCCATTGGTGAAGTCAGGTGAGCATTGCGAGAAAAAAAATCTATCGCCAAACATGGCGGATGTTTCATTGTCGAAAGAATTAAGGATTGTTTGAAGGGTAACTTCTGAAAATTTCAAAAATCAATTTAACAAAAAAAATTTTAATTTAATAATTCAGTATGTTTAGAATATTTTTCCAAAGTTTCAAGTCAATTAGAGTAAAAGTCTAGAAGGGAGAATCTTTGGAAATTATCAGGCTTAACGTAGTGAAAATTGTACCAAAAATTGCATTGTTTTGCATCAACTCTAAACAATTCAAATTTTAAGTTTTTTTAAAATCCTACGTTCAATAACAAGTTTTACTTATCTACTAACAGATAAAATTTGGTTTTTGAATTTCAGATAGAGCTGAATATTTAAAATATGCTAAAAATTTTGAATAAAATCATTTAATTAACTATTGGATAAATTGAAAAAAAGACAAAATATGTTTTTTTTAAATATTCAATAAGATTCATACGAATTCGAGGAGATTAATTAGATTCATTGTCAATATCTCCTCATCTTTCTGACAGTTTCATTGCAATTAAGTTCACTCGAATAAAATCATTTAATTAATTTTCAAAAACTTGAATTCGGTGAGTTTCTAATTTATACCATTTTTAATAATTAATTTTTCTGGATTTATATCGTACAGAAATTGCGAATAACCCTTAAGGTAGTAGCCCACTGTGACGGGTTCAAAAAATCGATTTTTTTTACATTTTTGTAAAGGTCTCAGACCGAAATTTAAAATATTTTCAAAATTATAGCAAAAAGAAGAGAGCAATTAACTAATAAGTTAATATTAAAAATGACTATTTACTACGGTTTGGCAATCACCAGAAACTGTAAATCTCTTGAACAAATGAAAAGAGCTTTTAGATAACTTTCAAGAAACGGAAGGATTGCTCTATGTACCAGGCATATCTGATTAATGTAAGTATAATTTTTTTACACAAAATCTGTTGTCAAAACTTTAAACGCATTTGTCTCGAAACTACGTTTTCGAAATTTCGGGGAAGCACTGACTAAAAACTCTTCAACCGATTTTGCTGAAAAATTTACCCGTTATTTTGGACACATAGCTAAATACTTAACCTCTAAAACATTCAACTTTTTTAATAATAAATGAATTTTTCAAAACAATTTATCAAAAAAAATCGATTTCGAAGATCTTTTGGTTCACGAGACCGCTATTTCGTTTTTTTTTCTTAAAATATGCATATTATAGGTTAGAGCACTAGAATTAAGCCTACTAATCAATAATCTCTTTGAATTTTTAGTTTCAGATGACTACGGAAGATGGTGTGTTTCCCCGAAACAAGTCACCTTTTTTTCGAGGACTCCACTTTGACGCACAAAATCATAAACAAATTCATGCAAAATTGAGTAAACAAAATTTTTGTTGTAATCTTCAAGATACGAATAAAAACATGTAAAAACTTCAAAACGATCGCATTTCATTTTGTTATTTAAAAAAATTAATGAAAAAACGTCGAAATTTCGGTCGTCACAAAAAATGCACCCCTGCTCTGTATCAATCGCCCTGCTTAATCAATCAAACGGACGATTCAGTACTACCCCCCCCCCCCCCCCTACTTGCGTATATAAAATCATTTAACAAAGACGTCCTCGTGTGTACTTGAAATTTCGTACTTTCATTAGTCTGTACTTTAGTTCATTTTTAAAGCGCTTCGGGGAATGTAGGTCAAGCTTGAAAATAACGCAAATCCAGGGCGTCATTCTCTCATGCTTTTCCGCTTATTCGCGAAGATCCTCACGGATTTTCCCTCGGTATATCGTGGTCGGGGTATTAACGTGTTTGCACGTATCATCATTCGCTCTAGCATCAAGACGTGTCCTCTTTGTCTAGACCTATTTGCCCCTACATATACGACACGCTATCTCATTTTCCACCCTTGTTTTCGGAGAAGAGGTTGGTTGGGATTTTCAGAGAACGACACTGACAAACATGCTGCACTCTCGTTTATGCTCTTGGACATATAATAGTGATGGAGAAGCCTCCGCTGTATCAGGTTTGTCAGTCCCAAACTGCGAGGGAAAACGAAACAGAAAGGGGTGAGCTTTTCCCACCCTCTTCAGCATTACAAGCACACGTGAAATAGACCCAAAATCCTCAGGGAAATAATTATTCATGATGCATTATAAACACATGGTAAATAGCGTGAAATATTTAAGTACAACGATGTGAAACCCCTTCATTTTCTCAGTGAATTTACCCCCATTTTCCCCAAAACAATTTAAACTTGGAAGAGAGAAGAAGGAGCGTTTCCTGGAGCTGGAAAAAAATGAAGGGAATTCGTTAACCTCCGATGCTTTTTGTGCTGGAAGAAAGGAAATTTGCCATTGAGATAATGATAGGAAAAAAAAGAACGTGTGCGTCTTCGTCAAGTTTGCACTAATATTAGACCGCATCAATGACATCTGGGTCACTGCGCAATTCATATAATAAACGCGTTCATTTCTAGACGACGACGTCGACGACGACGACGACACAGTTTGGTCCAAACCGAGTCGATCTCTCACATTCTCTATAATTTTTCCCTCCTCTCCGTCCTCGTTCCTCCCTTTCGCCTCTTCATCCCCCTTCGCGCCACTTCGTTTAATGTCCATACACACTCGCGGGTCAATTGCAGATTTCGCGATGAGAGTCTCGATGGAGGAATTTATTTATAGAATATTTGACGAAATCGTTTGATAATTCACCGGCGTACCGTGACCCAGGTAGTATCTCTATATTCTCCTCCATCTCTGTCTGTTTTTACCACTCCCCTGAATGCTTAAGGGGTTAGGCCATTCTACAGACCAAAAAATGGGCACATTTCTTAATTTTTTTCGGCGATTTGATATTTTTTTCAATTCATCGATTTATCGAGAAGGGCGGTTTCTACTTTGTTTCAACTTCGCAATAAAAATATTCCCTTTGCGAAAATGAATTCACGAATCTTGTATTTATGTGTATTCGGTTCTGGAGAATAATTGAATTCTTTGAGTCTTATTCTTGGTGAAATTTCGATGGGGCAGTTGACCCAAAATATTTATTAAAATTATGCTCTCTGATTCTAATGAATTAGTCGGAGTTTAGGTGATGGATGATTTCTCGAATATTGAGAATTTAATATTGAAAAAGCTTGATCAACGCAAGGGCTTGGTTAGGGGATGAAAAAAGTTTGGACGCTGGGAAATAAGACCAGATTCAGGAATTTTTTTAAGGGTTGCCAGGATGTATATTCATATTATTCTCTTGGGGTTCAATCAACATACTCTCAAAATATATAAAAACATTTTTTGAAATTTATTTTATGCACTTTTTATATCCAAAAATGGCGAAAAAACGTAACTCTTCAAAAAGAAGGAAGGTGACCTTCATTGTCGAATTTTTTAATGACGGGGGATCACCGCAAACAAAAAAAAATCAAATAGCTTTAGATTCGGCAGAATTGTGGCTCTCGTTGGAACTTGGATTTTTTATATTTATCCATAAATAACAAAATGGCAGACTTTTTTCCAAAAAAGAGTACACACTGTTTTGTGCACCAAAGAAAGTAAAAATGGAAATTTCGACTTAGTTTCAGTTCCAGCGCAAATTCTAGATGTGAGGAATATGTGGATCAAGTTTTATCAAGATCAATTCAGTGGTTTCGAATTTTCTCAATGGCAAATCTTTGAAATTTCGATGGAAATCAAAATTTCCGTACAAATGTATAAAAAATACCGAGTACTCTCGAGAGATGCTCAAGAGGCACGAAAAAAGCATGAATAAAATTAGGATGGATCAATCTTGAGGATGGTTTGGGGAGGAATTCCTCGCGTTTCACATTGGAGAAATTGCTGGCGGATCCAAAGAAAAGAGGATCTGTAGGGAAAAAAATGGACGGCGAAAAGAAAAACGTGATAGATGATTTTGGACAAAAAGTGGGGAAACATTCCGAAGAATATGCGCATAGAGGAGGTAGGGGCAAAATGGACACTGGGGGAAAAATGGACACCATCCAAAATTATTGAAAGAAATGGAAAATAAAAAAAATTAAAAAATGAGGGAATTATCATTATAATTGGCGTTCATAGCCTCAAATAAATTCACCCATACAAAATTAGATCTATATTTGGTATTTTCGTGACATTTTCCTATGAAGAGTTCGAATTTTTTTTAAATTGTCATTCCCATTGCAAAAAAACACAATGATTCGAGGACCTGAGGAAAATGGTACCAGGGGCAAAACGGCCCACCTCCATAATCGTGAAAAAAAGATTAGACGATGCGACTACGATTAGAATCGAATTTGGCCAAAAATTTAATTTGCAAAAATACGCCAAGCAGTTTGGTCCAAGTATCTTGGATATTAAGGCGACGTTAGAAGCGGTGAAATCGTTTTTCAACGTTTTTCCTTGTTTATTCGAATTCTCGAAAAAAACAAAATTTCCGGGTGATGGTGTCCATTTTGCCCCAACTTCCCCTAAACATATATATACAGTAGAAGACACCCAAAGATTCCGCGATGAGTTTGCGGGAGCAGCAAAAAAAAGGACCTTTCAGGAGGAATCCTGAGTAAGAAGCACGCGAATTTATCCGGAAGTTCTGCCGGATCGTCGATGATAGAACGGGTTGGCGTTAACGCGAGACAAAAAGGATAGAAAATAATTTTTTCTCATGGAATCCAAGAGCGTGACGCCGAGCCGGAAGTGAGCTCGTTACGGGATAATTGATAAATCGATCCTTCTGCAAATGAGCCCACGAATGGACAATCTCCATTACGTGATCGCGCATATCTCGGGGCCTTTTTTTCCTTTCAAATCCATTTTCATCCCTTTTCCTGAAAAGTCTGCACGCGACGGAATCGCCATACTGCTAATGGAGAAGTTTCCGGTTCAAGAAGTACGAACGAAAAGAATGGAACGTTTTTTCCAGGACAATGTTTTTTTTTCTTGGATTGGCGCGTTTTCCAGGCCAGCTCTTTGGAATAAATGGCATCATTTCCCTCGATTCAAATGAAAATCCCTTCAGTTTTTATCTGGAAAATTTTTCAATATTGTCGCTTTTTCATTCCACTTTTGCTTCCTCATAAAGGAAGCTTTGTTTTCGTGAAAAATTTTTTTTTCGCGATTTTTATGCCAATATGTTCGAAATGTCCTAAAACATCGAGAAATCATATGTAGAAAAAATGTCCGGATTGATGTGTGTATGTGTGTGTGTGTGTGTGTGTGTGTGTATGTATCCTGAGTTTCAGATGTAAATAATTAATAACTCGAAAACGCTTCGAGATATCAAGCTAAAATTTGGCACACCTGTCGAGCACGAATTGCTCTTCATTATGAAAAAATTTTGTTTTAATTATAACGGGTGCTGCGATTTTATCGACTTTTTTCGTTTTTGCAATAATGGCGTAAACGCTCTAACCTCTGCAATTTTCAAGATATTGCACTCAAACTTTGTACAGAATTAGTATAGCTATTAAGGTTGTTTGGTATTGAATTTGGCGAAAATCCATCGAGGGATTAAAATTTTATGGAATTTTGAATTTTTTGAAAAATAGCCTAAACGCTCTAACTTGTACAATTTTTAAGATATTGTACTGAAACTTTGCACAGAGCCAATATAGCTATCGAGGTTGTTCGCTATTAAATTTGGCAAAAATCGATCGAGGGATTAAAATTTTATGAAATTTTTAATTTTTTGAAAAATAGCGTAAACGCTCTGACGTGTGCAATTTTTAAGGTATTGCATTGAAACTTTACACAGAGCTAATATAGCTATCAAGGAGGTTCGTTATTAAACTTTGCGAAAATCGATCGAATGCTTAAATTTTTATCAAATTTTTAATTTTTATAAAAGAAGCGTAAACGCTACAACTTTTGAAATCTTTTAGATATTGCAATGAAATTTTGTGAACAGCCGGTATAGCTATCAATGTTATTCGCTATCAAATTTGGCGAAAATCGATCGAATTTGCACATCGATTACTAATATTTTTCAATAGTTAACAAAGCTTCCTTTATGAGGAAGCCAAATTTGATCGCCATACTGTGTGTTAAGGGAAGCTATGTGAATTATGGATAAAGATGAGGAAGCAATGTGCAAATTTCAATTTGCAGGGTTTTTTACTTTTTGGAAATTACTTTTTAGCTTTTTTTCTTTCTTTGTTCATTCTTTCATCTCTCTCTCTCTCTCTCTCTCTCTCTCTCTCTCTCTCTCTCTCCCTCTCTCTCTCTCTCTCTCTCTCTCTCTCTCTCTCTCTCTCTCATTCTTTCATCTGCCTCTTTTTCTCTCGCTTTCCCTTTTACTTTGTACGAAACGTTTTGCAATATTCTCTCTCTTTCTAGCACTTGTCAAGGCTGCATTCGTTCGAACGTTTCCGTTCACGAGCGTGCTTTGAGACTGTTACAAAATCCGCAGACCCGGGAGCATCGAACGTCGTCACATATGTGTGTGCATGTGCTTGCAAATCTATATACCGAGCCCGAGAGCTTTCTCTGTTTTCCCTCGTGCCATTCTTCTAGCTTAATATCGAGTGTTTCTCGTCGATTCAACCTAATTTTGGCCCTCAACTCTCTTTGAATTTCAAATCCATGATTTTATCGACGATTTCACCGAGACTAAGAAACAGAATTTTTTCTCATCAGCCCTTGATCAATTTCTAGTCATCCCAAAAAGCATATGATACCTTTTTTTTTTGGAAAATGGCAATTATATTCACTGCCGTCCAAAAGTTTAGAAACACTCGCCCCGATTCCGCGGCACACAAAAAGTTTAACGGCTCTTTTAAAAATTAAGATATTTCAAATTATATTCAGCTTTATTTAGCTTTTTCCAAAAAAAAATCGATTTTTTAAAACCCAGTACGTCCTTTGAGACATGATCACTTTTCGACTTTTTTTTTGGCGTTGAAATTTTGGCGCATGACCTATAAAATTTTTAAAAACTATTTTTCGCGTGAAACACTTGAAGTATAAGCCTTAATTTCGTTTTTTTAAAAGTTTTGTACGATTTTTTTTTCGCAAAAATATTGAATTTTTCGCAAAAAACGACCATATTTATAAAATTTAGCGTAACTCTAAAACTACCGGGTTTTTGTAAAATCACTAAGAAGGTAAAACGTTGCATACAATTATTTTGGATCCAATAAAATTTTTTCAGAATTTTGTTTCAAAATTTTATTTTCGAGATTTTTTTCTGCCAAAGAGATTTTTTTTCATCTTAAACAATCGCGGTTTTCCGATAAAAAAAGCTATGTAGATGCGTTTTGTTGATGAAAAAGCCGTGTAGATGAGGTAAGAGATCCGATTGTTTAAGATTTAAAAATATCTCGTTAACAGAAAAAATTGTTAAGAAAAAAAATTTTGAAAAAAAATTCTGAAAATATTTCATTGAATTCAGAATAATTGTATGCAACTTTTTAGTCTTCTAATGATTTCACAAAAACTCAGTAGTTTTAGAGTTACTCTTCATTTTATAGATATGATCGTTTTTAAAAAATTAAAATTTTTTTTTTTTAATTTGAATTGAAGCTTATTCTCCTCCCCACAAGTTTTTCATGTAAAAAACAGTTTCTAAGAATTTTCATGGGTCGGGTTTCAAAAAGTGCCAGCTGGCCAACGCTCGGTAATTTTTGGGTTTAAAAATATATTATTATTTTTATATTTTGTTATTATATAATTAATAATAATAATAATAATAATAATAATAATAATAATAATAATAATAATAATAATATAAATTAATTACTTCTTGACCCAATCTTCTGGAGTTAAATTCCAGAGAGGGCAGACTCCCTCATTATTTCTGAGGAATGAAAAATCAAAAAAAGAAGGCTTAAATCCAAAATCGAATCAAGTAATCAAGAATTTCGTAGTGAGTCCAAAAGGAGGAATTTAATATCGTTTGGGAGAGGAATTAATGTGTCTGAAGAAGTCTTAAAATTTCCGAATTCGAAAAAAAAGATGGCGAATGGATTGAACATTGAACTGAAAAAGAGGCAAAACTCAGCTATTTCTATCTTATCGCCCGAAAATTATTGAAGAACATTTCTGAGATATATATTGTCAAAAGAAAGCGATAAAGACTATGATTTTTCATCCTTTACGACCAGCTTAACAACCCCTTGATACAACAACCCCTAAATTTCCATGTTAGAACAGCGATGAGCCGTTCCAATTGTTCCACGACCCAAAAATGTGCTTCTCCATTCATGTAAGAAATTCCACTTAATAAACTTGCGACGAAGTGGCCAATAACAATATTCGTTTTTTTTTGTTTCCACGATACGGTCGACGAGTTTCTCCGTTTGTTTTCTCGCGGCTGTTTTTATCACACACGGTCTCGAATCTCTCGTTTTCGTCTCGCCCGCTAAAACGAATGAGACGACAAAAGTGTGTTCGTCCGGTTACGTTACACCCGGGGGTTGTAACGTTTTTTTTCAAACTTATTTTTCCACCCTTGGCATCGTCGCCGTGGCCCCAGACACTGCCAGACACGATTTTCAGGACCGAGATGTTCGGTTTTTTTTATCAACGACTCCACGGCTTTTCATTCGCGCACAGCTGAATCCAGGACCGAGTCAGTTTATCCTTCGTCCTCTTTGCCTCATTTGTGCCAGCGTTAAATTGCAAAGAGTGATATGCGTTTACAGCACTCGTGGTTATGCAGATAAATTCGTACTCTCGAGGAGAGTGCCGGAGTCGTTTTTAAGGGGGTCGAGTCAGCGTCAAAACGGCGATTTTTTATTATAATTTATAATTTTTGTAGAATGCCTACAAATATGATGTATCGTTCACCATTTGAGGTACCAAATGAACAATTTTTTGGGACTAGTTAAAACCCTTGAGGTGCACCGGTGTCCTGAAAAACCTAGTTTTGAGTTTTTACACTCTGCGCATGATTCAGAAAGAACTGCTGGACGGATTTTGTTCTACGACATCTCATTTCCTTCGTAACGCTTCTTCCCACGGGATGAACGCGGCACATTTTGATTCAAGTCAAAATTGTGACCTGGACAATGCCTGGAAAGTTCAAAATAGGCTATCAATTTCAAAACTGGCCTGCAACTCTGAAATAAAGGGCTAAAAACGAAATGTGCCGCGTTCATCCCGTGGGAAACAGCGTTACGAAAGAAATGAGGCGCCGTAGAACAAAATCCGTCCAGCGGTTCATTCTGAATCATGCGCAGAGTGTAAAAACTCAAAACTAGGCTTTTTAGGACACCGGTGCACCTTAAGGGTTCTAACTAGTTCCAAAAAATTGTTCATTTGGTACCTCAAATGGTGGACATAACATCATATTTCTAAGTATTCTACAAAAATTATGATTTATTATTAAAAATCGCCGTTTTGACGCTGACTCGATCCCCTTAAGGGGGGAAACCCATATAAATGGTCGAAGATGACGAGGAATTTCGGGATTTTTTTCCAACGCAACTACTGGACCAATCGTTTCCAACTTTGAAGGCTATTTTATTGTACATTCGAAATTCAATTTTTTAATAATAAATGACTTTTTAAAAACAATTTATCCGAAAAATTCGAATGCAACTTTCTGAGAGTGTGTCGGCCGAGTTAACAAGTCACCGAGTTGTTAATTCGGCCGGTAACTTATCGACGTTTGAGCCCGCCTCAATGAGAAAGCACAGTCGCCCCGTAATCGGTAAGTGAGGAATCCTAGGATTTGAGACCCGGAGACTTGTAATCTGGCAGACTTGTCACTTCGGTCGGTAACTTATCGACGTTGGAGCCCGCAACAATAAAAAAAGACACAGTCGGTCTGCAGTCGGTAAGTAAGGAATCGCAGGATTAAAGTGCCGGAAATGTAGTATTCTGAAGAAAAAATTGTTGTCGCGGTAATTAAATTAATTAAAAATTCCGAAACAGTACGAATGACTTTTGCACCGCGAGAAATCATCGCGATGGATCGTCAGATAATTAATTTCAACACGGAAAAAGATAGATAACATCGCTGTTGAGTCGAAGTGAGCGAGTAAAAAGGTGAAAAAGTGCAATGGTTAAAGTTTCATGTTTTCGCATCTTCATCGTGCCAAGAGTTGAAAGGTTAACGAGGAATACCGTCGAGTTTGTCACGTAATAAATAGCCTCTCGTTTTTTCTTCGAGCTGAGCTTTCCGAGCTTTTTCTCGCGTGCATCTCTATTGGCCACGCTCTCTTTACACTCGAAGCTTTTATCCGCCTGTTCAAAACCTCAGGTTGAATGGTATTGAGTGAAAAACTTTCACAATGTATCTTTATTGAGATCCAAGCAGCTCTTTAGATCTCGTCCAGGATAAAAGAAACATTTTCTTTCCGCAAAATTTCTCGTTTTTTAAACTTCAATAGCGCCGCCAAAAGTTAAGATACGGGAATGAACTGAGGTTGAAAAAAAAATTCTTTAATCGGATAAAAGGAATCGGAGCTATAGCCCCTCTATTTGGGTCCCATCGATTGGATTTTTTTAGCACTCATATTAGCACTTTTGCTCAAAAAGCTCCACATTTGTTTATTTTTCATGCTCACATGATTTTGTTTCTTCTCTATGAGAAAAAACAAAATCTCAAAGGAGATATTAAACAAATTTCCAAACGATTGTAAAGTCAAAATTTAGAGGGGTAAATCCACTGTAAAATTTAAAAAAAAATTCTTTTCATTCCTTTATAGTATATGGGGCATTCCACGACAAATCGACCACTTTCAAACCCGACCCCTTTCGATTTGGCTCAAACTTTTTTATCATTTTCTACCCTATCAAAAACATTTTTCAGAATTTTTTCAAATTTTTTTACCCTATCGATAAAAAGTTATAAATTTTTCAAAAAAATTCGCTTTTTATTTTTCAAATAGCTATAACTTTTTCAAAATTTGACTTACCGGAAAGTTTTTTTTTCAAAATTTTCATTTTTTCATGTACTTTTCGAAAAAAAATACAAGAAAATTAAAGAAACTCATCTTCATTGTTTTTCTTCAGATTTTTGAAAAAAAATCCAAAATTTCTCGGTGATTACCATTTTTGATTTTTTTTTCTTTTCATTATATCAAACTTTGATATTTTCTGCAGATCCTCAAATTTTTTCAGAGCGGTGTTTTTTCAATTTCAATTTTTTTTTCCAAATGAAAAAAAAAATTTCAACTAGCCTTATTTCTCATAACACCATTCTGCAAATTTTTGAGAGTGTTCAGAGAACTCTCAAATTTGAAAAAAAATAAAACAAAAATTGAAAGTGGTAATCATCGAGAAATATCCGATTTTTTCCAAAAATCTAAAAAAAAACGATGAAGATTGGTTTCAATATTTTTTTTGTATTTTTTTCGATAAAAAATAAAATTTTCGACTTTGCTCCAGAGAATACTCAAGCCTTTATGAGCCCATTCCCAATTTCTATTTTTTTCTAATATTTGTAATTCCAGTGGCGAAGTCTGTACGTAACAGATTTCAAAAATTTCAATAATAACTATTTTTTTTAAATCTGCTTGAATAAAAAAAGGTCCTTAAAAATTAAAAAAAAATCAATCATGGATATTTCGTGAATAATCAAAGAAAAAAAATGGCCACACACAATAGTAGCTACATCTGTATAAATGAATATATAATTTCTATTTGTCGGCAAAATAATATCAATATCTCTGTTAATTTTTAAGATTTTTTAATAAAAATTGCTACGAATTAAGTTGAATGTATCCTCAATAAAAAAACATTAATCTGATCCTCTAACAATTACTTATGTCCGTTAAAAAAATTCCCTAAAATTGACCATTTTTTCACCCCTTTTTGGCCCTCCCCTAAATGTTTTACATAACCATGTAATTTTTTTATGTATGATTTTTAGGTCGAAAAAAGTAAAGTTAAATAATTCCAATAAATTATACACCGTATCACTGAACCGTATGAACCAACGAACCAAGCCTTATAATACCTTCGCAACAAGATTGCGACTGACCGACGTGAGTTTCTGAAAATTTTACTCCACCGTTGCTTGATACCTCTCGCTCGGCTTGACGCGCATATTCCACGAGCCAACGTTTAATCGCATGGGAAAACTTAAACCTGCATTATATCCTTTCTCTCTCTCCATCTCTCTTTCTCTTTATCCCTATCTCTGTCTCGCTCTTTTGGCATAAAAGCGTCCATGATTATGAGCGTGTCACTTCAAGCGTTGTTCACAATGCACGGTTCGTCTAACATCGCTTTCACGTCGTCGCTGTGCAGACTCACGGACGCGCACACGCGCGCTTTGAGCGCAAAGAGGTATAGAGAAAAGCTCATCGTAAAGATGCAAGCGACAATTATCGCATGATAAAAGACGATTTGAGGGAATATTCACCCTTCGTTCTTGCGTGAAATCCATAAACGCGATAGTTCGCAATCAATACAACAGGAATGTACAATACCGGCAAAAAGTATTTGTTAAGGGGTTAGGCCACTCTAGAATTTTCAAAAAATCGATTTTTTTTTGTTAAAAATGTAGCTTATTATGTATGAGGTATTCCCGCTCGACGGGACCCTCTTTTAGGCCGACCTCTTTCGATTTTCTTGAAACTCGAGTATGCTTTAGTGTTGCCTGGAAGTATATTGTACACCAATATTCAGATCTCTAACTATAATACTCTTTGGAATACACCAAAAGTTATATTTCAACCTTTTTGCGTATTCAGTGCTTCGGAGCTTTGGCATGGCGCGAAATAAAATCGAAAAAATTCTTTAACAATGGCTTTCGATCGGAAATTTCCTGCGCTTTTCGAAAAAAATATCAGGGATTTCGAAAAAAAACGAGTTCATTTAAATTTCGGTCAAAAACCGAAAAAATTGATTTACAAAAAAAGAGCATAATTTAATTCGGCGGGACAATTTTTTTCATATTTTGTATATATCTGAAAAGTCACTACATAAATTTCAAGTTTTTCGTATTCAACAGTTCTATGATATTTTTAAAGAATTTCGAATTTTAAACATTTATTAAATTCACAATTTATAAATTTGATTTAATAAATTTAATTAAATTAATTTGATTTAATAAATTGAATAAATTTGATTATTTAATAAATTTATTTTAATAAATTTAATGAATTTGCTACATTCAAAAACCGTTAAAAAAACGCCATACAATATATCAGAGGACTGTTGAATACGAAAAACACGATATTTAAGAATTTTTATCCTATTAAAAGACTTGGCATTAGTAAACGGATGCGAGTTCCAACTTGAAATTTATATCGTGACTTCTCAGATATATACAAAACATGAAAAAAATTGTCCCGCTGATTTAAATTATGCTCTTTTTTTGTAAATCAATTTTTTCGGTTTTAGGCCGAAATTTAAATGAATTCGTTTTTTTTCGAAATCATTGATATTTTTTTCGAAAAGCGCAGGAAATTTCCGATCGAAAGCTATTGTTAAAGAATTTTTCCGATTTTATTTCGCGCCATGCCAAAGCTCCGAAGCGGTGAATACGCAAAAAGTTTGAAATATTACTTTTGGTGTATTCCAAAGAGTATTATAGTTAGAGATCTGAAAATTGGTATACAATATACTTTCAGGCAACACTAAAACATACTCGAGTTTCAAGAAAATCGAAAGAGGTTGGCCTAAAAGGGGGTCCCGTTGAGCGGGAATACCTCGTATATATATTCCAAAAGGTTATGCGCGTGAAAAATCCCTAAGGACTCGATTTTGGTATTCCAGTGCAATGCTTCTTCATCCGAAGTGGGCTTATTTCTTCAAACTTTAAACGCGTTTATCTCAGAACTACATTTTTCAAGTTGGCCGAACTCGGAAAAATGCCATCGGAAAAATGCTGCACCGTCGTCATTTTGACATACATCGCCATGAAAAAATAATTTTGAATTGCCAATAAGATGTATAATAAAACACCTTTTTTTGTAAATCCAATTTATTTTATGGTTTCGTCGAACAAAATCACGAAATATGCCTTTTTTTGGTCTGTAGAGTGGCCTGACCCCTTAAAGCGGTATTCTGGTCTAGAGACATACACTTTGAGCGTTTTGTCGAGCTCGATAAACAAAAAAAAATTTTACCATTCTTTTTTACAACATGTTTATTAATATTTTGACAATAAATAAAAAAAATTTCGAGAAAAGAAATGAAAGTTGAATAAGTTATGAACTGGCAAAGTTGGGGGTAAAAAAGTGGATGTTCTGGCTGACACTGGTGCAACTTTTCTAGTCATCCGATACAACATTTTGAAAACGATTCTTAATTAGTAAGAATGTCGTTATAAGCTCCCTACTTCAGAGAAAACGGAAAAAAACTTTTCTCGCAAAATGACGGCTATCTGAACAAAAAAAAGCGTTTTTCGACTCTTTTTTCATAGTTTTTAATTTTTTTACGATAGTAAAAAAAAATAATTTTGTTACAAAAGTGGTAGGGGCGATAGAGGAGTTATACATTGAAGATTTGTGAAAAATTTGAAGTAAATCGGTTGAGTAGAAATTGAGATATCTTGTAAACCATGTTGAGAAAAGTAGTTATAGTCCGATTTGCTCCGACGTGACACGCGTGCGTCACTAAAATAGCTGTAACTCCGTAAATTATTGGAATTAAAAAATTTCCTTCCGAGGATATATTCTTAAAGGTCTAAACTTTAAGAATGTACAAAAAAATGTGATTTTTTAAAAATTTCAGACTAGAATACCCCCCTAAAGTTACGCTCCAACGTGACGGACGTAGTTGTTGCGCCACTAAAATAGCTGTAACTCAGTAAATGATTGTAATTTAAAGTTTCCCCTCGAGGATATATTCTTAAAGGTCTGGACTTTAGGAATATGCAAAAAAATGATTTTTTTTTAATTCCTGGACCAGAATACTCCCTTAATTTGTTAGAAATTCGTAAATTATTTGATAAAAGAAATGGAAGAAAGGGGAAAAGTATTGTAAAAGTTGGTAAATTTTTTTTCTTGCATTTCTTCAGAGTATATATTTTTAGAAACTAGTAGGTAAAATTTTGCGTCAAAATTTTGAAAATTGACTCATTTCTTTGAGAAAGATCTCCCATCTTTTATAATAGACAAATAGTTAACCCTCAAACCTGAAATATGCCGATGAAGAATAATCTTAGGTTAAACTACTTATGTCTGTCAAAAATATTCTCAAGCATTGACAATGTTTTCACCCCTCAATAAACTTTCAGCCCTTAACAAAATTTCACCATTTAGCCTCAAAAAAGCTTCAAACAAGAAAAATTGATAACTCCTGAAAGTGCTCAATATCCACCAGGGTCCATTTTGCTCCACAACCTTCCCCAAAAAAAAGTCAATACCCTCACAAAATTTTAGTTTCACGACTAAACGATGAAAAGTGCATTTCAAAGAGGATGCAAACGTTCATCGGCGTAAAACACCCATTTCACGTCATTTTCAATCCGAAACAATTGTAATTTTGATAGCTAATGTACAAAAAATGCTCTCTTTGAATTTTCCTTCCAACGAACCCTCTGCAAAGGCCCTCAGCATTTTTTTTTCTTCTTGCCCCTTCTTTTGACCGCGTTGTTATAGGCCAGTGAGTACTCGCGATACTCGCTTATTTATAACAATAATAACACACCTGATCAATGTATAAGTATGAAGAATATGGAATGAGTAACCATCCTTTCGAAAAAAAGGGGTGCGCGAGGAAGCGACTCGGAGGGTTGCGCGCAAGGGTTGCTGATACAAAAGGCGAAAGGTACGAGAGAGTGTTTGTGTGTGTCTGTGGCAAAGTCAGAGTGTGGATAGAGGGCGCGGGCGCAGGGTTCAGCGGGTGGGGGGAGAAATCGGAGTGGGGGGGGGGAGAAGAGAGGGGGAAGGCGAAAGCGCGACGGAGAGCGAGAGAGGGGGGAGCTTTCGAGGGAAAAGTGGGGGGTACACGTTTTTCTTCGACATTGCCGTGTGAGTGTGTTCATTCGTGAGCTTTCGTGAGTCCGTGAGCGTGAAAATTGAGGGGGTGGGGAGTCGGTATATTTGCGCAAGGCCGTCCAATAGGGCGCAGTATCGTCGCGACAACCGTCGCGCCAATACCCGTTTATAAAATACTCCTCGGTAGGTGATACGAGCGTTCATTATTCCCATTAAAGATCACGAGCGTTGCAAAAAAATTAAAAAAAAAAAATTATAAACAAAAAAAAATTTAATCATGTAAAGGGTTCTCGAACTTGCTCCCAATAATTAGTGTGTTGTTTCCCGAGGAAAGTGATCGGAGATTCGATTGATCGAGAGAAAAGTATCGAATGTCAATCGAGGAGAAAATGATAGAAGGAAAACTTTGTTTCGTCGAGGGGGAAATAAATTGAAAGTGCGCGTATCGATGCGGACGAATATAAGTGGTGAGAGTTTGGCGCTAAAAATTTGAAAACAACGTCTGTGCTTTAGTCGACGACGCAGAATCGACGCTTTTCGAAAAAAAAAAAATATCGATTCTATCGTGGATTTCAGGGAGATTAATGAAATTTGACAAAAAGTGGAAAAAAGTTGATTTTGTGAATTTTCGATGATCGATTGAGTAGCGTGAGAATTTTACGAGGGATAATTTGTAAGGGCGGCTAGTTTGCAAATATTTTTCGATGAGAAATGATATCGAAGAAACGAGAAGTGAGTGAAGAGCATTTTTGAGGACTCTGAGACGTCTGAATAAAGCTCTGCGTTGTCACTTCCGGTCACGAGCGCACGTCCTCGGACAAAAAACTCTCTTACGAAGCTCGTCGAACTTCCTGTACGAAGCGTCCGGTCGTTGAGGCGCAAAAAAACACGATTTCCGGTAAGAGAATCAATAAAATACACTTTTCCCAGTAGTCGATGACTGATCGATGATATTGTTGAAGAGATTTTTTTTTAACTGCCGAAAAATACCACCCTTTCTTTAGGGTGAGTTTGTCCTGGAAAATCCTTCTCTATTCTTTTATTTGTCAGGAATAATTTTTATATCGGAGAAAAAAGGAGAAAATTATTCGTCGAATTCTCACATTCTCAATATTCTTTCCTTCGTACTTTATCTATCGAGTCCTAGTGAGAGCTCACAGAAAAAATGTGTCTTTTCTCTTCTCGAAGGGCTCGCCTCTCATCCCCATCAATTATTCATGGAAACGCCGATTTCGGAGCGAGCGAGGCTTTTTAAACTTCGATCTTCGCCTCTCCATAAACCAAATCCTCATCGCTCTCTCTCTCTCTCTCTCTCTCTCTCTCTCTCTCTCTCTCTCTCTCTCTCTCTCTCTCTCTCTCTCTCTCTCTCTCTCTCCCTCTCTCTCTCTCTCTCTCTCCCTCTCTCTCTATCTCTGTCTTCTTTCCTCCTTCTGTGACGTTTCTATGTAAATTTTTTTTCTTTTCGTAACATATTTTATCTCTCGGCTGTCTCGTCCTCGTAATACCCTTCGAGAGGGGTTTAAAAAGGTCGAAGGAACGATAGAGGGTGAGCAGTAGAGTGTTAGTAAAGGGAGCCCAAGCCCAATTGTTTCAACGTTCATCTCACTGTCAGATTTGGACGTGAAACGACTGATGGGCCTCCCTCGAATACATAATATTACCAAAGTCTTACAAGGTGGAATAAAAAATGTCGGAGCGACGTTTTTTATAGGGGTGCAATGGCGGTCTACGTACATATGGGGCGTTCCATGTCAAATTAACCACTTTTAAACCCGACCTCTTTCGATTTGGCTGAAATTTTGTTTTCCTTTTCTACCCAATTAAAAACATTTTTCAGGAAATTTTCAAATTTTTTTACCCAACCCAAAAACAAAAACTTTTTTGTTCAAATAGCTTCTTCAAAAATTGACTAATTGTGACGTTTTTTTTTCAAAATTTTCGTCTTCAAATGTCCTTTCCGAATAAAAATACAAACAAATTTTAAGATATTAAAAATCTATGAAATTTTTTACTTTTTCGAGAATAATAATCTTTTTCTCGAATTTGGCGATTTTCAATTTTATTTTTTTTTCATTCAAAAAATACTTTGATCAATTCCGGAAAAAAATGCCGCCCTACATGGAGTGGTTCGACATTTCCTTCTTTTTTTAATCGATCGAAAAAAAAAATGTTTCCCTGCTGGACTTATTTCACAAAATACCACTCTGGAAATTTTTGAGGATTTATGAAGGACCTCAGAGATTGAGAAATTGAGAAGAAACAAAAAATTGAAAGTGGTAATCCTCAAAAAAAAATTTGATTTTTTTTCATAAAATTGAAAAAAGATGGAAGATAATGTTGGCCCACTCTATGTTGAGCGGTATTTTTTCCGAAATTGATCGAAGTATTTTTTTAGTGAAAAAAAATTAAAAATGGCCAACATCGAGAAAAAGATGATTTTTCTCGAAAAATTGCATAGATTTTAATATCTTAATTAAAACGTCCCAATCAGTTAATTTTTGAAGAAGTTATAGCTATTTGAAAAACAAAGTTTTTTTTTGGGTTGGGTAAAAGAAATTGATAACTTCCTAAAATTTTTGTTCAATGGGGTAAAAAAAGAAAACAAAATTTCAGCTAAATCGAAAGGGGTCGGGTTCAAAAGTGGTCGGCTTGACAGGGAATGACCCATGTATAGAAAAGTACGACAGATTTATGCCTACATCCATGTCAACGAAACATATGACAGCGGGAACTTTCGGGGCGTGAAAATGTTTCGAGATGGAAATGCGAAAAGCGTATTACGATCATCGTTTGAAAAACTTTCCATGATCGAGTTTTCCACCCCCTAAAATTTGCAAGGATCGAGATAGGCTCTTCGCTGATAGAAAAAATTCACCAGTGAGAATTTGCTAAACGATGAACTTGAGAGGAAAAATCAAAAATACTTCATCGAGTGCAATCGATGAAATTTATCGATCATCGAAAGAATCATAATTACAAAAATAATATTTTTTTTTTATTTGAAAATAATTTATTAATATTTCAATAATATTTTTCCAATACTCAGTCTTAAAATTATATCAACAAACATTCTTTAATTGAAAATATGCAATGGTAAAATTAAAATTAGTGAAGATTTTTTTAATAACATTTGAAATTTTGTAAAATAAAAACAAATAGACAAAATTATTTTTTTTTTATTTATTAAGGTTCGTAAATTTGTAAATTTATGGACAATCGATGGAAGCTTCGAATAAAAAATAATCAAGTAATCGTACGGATCTAATTAATTTTTTATTTAAAAAAAAATCTCTAAAAAATTGTTATTTTTTGCAAGTAAATCACATTAAGAAACAAAAAATCCTGACCGATTTCCCGTGTGAAATGTCGTCGTAAAATTTGAACAGCTGCATTGGAAAAACGCCTTGAGAAGTTAAGCTCGAATATTTTATCTATAAAATGGAGCCAAGAGTAAGCCAACAATAAAAACAAGAGTAAAGAAAGATGGCTAAATTACCAAAGTTTTCAAATTTTCCATCGAGCTGAAAATTGTTTCCCTAGTTCAAGGAACGAGCGCCCTGAATTTGCGAGGAATCAATAAAAGGACTGAAATAAGGCAAATGAAAAAAAAAATCGCAAAGCTCTTTTTTAATAAAAAAGAGACTCGTGCAAAATTTTTAGTCAGGAAGTGTCTTGATACTATTTTCGGCTGTGAGGTGATTATCATTGAAATAACCGGGTGAGAAGTTATTGTTTTTTCTCGCAAACTCGCGGATGGAAATTTTCGGGGTTTATTTTTCGCAAAGCCGATCAAACGGCCAATCGCATTTGTTTTTTCAACTCTCCCGTGTGAAAAATTTTGTCGTTTGTTTTCTTTTGAAATCCCGGAACAT
Source organism: Alloplasta piceator (assembly GCA_946863875.1). Taxonomy (NCBI): domain Eukaryota; kingdom Metazoa; phylum Arthropoda; class Insecta; order Hymenoptera; family Ichneumonidae; genus Alloplasta; species Alloplasta piceator. The sequence goes on from OX333074.1 coordinate 53,669,038, forward strand.
GGAATTCTTCATTTTGCACGCTAATAGAGTTATTTCATCGGATTTTTTTTTCTTATATACAATCCTGCATATAGCTTTATCTATAGTTATGGCGGGATCTTAAGATTCCTGAGATTGGCATCCGGGAAGGCAGAGGGAAAGAGGTGGGGGTAATCGACGGAGGCCAATGTGTGTATAGAGAGAAGATACAGCAACGCGACCTCGAAGAAGTGAGAAAAAGAGAGAAAGAAAAAGAAAGAGAGAGAGAGAGAGAGAGAGAGGGAGAGAGCTTGCGACGATTACTTACGCGTTTGAAGGCGGGGTGCCTTGGCGGAAAATATAAAAATATCTCTTGACGAGAAGGTGTATATTAGCGGGAGAACGATCGCGAGAATGCGAGAAGTCACGCGGAGTCGAGCAAAAGTCAGTTTTATCGAAAGCTGCGAGTCCCATTTAAGTGCCGAGAGAGAGGGAGAGAGCGAGAGAGAGAGAGAGAGAGAGAGAGAAATATGTAACTTCCGGACTAACGCAGTTGGTATCAGAGTAGTGAAAATAGTAATGTAAAAGTAATGCATTACCCATTACTTTAAACAATGTGTATCGGATAAGTTTTCCGTTACAAATTACAAAAGAAAGGTGTTATGAATGTTCCATTAGAAATAAAAAAAAATAACGTGTATGTATGTTCCATCATAGATAATAAAAGTAATGTGTAATGGTTGCATGTGCCATTACAAATAAAAAAAATAACGTGTAATAACGTGTAATTGAAAAAAAAGTAATTTGTAGTGGAGAATATTCCATTACAAATTAGTGTGTTTCTACCACAATTTGGAGCAGGTACTATTTTGCTCAAAGTACTTAATTTTTCAATGAAAATAATTTGTGTGTATCAAGTTTTTGTTAATTTTACTATCGTAGTGGTAAATGTGTGAACAGTGATTTTTTGGAGTAATGTTTACTCCATCCTTGAATTATAATTTTTACAACAATGGAGTAAAAATTGCTCTAAAAAATAACTGTTCATCAGTGTCAGTGTATATTAAGTTAATATACACTGATACCTTTAAGTTTTTCTTGAATTGTAAAAATTACTTCAAAAAATCACTGTTCACTCATTCACCACTACGATAGTAAAGTTAACAAAAACTTGGTAAACACAAATTATTTTCATTGAAAAATTAATGGACTGACCTTTGAGCAAAATAGTACCTGCTCCAAATTGTAGTACAACACACTAATTTGTAATGGAATATTCTCCACTACCAATTACTTTTTTTTTCAATTGTAACTTGTAATGGAGCACTCGTCCATTACACATTACTTTTTTTATTTGTAATGGCACATGCATCCATTACACATTACGTTTCTTATTTGCAATGGCACATGCATCCATTACACATTACTTTTTTTCTATTTGTAATGGAACACCATTCATTACATATTACGTTTGTATTTTGTAATGGTACACTTGTCCATTTTAGATTATGCAGGGGGGCAAAGGAAAGCCTATTTGAGACTCCAATTTTTGATTTTTACATGTAGAAAAAAGCTCCATAAATTTTGTAAAGATGCAGCAGCTTCTTTTTGGACTTCTTCCTCTTTGACTTCAAAGCAGTATAAATAAAAAATAGGTTTTGAGTTCCAAATGTGAAACTTAATTACTCAGCATCGATAAATTTTTAGGTCTCATTAAAAACATTTTTGAAAAATTCTTCTTTATGAGAAAAAGTGATTTTTAGAAGTTCCTGAGAATCTTGATGAGCTTCTCGTCGCAAATAAATTGAATGTCCACCTTTCAATTTCTCTTTCACTGAATTGTCACTCCATAAACCTTTCGTCTCACTCGATCTTCCCATTTTCAATGATATATATTCCTCGGTCATCGTCGTGGCGAGAAAAGTTTTCGGTGACCGAATCTTCTGGGAAACGGAAATCAGTCCGTCTGTGTCTCTCCTGACAGATCATTTATCTTATTCTCCGTTGGATCCTCGAACTTTTCCTCATGGGAGAAAAAGGACGAGTCGTAAAACTGGACAACGAGAACGCGCAGAGTCATCGATGTAGTTTTTTTTCTCAACGGGGAAAAAAATGTGACTATTCTCTCCTTTCATATTGATTCTATGGGGCTTTTGTCCCATCGAATGTCAAAAATTTACGACATACAGCGGAATCAATTTGTCAAAAATGCTTTCGCGACGAAAAAATATCCCCTCGTGGCCATTAATATCCTGAGAGCCATTTATTTTTCAGAAAGGGGGAAAAAATCGATGTCTCATTGAAATAGTGGTAGATGTGAGTCAATTTCTTTGCTTTTTGGAATTTGTCCAGAACTGAAGATTGATTGGCAGGGGGATTTGTAGTTGCAGTCTTTAGGCTGAAAAAAAGGAAATTTCGTTGAATTAATTGCATTTTGTATTTATCGTCAGTCAGGTAAAATTATTGTTGATGGACTTTCATTTAAAAAAATTAATATAGTTAAGGGAAGGCAAAATGGACACCATGTCTATTTTGCCTCATGCATTACATACAATTCTGTATTTACCCCAATTATATATAATGCATTATTTGGATAATGCATTACTGTATTCATTAGTCATTAAACTGCATAATGTGAAATGGACATGTGTACCATTACAAAATACAAGAGTAATGTGTAATGAACGCCTATTCCATTACAAAAAAAAAGTAATGTGCAATGGATGCATGTGGCATTACAAATAAAAAAATAATGTGTAATGGATGAGTGCTCCATTACAAATTACAATTGAAAAAAAAGTAATTGGTAGTGGAGAATATTCCATTACAAATTAGTATGTTCTACGACAATTTGGAGCAGGTACTATTTTGCTCAGGGGTCAGTCTATTAATTTTTCAATGAAAATAATTTGTGTGCATCAAGTTTTTGTTAACTTTACCATCGTAGTGGCAAATGTATGAACAGTGATTTTTTGGAGTAATTTTTACTACATTCTTGTAAAAATTACAATTCAAGAAAAACTTATAGGTGTCAATGTATATTAACTTAATATACACTGACACTTTAGGAACAGTTATTTTTTAGAATAATTTTTACTCCATTGTTGTAAAAATTACAATTCAAGAATGAAGTAAAAATTACTCCGAAAAATCACTGTTCATACATTTACCACAACGATAGTAAAGTTAACAAAAACTCGATACTCACCAATTATTTTCATTGAAAAATTAATAGACTTACCTTTGTGTAAAATAGTACCTGCTCCAAATTGTCGTAGAAACACACTAATTTGTAATGGAATATTCTCCACTACAAATTACTTTTTTTCAATTGTAATTTGTAACGGAGCACTCATTCATTACACGTTATTTTTTTATTTGTAATGGCACATGCAACCATTACTTTTATGATCTGTAATGGAACATGCATACATTACACCTTAGTTTTTTTATTTGTAATGGAACACGCATCCATTACGAATGAATATTTTCATTTGTAATAGAACATTCATTCATTACACGTTACTTTTGTAATTTGTAACGGAAAACTTATCGAATACACATTGTTTAATGTAGTGGGTAATGCATTACTTTTACATTACTATTTTCACAACTCTGGGTAAATATACCCGAATGGACTCACTCACTCAAAATCAGATCTAGATTTGACATTATCATGAAATTTCCTACAAAGAGTTGGAATTTAAAAAAAATGTCATTCTTATCCAATTAAAAAAAACATCCCAACGTTCTTTAATAGTGCTTTAATGAGCCACCTGGGCCAAAATGGCCATCTTCATAACGGTAAAAAGAATATTTGATGATGCAACTACGGTTAAAATTGAATTTCACCAAAAAATTAATTGCAAAAATAGGGGAGAAGCGATGGGAATCGTTTTTCAATGAAAGTTATTTTTTAGATGAAAAGCAACGAGTTTACTGCGTTATCTTCTTCTAGTGTCCATTTTACACCCCAGCCCACTTCTATTAAAAAAAGAATAAATTAGTCATTTTTTCTGCAATTTGCAATTCGCACCAGATAGAAGAGAGTAATGATTGATCAGTAGAGAGAGAAAACATCTGCTATGCGGATTCAAGGGTGTCAAAAAAGCGAACTCGTCGACGTTGGGCATCGAAACGATGATTAAACTTTGGTTCGCTGATGAATGCGAATGTGAAAAGTGTTGATGAGAATAAACGAGGATGAGATCGAGAAAAATGAGAGACACGAAACAAAGCTCGAGGGAAAATAGGAGAATTGAGATGGCCCGACGCTGATGTATATGCAGCTGGTTCCGCGCATCGATTTTCACCTTTACCCAGATATTTTGGTCAATCTCTCACTCCTCCTCTTCCTCTTCATCTCCATTTCCATCCCTCAATTCCGTTGACATCCCGTCGAGCACGAGAATTTCGATAGTGAGCAAGGGACGTTCGATCCCGATTCCATTCATTAAAAGATTGATTCTTTTGTTCAAAAAATCGATTTTTTGAATCGATTCTTTCCTTTTCGATCTTTAGGTGAACCGATTCTTGACCTTAAAAATCGAAAATTCGATTTTTCATTAAATTCGTTATCTATTAAAGATTGGCAATTAAATAGAGATTGACAAAAGTCCATGAAACATCGACGTCAAGGTTAAAAGAAAAAAAAAGTATGTGAAAATCAGAGAAAAAGAGTAAAAATAAATAAAAGTTAAAATATTGAAAACATGATCCAACGAAAAAAATAATCGAAAGTAAAAATATACAAAATATCGTAAAACAATAGAATCTTATGTAATAGAAAAAAGTCTGATTTGTTGTATATATTCATAACATTTTTAAGAAAATATAAAAAAGTGCGAATGTGTAAAAGAATCAAACTACATGTTTAGCCAGAATGAAAACTACTTTATATTTGTTATATTGTATTCAACATTTTGTATTAAAAATTAATTAATCCAATTTAATCTTTATTTATAGCAAAAACTCAATAAACACTTACGTAAGCTTTAATTAGCAATTCGTGTTTTTTACGGTGATTAAAAATCGATTCTTACGAAATCGATTCTTTGGATTTAATTTTTCATGAAAATCGGTTTTCTTGAATCGATTCAGAATCTATTGGACAATCGATTCTTACCAAAGAATCGAACATCCCTAGCTTCGATTCTCGACAGCTGTCCCAAAAACCTTCTCATTTTTTTCTTTCCCTATTTTTCAAAAATCATACGACTCGAGGATGAATCTCATCGTAGATAAATTCTCTACGTGGCGCACTTGTTCCACGTACGTTTTCCCGTTTCGACGTGGAAATCCGGAAAATTTTCTTGAAACGAAAAGCTCCTCGCACAGACCGCAACAGCCTGTCGAACTTTAGTTTTACTCCACCAGCGTGAAAGGCACCGGCTGTCGTCCATCGATTTTTCCCACTTTCCTCGTTGCATCCCACGTACTCTGAGCATTTTCCAGCGACCCTTTTTTTTCCATCCAACGATTCAAATTTCCTCAAAACTTCAATCGTAGGAAAATGCAAGCGCAATATTTCGTAGCATTTTTCGTGAATTGATTGAGAAATATTTAAACATCACTGATTAAAGAATTCATCTATTTATTTAATTGTTTGTTGAAAAAATATACCTTTTTAATTCGTGAAAAAATTCATTATACACTAAATAAATTTTCCTGAGTCTTTAATTGAGTCTAGTAATTTTTATTTTTATAGAAAAATGATTCAAGTGAATCCTGTAATCATAATTATATATTTTGTAAATGTATTGCATAATTCATTTAATTGAAAAAAATGTCAACTTTTTAACGAAATTCGTTCAATACTCTTTGTGCGAAAATTCTTTTATTTCTCTCGAGATAAGGATATGAAAAATGAACAAAAAATAAAAAAAGGGAAGAAGCAAAATAAATGTTTCAAATTACACAAATTCTGAATATTTCTGAATAATGCATGAGCAATATTTTGGAGGTTTTTACGGGAATTGTTTGAGAAATATTTAAATACTTGATTAAATTGCGACTTTTTGATAAGAGTTACAATTTCAGCTACTTTTCAAATTTTTTTATTAAAAAAAATGTACCTCTTTTCATTTAAAAACTGAAAAATAATATATTATACACAAAATATTATAATTATTTTGCGTCTTTATATTCAGGCTTGTCAATTTTATTTTTATAGAGAAAGAATTTAAATATTTGATTTGTAAAATTATAAATATATTCAAAAAAATATATTGTATAATTTATTTAATTCAAATCAAAGCTTTCTGTCAACTTTTTAACGAAATTCGTTCTCAATACTTTTTATGCAAATATTCTTTTATTTCTAGCGAGATAAGGATATTAAACAAAATAAAAAAATAAAAAAATAAATAAATAAAAGTGAAAGTAAGATGAATGTAGCAAATTACACAAATTCTGGAATAATTTTAAAAATTCTTCCATAAAAAAGACCAGTAATACAAAAATAGGAAAAATTTTACGATTAATTTTTGACTCTTGGAGAATCTTGTTCAAGTAGCATAAAAAAACTCTTTAATCATAATTACCACTGAAAGACTCCCTAATTCACTTTTCCTTTCTCGTTGTACATTAACGCGTCGAATTTTCTCGCCTCTTTTGCTCTGGGATGGAATTCACGGTTTTTGAGCTTTTTTTCCGTCGACGCACTATTCACCCTGTGAATTTTACTAGGATCGGTGGCAGCGTTGAATCATCGAGGACCTAATTTGCTGGTAAACTGCACCACGGTACACGGCGTGAATTTTAACCCCCGGTTGAGCACGCAAGAGAGAGAGAGAGAGAGAGAGAGAGAGAGAGAGAGAGAGAGAGAGAGAGAGTAAGGTTAAAAAGGAAAAAAGACCGAAGCGGAGGAACGAAGGGGAGGGAAAAAAAAATACGAAAAAGCCAAGAGAGCCTGAAGTTTCCGAGGGTGGGCACGGAGTCGTGAAAACCGCATACTTTTTCATTCCTCTCGACGCACTTCATTTTTCATTCCCTCGGCAAACAAGCTCTGTGCTTGTTTTTTCTTTCGACCCCCTTTCAACCCCCTCTTTCCCTCTCAACGCAAATTCCATCGTGTTTGTATATCCTTGTGGATATTATTTCACGTTGGCACAGGGCTAAACACGTGTCTATACATATATGCAATGGACACACCATAATTCGAGCAGGATGTGTACTTAATGAACTCCAAGAGGGAGGAATCTGCTCTCCGACAAATAGGGGAGGGTGCCTTCCAACAGCGGCCAGATTCCTCCGAGCTTTCCCGATTTTTTTTCATCGATTATGTTGTCTCGATGGGGGATGTTTCATTGCCTGAGGGAATACCGGAAGTATTGATGAAAAAAGAAAGCGCACGGTGATGAATCAGTTGGAAGGAGGAAAAAAAAGCAGAACGAGGGCAAACGAGAAGTCGGGAGTCACGATCCCATTGGTATATCGGTATCACGGTAATTATATAATATACAGTTACGGATACATATATATGGGGCATTCCACGTCAAATCACGCGGTCATCGGTCTGACCCCCTCAGATTTGGATGTCCAATGAATTGTGGGTTTCGCTTTGCCCAAAAGGCCAAAAAAGGCCTTTTTCAAATTAATGAAATTTATTCACAGAAACTAGGGCCCAAAACAGATATTTTCGTGATAGTCCGATAATAGGCCAAACATAATTAGGGGAGACCGAGGCGGGTTGTGACAATTTTTACTTTAACAAGCATGTCTCGGTCAAAAAAAGGCTTACATCAATGAACTTTGCATCTTCATGTAGCCTGTTCTATGCACTATGTGAAACAGATGTAAGAATAAATAAAAGTATTGAGGGTCTATGCGAAAATTGATGAAAACTGAAGCAAGTCCCCATGTCACAACTCTCCTTCAAAATTTCATTAATTTTAAAAAGGCCCCTCTCTATTATGTTTTCCCTCAATTGAATGATTTTTTAGCTCGGGCAACCGCTAAAAAATGAAATAAAAATTTCTAAAAATTTGAGGTCATATTTTGAGCCAAACGAAACCCACAATTCACTGGACATCAAAATCTGAGGCGGTCAGGCCGATGACCACGTGATTTGACGTGGAATGACCCATATACAGTGGATCAAAAAAGTATTCGTACACTGCGTTTTTTGCCAATAACTTCATGGGTATACATGATATCGAATCCAAACTCATTTCCTTTAATACTCCATCAAGTATAGAGATAATCTGCAAATGAAGAATTTTTTCCTAGGAATAATAAAGGAATTATGCAAAAAAAACGAAAATTTTCGGGCAAAAAAAGTATTCGTACATTTACAATTGAGCTGCTGAACCTCGATACTGATTCACGCATGGTATGAACTCTGCGTAAAATGTGAACAAGTCTTGGTTTACACATTGGTTTTGACCTATTCTATGCGATAGTGGATCTTCAAGCTCTGAACAGACATGACGGCAAAGAAAAGCGAAATATCAATATCCATGCGAAATAGAGGGATTTTTCTTCGGAAACGCGGTGAAAGTTACCGAAAAATTAGTAAAGAACTAAATCTAAGTTTCACAATCATGCAATATATAATATAAAAATACAAAACAACAAACAGCACCGAAAATAAGCCACGAACCGGTTGACCGAGATCGAGAGCGTCGGAGTATTGTTAAAGAGGTTACAAAAAAACCGTTCACAAGTGCTCGCAGTTTAGCGAATGATCTCGCGTCAACATTAGGGAAGGTCGTCTGTCCCCAGACTATTCGAAACGTTTTGCATTCTGCCCAAATATACGGCAGAACTGCCCGGAAAAAACCATTAATTGATCATACAAATCGAGAAAAACGTTTAGGTTTCGCAAAAACCTGCAGAAATAAATCTATAGAATTTTGGAAACGTGTCGTATTCTCGGATGAATCGAAATTTAACATCTGCGGCTCCTATAGATTTATTTCTGTAGGTTTTTGCGAAACCCAAACGTTTTTCTCGATTCTTATTATTAATTGATGGTTTTTTCCGGGCAGTTCCGCCGTATATTTGGGCAGAATGCAAAACGTTTCGAATAGTCTGGGGACAGACGATCTTCTTTGATGTTGACGCGAGATCATTCGCTAAACTGCAAGCACTTATGAACGGTTTTTTTTGTAGCCTCTTCAACGATACTCCGACGTTCTCGTTCTCGGTCGATCGGTTCGTGGCGTATTTTCGGTGCTGTTTGTAGTTTCGAATTTTTTTATTATATATTGCACTGTTGTAAAACTTAGATTTAGTTCTTTACTAATTTTTCGGCAACTTTCACCGCATTTCCGAAGAAAAATCACTCTATCTCGCATGGATATTGATATTTTGCTTTTCTTTGCCGTCATGTCTGTCCAGAGCTTGAAGATCCACTATCGCATAGAATAGATCAAGGCCAATGTGTAAACAAAGACTTGTTCACATTTTACGCAGAGTTCAGACCATGCGTGAGTCAGTATCGAGGTTTAGCAGCTCAATTGTAAATGTACGAATACTTTTTTTGCCCGAAAATTTTCGTTTTTTTTGCATAATTCTTTTATTATTCCTGGGAAAAAATTCTTCATTTGCAGATTATCTCTATACTTGATGGAGTATTAAACGAAATAGGTTTGGATTCGATATCATGTATACCTTTGAAGTTATTGCCAAAAAACGCGGTGTACGAATACTTTTTTGACCCACTGTACGTA